>WBNH01009766.1:19522-113578 GCA_013401255.1 Urocolius indicus
GTGGCGGGGAGGAGGGGGAGGAGCACACAGATTTTTTTGTGCCTTTGTCATGAAAATGAGACGTGCAGTATTTATGTCAGTCAAAACTATAGCACTAAAGGAATGGAAGTGAAAATTAGTTTGTGTAATGTTCAGGGAGGTAAACCATGACCTGTAAAGCATGCACCGAGAAGTTCCGAAGCCTTACTCTGCTTCCTACCGTGACGCATCTGGGATTGAGTGGTCTGCAAAGTAAAACGTGTCTATCACCTAAAACTGGTATATGTACCCTAAAAGAATTATGTAGCATTTTATTCATCATTCGGGAGCAACAACAGCAGTGTCTACATGGAAAAAATAATTGGTAGGAAGAAAAGGATACTTTTCTAAGTTTCTCTACCTTCCAATGAAAAGCACAGAATTAAAGATATGGTCAATCTCCCTTCTGTATGCAGTAAAAGCACCAGTGGTTCCATTAGGGGCTACACCCTTTCCAGGAAGTGCTTCCCCTATAAAGGTGATGCTGTGGTGTGGTCTACTTTGCTACATAACAGACCACATAGGAGGGTGTACTAACCTTGATATGTTCCTATTCTTACTGCATATGTATAAATATCCCAGTCAAAATGTGATTTGGGATTTTTCCTTCAGATCAGCACTTACAGTGATTGATTCCTCAGCTACTCTGCTACATTCTTACTTTTGTTACTTGAAATATAGTGATTTTTGACAGTAGCTAATATGTGTGCAGCAGAACAGTGGTATTATTCCTTTTAGGTAAACAGAAGCTCCTTGAAAACTGTTTCTGTTGCTCTGAATTCACTCTTGAGTAAGTAGGATTAACACTTCACTAGATGAACAAAATAAGGTGTGATCTACATGTGAACAGTGTGGTTTGGTAGCACAAGAGGTACTAGGGATTATTTTTCTTATTATTTTGGAATCCAGGCATTCTGTGAAAGGGCTCTAGGTGGAAATGTTATCCTGTGTAGCAGCAGCAAGAGATGAAGGAATACAAAGTATTAGAGAAGCTTGTTGGTTTAGACAGCTGTCCATGGGTACTGTGATTAGTACTATGTTGGCATGCCAGTGTGAACTAATACTATGGATTTGGGTATCATGCAGTTAAGAAAAAAGACCAAAGTAAGTTGATGTTGGTAGTTCTGAAGCTGTATCATTTTCCTGCAACACAGAAAGGTAACGAGGTCTGGAGACTGGGGTATTAGTTACTCTGTGCTAAGTGTGAAAATGTCAGTCTATTTTAGAGGCTTTTTCATGTCTTGTTTTTAGACCATTCAAATAAGATAAATACAGGGTGGGTGTGGTTACCAGCAAGGCTATAGATGAGGATTCTAGAAGGATTCTTGTGGTTTTTATAATTCATTCATTAGGGGTTTGGTGTTTTCTTTGTTTGTGTACCTTTTGACTATCTAAACCTCAGGGAATCAAGCAGACAAAATAACGTTGAGGAGTTCTGAAGGCTTGGTATATGGTTGTCTGTTGGGTCATTGGCTCATCTTTTGTGAGAAAAAGCTAGATGAGGGACAAGTGCATCAGTTTGAGTAAATTCATACAACATTAGGTGTGTGCATTGCTGCATTTCCCTTTTTGTTAAGGAGTTTGTTCAGCTACTTGTCCTATAACACATTATGTTAAATATATTGTAATTCTAAGTACTTTCTCTTCACTGTATCTGTTGTACAGATACTCAGGACATTTAAGAAAATTTAATTTCTACTTAGTCACTGATTGACATCCCTATGTCATTATAAGGCTGATTTGGCTAAGCTTTGTCTAATTATGAATCTTTACAAATTGTTGCTCATTTCTAATTAGTACAGTGACTAGTTTAACCACTTATTTTCCAAAATCTTTTCAGCTCACGTATTTCCCCTAATTTGAGACCATAAACTGAAGCTTTTCCTTCTTTTCTGGAGTGTCTACTCTGTTGTCTTAAAAAAAAAAAAATCATAAAAAAAATGAGACCACTCTGTAAAAAATGAAATCGAAGTGTTTGAAATTTATAGGCACTGCTCCTCAATAATTGTGTTCATGCAGCATACCAATCGATGCTTTCTGTGCTGAGATATCAATATTATTCCCATGAGATATGCTGAGTAGAGCTCATGTTTAAGTTGCTTACCATCTCATAAGCCTTTTGATTCCTCGGGACAATTATATTTCTTAATGATGAAAATATGTAGAAGGAGGAAACACAGAATATAAACTGTCATCAGTGTTGTGTAATGACATTTTGGTGACCCATTTTCTGTTGATAAAATGCAAATCTTATGACTTTTTTCTCCCTCTTCCTTTCAGCAACCATCCTATGAAGCAGTAGTTCATGAGATTATTTATGATTGTACTGATCAGAGTTATTTGATTAAAGTCTAATCTCTCATTCCCTTTGAAACTTGGAGTAGATGTCTGTATCAGCAGATTGTAGGCAAGTCTTGTTATATATTGATATCCTGTTGGTTTTTTCAGCTTGATTATTATTATTATGAAAATGATAGTAGGACAGTGTGGATACTTGGTGAACATCTTTTCCATGAGACCGAGTTAATCAACAGTTTAACCCATCTTCCAGAAATAGTCCTAATTACATACACATAGAAATAAGGGTGCATTGAAACAAATGTTTTCTTGAAATTGGAAATACTTTGGGCTGCTTCTTACTGTTGAGTAGCAACTTAGCTAATCTTTTTTGTAGTTCTTTCGTAATAGACAAGGAAGTCCCTTTGGTTTTGTAGTCTCAGAAAAACTGAGCTACACTTGGTGGATTTAAAATTACTTCCTCGAAGCAGGATGCTTTTTTTTTTTAAAAAAAAAAGTTTCAGGAGACTAATGTATCTGAAGGAAATGGACAAGTGTTTTTGTTTGGGCTAATTACATTTTTCAAATAGAAAGAAAATTGAGTAAAATTGATTTTTAACTACACAGATATAGCAACATAACTTATTAGCTGTCAATCTCAAAATTAAAGTTGTGTGAGAAAAAAATAACTAAGATAGTAGCAAAATTCTGTCATGATTGGCAATAAAACTGTAATGTATTTGAATGGAGTGAACAGAATTAAATTCAACAGAAAGATTTGTCTGTATAAAATCTGACTTTATTGTGGAATTTGTTTGATAAACTGCAAAATGTCTGTCCTTTGGACAAATGAAGAAGAAAATTATTCTGCAGTCCTGTTTTTTTTGTTTGTTTGTGATTAATATTTTATTACTTTTAATAAATTCATGTTCTATTTTTACATTTTAAAATTGGATGTCTTCTTAAAACCATTCTTTAGATGAAAACAATTTCTTTCAAAGGTAAAAAAACCCACTTGTATGCTAAAAACCTAAGATATCTTGAGTCTTACATGCAATGATAATGTGCTTTTTACTTTGTATTTATACTTCTAAAATATTGCATTTTTTCTGATACTCATATTTGAGAGCAAGCATTGGTCACCAGATCAGATGAGCTTAATTGGACACCTTCCCCCGCAAAACTGTTAAGTAATTATTAAGTGGTATACTTGTCCTCAGTGTTGAAAAGTTAAGAGATGCAGGTGTGTCATGTGCTGAGTCAGGGCAAAAAGCACCCTCAAGCTCTATGAATGCAGAGCCCCATCTCTAGGGAAGAGTGTGATTTCACTGCAGTTCTTATAATTTTGTTATAACTGAGAGTGTGATATGGGGGATCAAACCATTAGAGAAACCAAATAGGCTGGCCATAGAGCTGTACATCTACTTAGACTGTCAGCTGCTATCCTCTTTCTGATCAATCTTTGTTCTTGTTATCTCCTTCACTTTATCTTGTTTCTGAGGAAACAGGATACATTTTTCATCAAATAAGAATTAATCTTTTGCTTTCCTTGCTTCATATACTGCATTTCAACTTGTGATTTGGTGACATCCTTATGGAACAGCTGTAGATACTGACAGTGAAGAGCTTTACAAGAGAACATCTTTTGAGGAAAAGCTCACCTTGCCTTTTTTTTGGATTTTGCATCCTTTAAAGGAAAAAAGTTTATGTTTCTCTGTGGCCATCCATCAAGTCTACTCCCATTCACAGTGCTTGTGGACATCCTAAATGATTTTTTGCCATGGTTGGCCCAGCAGTTTATTAGGACCATACTGTTACTGGAACACAGTGTATTCCTATTAGCAGTAGTGGGCTGCTAAGGATGTGTCATACGGATCAAATAGTCTAGAGTCCCATTTTCCTAGGGTTTGAGTTCTCCTGAGATGTTCAGCTAAAAGTATCCAACCATAATATACAAGTTAACTTGTGGTTAGGAAGTAAATTCCAGTGTTTTATCTTACTGTGAATACAGTTTGCACAGTAGTGTTCTTTGTTGGACTCCATGACCTCACCCTATGTTGCAAACTCTGCTTTCAGTTTGAATTTACGCACGAATCATGGATTGTGTTAGTGGCTCTCTCTCAAAGTAGCAAAAAACCAGAAGTTCTCCAACTGCATCAATTAGTGAAGCTCTGTTAAAGTCCGTGAGATTACCTTACTTTGCTACAATAGTGGATATTAAAGCCTGTTAGATTTTGGATGGTGGTGGTGGGATATGAGTTTAAAAGTTTCTTCAGGAAAGTTGCTCTGTGAATGTTTGCTGTTATGACTGTCTGATGGGAAATCCATTCCAATGACTTTGGTTGTAGTTTATTAGAACAGTAGTTCATTCTGTTGGTAACCCAGGGAAATACAAATATCTAACAAACCCATGGTTATGTCAGAAATTAATTTATAGCTTTATTTTTTTGCACTTAAGCCATATGGCACAGCTATGAAGAAAAATTATATGCATACAGTTTGGATCTTTGAAAGAAATAAGGACATTCAGACTTTCAAAATTATTTGGGGAAAAAAACAAAGCTCTGAGGATTATCAACATCTTTAGTTAATTCCACTCAAAGGTAGGTTAAATACTTGTGTCTTATAAATGTATTAATGAGAACTATAACCTCTTTTCTGTTATTCCTTATGGTGTAGTAAATTCTTGGTGCCATCAGGCAAGCGGTTTTCATGAGGATTTGTAGTCAGACTGGTAGGGAGCAGTTGCAAAATCTGGTTCTCCAGGTGAACTGACTGGGTTATAAAGAGTGCAGCTAACATCAGGACAGAGACATGGAGAGAAACAAGCTCCTTGCAAATAAGAAACTCTGCATCTCTGTAGACCCTGAAGAAAAAAAAAGGAGGTGGAGATTTGAAAATTGTGAGACCTTGCTACTCAGCCATCTTCTGATCCTTAGCTGGGATAAACTATAAAGCTGACAGTCCCAGCTAAGGGAAAGTAGGCTTTGTGACTGCTTATGACAAAATCCCCTGTTTCTGAAAAGGAGATAGGGAAGGTTGAAGTCATAATGATGGTGGTTTATGCCTTTTTGCAAATGAGAGAGCCAGCCAAACCTGTGGCCTCCTAGGCTCAATGTGGCTGGCTGTTCTCAAAACTAGCCAGCTTCACTTAAGCTTAAAAATTCTGATGCAGTTTTCTAGGCTTAACTATAATTGTTCTGAAAGCAGAGAGTATGTTGCTATTCCTGTCAAAGGTGTTATTATCAGGAGATGTAGAAAACTAAACAGTCATCTCTAAGGGTCTTGTTGGAGTATAAGACTTACTTTACACATTCCTCTGAATGTGTCCAGTGCTAAATGTAGCTGTCCAGACTAGGGCAATTCTATAGACAAAAAGGCTCCATTTGTAATTTCATTCACTAGTAGTAATAGGGATAATTTTTTTTTAACTTTGAAATCCGTGCAAAATTTAATGTTGTATGTGAGGGGAAGTCAATGGAAAATGAGTTGCCTTTAGGTCAGTATATGAGATGGTCTGGAAGAATAAGCAGAATTCTGCATTAGTGCATGGCTTTATAGCCCTTGAGTTTATCAACCTTTTTTTTTTTTGTCATGGAATACCAACCATGACGAACCAGATGTGGTGAGAAGACACTGTCTTGTGCCAGCTTTTCACTTTTTTCCCACATGAACTGGCACATCTTACAATGCAAAAGAATCCCTTGAGCTATAGACAAATGCGAAGACAGGAGATGTTAATTTATTACACTTTGGGTAGTGAAAGCCTTCAGAGAGTGAGTGGACCAGTTTAATTTGACATAAAAGTTTCTCTGTGTTTCCAGTGTAAACAGACCCTAGTGCAAACAATAATTAGTTCCAATTGAGAATTGTTCAGATTTGCTAGACTAGGTTATGTAGTGGATAAGTAGAATCAGGAAAGCTAAAAACGAAGAAGACTTTGTTTCTGTTATCTCTGTAGAGGATGAGTAGGAAGTAGTTAACTTAGAGTTACTACAAAGGTAGTGAAGAGAGGTGTCAAGATAAAAAGTGGTGGAAGAACTGTGGAAATTACACTGCAGTAAATCACAAAGATGCAATGGCTTGCATCCAGGATTTCTGTAGGAAATACATAGCTGAGTGTCTGAGTGACTTCGGAACCTGTAATTTATTTTTAAATACCCTATCTGTGCTGGAGGAGGCCCAACATTTGGAAGAAAAATTATTTGAGGAATCAATAGTAAATCTAATCCCAAATAAGTCATTGAGAAACATAAATTAAGTCAACATCCTAAACCATCTAGATGAACATGTTAGGAGAATATGAGACTACTGCTTACCTTAAGGAGGTAAGTGTGCAGGTCTGCTGGTGGAAGTAATCCTGCCCAGCCTCCTTCGTGCTGTCAGCATGATGCAGAGTGTAGAATTGCAATCTTACTATCAAACACTTTTCTTACTGGTAACTTATTCCTTCAAACTGTTCATGTGTTTTTATGAACAGCTTGATTAAAGGGACATTAAAAAATCATTAAAAAATAAAAAAGGATTGTGAATATATTGACGTTGTAGTTGTTTCTAGGAAACACTTCTGTAAAGTTTTTTGTTTTGCTCATGCCATCTTCTGCAAATTAAAGTTATGTTGAGTCATTAGGTCCCGCCTCTTCTTGAAGGGTTAGAGTTTCAGGACAGGAGTCATTCAGGGTTTTGGAAAACTAGTTCTTGTGAAGAAATAGATATTATTTCTATTTCTACATTGAAGTAATTAAGTACTAGGCAGTGTTATGCATTGGGGATTGCCAAATAAATCATCAAATATCTCCTGTGAAACAATGAGAATGAAAAGACAAGTTAAAATTGTTTGTACATTAAAACAAACAAAAAACCAAATTAACTGGGGAGGATACAAACATTCTACTTAGGTATATTTCAGTAGTTATTTTGAACTCCCCCTAAGTGAAGAGCTTTCATAGTTTTTAAAACAGGCAAAGGTAAAAAAGAAAAAAATTCTTGTCATGACAAGATAATTAGAATCCTACATATATATTGAGATTAACATGCTAGAGCTTTGCAATGCAAAAAGGTAGACATATGATGAAGGAATTTAGTAATACATGTCCTAGATTCTGTGGTTATATATTTTCCCATTGGACAAACAAAAAGTCATATAATGGGAAAATAAATTTGAATTACAAAATATTTTAGAATTAATAATACATTAACCAAACAGTATTGAAGTAAGAATTTCAGCAGAGTTTCTCTTTTCCAAAACTATAGGTTTATTATATGCAGATGAACTGTTTTTAACTGCATTAGAAGAGAAAAACGTGAAAAAGAAGAGAGTGCCTGCTCTGAATACCATAACAAAATCTTTTGCATTGCATCATGATATACAATTGCATTTGGGGGCTTTAGCCATTCCTATGGGGCTTTAGCTGTTTTGCCGAAGCAATTTATATTGCTCTAAAGGAAGGATTCCAAACATTAAGGACCATCAATTTAATTGTTACTCTTTCGGTTACTACACCATTAACCAGCTTGACTTACATGACTCTTTCACCAGCACATACTACTCTTCCTAGTGTTGCTTAAAAACGGTTCAGAAATTACTTTGCAGTATGAGTAGTTAGTAGCCTCTGAATACTTACATCAGGACTTAGTTATAATCATGTAGTGTGCTATGCCAATGCACAGTCTTGATAAATAAAAAAATAAACCAATTACATTTTTTTACTTCTGCTTAGTATTGCTTACTTTTTACTTTAAATCAGCTTTTAATAAGTATTTGAGATTTTCTGTTTCATTTGAATACAGGTCAGGTGAGCACTGTAGTTGAAGAAAAGAGACTATGGTTAGACTTGGCAGCTGCTAGCCACCCAACAGTTCATTACTTGTTCAATTTAGGGTAACTACTGAATGTTTGGTGTGTCTAAAGGTAATGACTTTTTTTTTTGACTGTTGCCTCTTATAAAATAATGAAGCTATTGCTATAGCTCTTGTTTAGCTGTAAAATGGAGTTTTACTGGAAGTAAGCAGACATTCCATATAGGAAAATTAATCTTCTTCAACATTTTATATGCTGTCTAACAGTATGAGAAAACTGTATCTTGTCTGTGGCTGCTGGATTTTACACTTAAAGTTGTAACCAAGATGACATTATTATTAGCTGTATTTTATTCACATACTATCTACGTATTGATAGTATATGGAAGGACACTGAATAAGTGCCTGTAGTATACCAAGAAGTTACATTCCTGCTTGAAATATATCCTTCCTAACTATACAATGTTTCTGTTGTTACTAGTTAAATTTTGTAGGTTTACTGGACACTTGAAAAAACACCATACCAGAATAGTAGAGAGGAGGACATACAGATAACTGGTATATTTAAAAAAATTATTGGTTTTGATTGAAATAGATTCAGTTATTGTTGTCTTCAAGTACAGTCACTCTTGGTATGTATTTGAGTCAACGTGGAGGCTGAAAGGGAGAACAGCAAGACACTGATAAAGGACATACCTAGATATTTGTAAGCTTAATCAAAGATGATGTCAGACATGCAGAGTCAGTTTGAAGCTACTGTATCATGGGTATGTCTTCTTCATCATCTGTCAAAGTGCAACATGCAATGTGGTTATACCTCTCATTTGAAATTAATTATGAATACCTGTGACAATTAGGTAGGGCCTTTCACCCGTGACCAGTATACATCGTTACACATAGACTATGCAACTGACAAAATTCCATAATTTACTGTTAGCTCAGTCTTTCTGAAAACTGCGGAAAGTAATCCTACATTCTCCTTTCTGCTAATTCAAGTTAGAGCAATAGTTTATATTTTGAACTTACTATAAGGATTTAGAGTACTAAGGCTCACTGAAATTACCATAAGGAGAAAGAGTCACAACTTTAAGCTTTTTTGAAACTTCTGCTGGTGATTCTGTGTTTGTAGTTGCAGAAAAGGCCTGTTACTCATCTTGTAATTCAAGCTGATGTCCATTTTAAAGGAGTTGTGGACAATTTTGCTTGCTTATTTGTGCAATTTTGAAATCTGAGACCCCAAATACTATTTCAGTGTTTTGTAGTTGTTATGCAGATACCCTAGAGGGAAGTATGCAAACAATACATGTAGTAGGCGTCCGGAAGATCTCGGATTGTAACGCGAGGGGTGAAGAGGAAGTGAGAGGTCTGGCACGGGGCAGAGATAGAGGAGGTGCTTATGCCAGCAGATATAAGGGCATAACATAAACAATAAGGGGAGACAGAGACAGAGACGGAGAGAGATGGAGACGGACAGAGACGGAGACAGAGCACCATCCACACCGTGTGTGCAGTGATCCTTTCCCTCAACTGTCGGAGAGCTGGGAGATCAGCCTGAACCACCACGTAGTGTTGCCTGCAACGGCAACAAATACATTAACAACAGTTACTGGTTATGAAATATTTGATAAGTTAAAAAATGGGCAATATTTCTGCTTTCTGCATTGGATAAGAATTTTCATTCACAAAATCCGTTATTTAGGAATATGTGCAGTTGAGATTCCTAACTAAGCTTTTGTGGTATTTAATTTAGAGTACAACAAGGCTGTTTACTGCAGATGTCAAGAAAACTTTGACCTGTTTGTGAAATACATACCTTCCTCTTTCACCTGTAGTTTAATTCTAGGCAATAATTATTAGTACATTCTTCAAAGGTAACAACAGAGATATTACTTACTGATACTTCTTTGGTGTTACTGTTGAACTACTGGAAATGTTAACTCTTTTCATAACACTTTGTAGGTAGGTATGATGGTAGATTCTTTCTGTTAAACTGCTACCTGTAACATTTTTACATTGGAAAAACAAATGCTGAACTTTCTTGAAGTGCTCTAAGCGCGTGAACTTTGATATAACTCATTGTTCCTGTACAACATGCTACACAAATGTTTTGCCTCAGAAAGTAAGATGAGAGTGTAACTCAGTTACTGATAGTATTCACTCTATTTGCAACACATATTAATGCTAACTTCTATATTTATGGTGACAATCACTAGATGGCACTGCTCCATGGTCTTTGTAAATTGTTACATTTTCTTAAAGTATTCATTTGCTTTTCTGACACATAATATAGTGAATTGTTACTGATGTTGTGGTATGATTTCTCAGTGATTTGTGGAAAATGGCAAGAATCATTCACTAAAATAACTTCTGAGGTGGGTTAAAATCCTGTGTGTTGGTGTTTTGATTAAGTGTTTGGCAAGAGGCTGTTTGGAAAGAGGAGAAACATACTGTTTGACAGTCTCTGTTTCATGACTAGGGAATAGACAATGTCAGACAAAAAAGCTATGATGAGTATATTTTTCAGATTCTGCATCGCTGATATCTTCTCCAGGTGTAAATCAACAAATAAGTGTAACTTTTACTTCTTGGCAGGAAGGTGATCATGTAATCCTAAATTTGCTAGCTGACGATGCTAGCTTTTCTAATCTTAAATTGCTTAGTTGTCAATGCAGTCAATGCAGCCTTTAGCCAAGTGCATAATGAAAAGGAAGATGTAAGAAAACTTAATCTTTTCTGTCACTGTAGACTAGCAAGGTGTATGGATGATGCTTGTTTATTCCACAGACTTCTGTGAATAGACCTGTGTAAGAAGTTCACCTCCAATTTAAAAACATACTTGGAACAGTATCATTACAACAACACTGTTAATAACCAGCAATGAAAAAGAGCCTAGCAGATCTAAAATTATCATCAGCAATACACTGCCAAACTAAGGAAACAGGAGCTGTTGTATGTGGCTTATTACACGTCTTTAAAGTATCATCATTAAAGTTATATATGCTATGATAATGAAGTTCAGTAGGACTTCTGTAAAGGGTGCTGTCTTACAAATCCTTATCCATTGTTTTATTTTACTCCTGGATTATTTTTTTCATTATTATGGCACCCTGGCACAGTGGGACTCCAGCCCTGTCTCATTTATTTCAAGAGCAGTATAAAAGAGCACTCTTGTCTAATAGCTGTATATAAATGGAACTGCTTTTGATCTCCAGTAAAGCTGGCTCAGCACTGTCTTAACTTCTTGCTGGAAATACTGTAAGGCAGTTTTTAACCTGAAATTGATTGAGATTCTCTTAACATCAAACTCACAGTGTTGTTCTCTCAAGAGTAGGTGCCAATATTGTCAGTAATGGCAGCCACCAAGCCTTAGCTTTGTCAAATTTTAAATGATTAAAGAGTTAGACACTCATTTCTGAGCTTGTCATTTGCAAAGGATTCTACACTTTGGAATTACAATAGTGATTGGAGCTGTGCATGTGATTTTGAGACTGATTCCAGGAAAACGATATGCCAATCTAGCCTTTTGTGAAAATTAAATTTACACTCCCATGTATTCATTCTGTGTAGTGTAAAGATTAGAAAATTTTGAATGAAAGCCTCTTTTCCAATATGTCAATTTTAAATGCTTATTATAATACTGTGTTTATCTTTTCTGTTCTCTAAAGCATTTTGTTACCGGTTTATTTTTCTTTCTTTTTAATAAAGTGCAATCACCTAAGAACAACAGTATTTTGCATGAGACTTTCAGAAATTAGTTTTGGAAGACAAACTTTAAATTCTTTTAGGGAAAATACTGAAGTTATTGCATGAATAACTATTCAATGTAGCCTTTTTAATAACTAATATGAAGTGAAGTGATTCTTCTTAAATCGAAGATATATAAGTAAATACATAGTTCATCTGATCACTGTTCTGAAATTATAATTTTAAATAATCTGAAAATTTATTTCTAAGGAGAATTTTTTGTAGCAATAGCTAGATGAAAATAAATTATGCACATCTATGAATAGTTTTGGAACTTCATGAATAGTTGCCAAAGAAATCTATAAAATCTACTTTATTTCATAATCCATAATTTTTTATATGAAGATCCTGGAGACCTGAGTGTGGTTTGACATAGTAATACCCTGTTCAAGAAGATATCAGTTTACAATGTTTTTAATTAGCACTTCCAGATTAAAGTAGACTACAGTATGAGGCAGTAGTGATGTTAGCTTTGAATTAGAATTATCTTAAGTTGGAGATTTGTTTGCTCTGGATATAGAGACTGATGTTGATGCACCAATCAAGTCTTTGATACAGACATATCAGTACAGGAATATTTTATAACCTACTGTTTCTGAAACAGTATGCTAGTGCCTGATTTCAAAGAGTTGTTTGATCTGTTTTGTTTAAAGAATTACATTTATGGACTCTGCATAAGTTGTAGTGAGGAAGCCTTGTTCACCAGCTCCTGAGTTAGCAGCCCCATTATGAGTATGTCTCACTGGTGACTGGAATCTGAAATTCAGTCTGTATTCATTTCTGGATGTAGTTCACCGAATTGGTAAATTTCTTAAGAGAGACTGAATGAACTGTGACCAAATTATACAAGAAACTGTCATATAGACTGCACTGTAACAGCAAAAAATCTTTAAATGAGTCATTTTCTTTTAGTGCTAGGAAAGCGATTTTAGTAACACAGGAAAACATTGTTATGCCTAAGGCTGTTCTGTCTCTACTTGACTCAAGCAAGAGTCAAACTAAGACGCCTTCCCAACTTCTCTTATTGCCTTGCTTTCAGTTATGGCTGTAAAAGGCATGTGGTTTATATGCTTGTGTCAGGGAAATGAGTCTGCCACATTTCTGCCTTTGGTTCTTTGTAGTAAGCTTATTAAAGATAAGAACCATTCTTTTAGTAAAAAAATGGGGAAACCCTCCCAAATTGTATGGCATTGACCTTCTTTTTTTTTGATTGTTTGATAAAGTAATAATCTGATTGCTTCAAAAATATTCAATAGTGGTTTATTTGCAAGGTCTTAGAAATTGTGAGAGTTTCAGATGTTGACTGCTTTGTATTTTAAAATGACTGAAAGTTGGCCAGTTTGTTTCACTGTAAGTACTAGAATTTGAAAAATCTTTTAAAAAGGTGTCCATGTACACTTCTGAACATATGCATAAGTATGAAAAACTTACTTTGCAGTGTAAGTAGCATTACAGTCACAACAATAATTTGGGGCTATTCTTTGCATGAGGGTAGAATAAATGTGAAATACTACTTTCCTTATTAATATAATACATATAGAAAACAACGCCTTTATATGTACTTAAACCAAAAATATTTTACAGTTTTTATGTACTGTGGTTATGGCTACCTATCCTTACAAATGTGCTTTTCAAACCTTTTAAGTTTACCATGGGCTGTTATGACTTTATAGAATTAAACATATTCCCAAGCTGTAAAAAATCCTACATGTTTATTAAATAAGCGAAACAGAAAAACTTTTCAATGGTGAACCATATCAAATGGAAAATAGCTTGATACAGTACTACAAACACACTTGCAGATCTCTTAGAGACATCTGATGAGCTCTCTAGCACTCTATACTTAGTACATTGCACAGTAACCCAGAATTTCAAACGTGATAAAATTATGCTTTTTATATCACATACATTAGTCTATATAATGAAGCTGTACTTGTTATCTCAGGAGCTTAACTGAACTGTCTCAAATGAACAGACTAAATTGTACTGAATAAGCATACTGTTTTTGTATTGTACTACTTTTGTTGTTGTTGTAGCAGTAGTAGTAATTTAAGTAATTTAACTCATCTCTAGAGATGCTTTGTCAAGGCTGAATATTGAAAGTGTTGACAAGGAACTTGAGAGGAGGAGTTATTCCCAATATCCATTTCTGAACAGGCCTGTGCTAGAGTATGGACATCTGGCTTCTGTTGTTTTTTCTGAGTGTTTTTGAAACAGACGAAACGTGCATTTCCTAACGGTACAGCTCCTAATATGCTTGTCTCAAGTACTTGATAAACTAGGTGGAGTTCAAACCCAAAGTGTCTCTTTAGAGATGCTTTAGGTAAAGGAGACACTTTTCCAAAGGAACAGCCAGATTCCCTAGATTATCAGTCTGTGGGTCTTTGTCTCTGAATTATGTACAAACCAAACCTGGAAAGTTGGATTTGTGAACTCAACACTTATAGGTTGCATCCCAAGGGAAATAATTAAAGAAGACTCTAAGTTTGTTTTTATTTTTTTAATTAAAAAAAAGACCACATTATCTTAATTAAGAGTGAATATTCTGCCTCTTTAAGCACAGCTTTCTTGAATATGGTACAGGAGAAGGTAATTTTTAATAAACATACCTATGCACAGTCATACAGAACCTTATCTCTTTTTAAGAAATTCGGCTTTTCTTGGAAAATTTTGATTTTTATTTTAGGAAGATGAATAATTTTTTGGACTTGCTACTGCCATAAGTTCTTTATAGTTCTGTCACCAAGAAAGAAAAGTGGATGTTCCTTACAATGGAAAAATGAAAGTTTTATTGAATTAAAGCTGTAACAATAGATATCTTTTCATTATTTGCCTTTTAACACTTAACTTCACAAGGAAATTTGACTGAAAAAACATATCTGCAGGTTCTCTAAATAAGCACAATAAAAATAATTTCATAAATGACTCAGCTGAAAGGTATATGTGGTTTAACGATTGCTGAAGGAAAGAGGTAGACCAATATGTCAGATCAATAGATACATACTTAAATAGGCGTGTAAATAAACAGTACTGAAGTTTTTAAGCAGTCGTTGAATTCATCCATTTTTAGGTTTTGTTGTGGAGCTTTTTTATTATTATTTAAAGGAAAAAAATATTTAAGAAGGACTTTGTAAGTAATGCCACTATGTTCTTGTTTTGACTACCATTAAACAGGGTTAAATGCCACATTGAAATGCTGCTGTAATTCAGTTGGACTGGAGCAGGCACTTGAGTGGTACAAACTGTTGTATTAAAAGTGTTGTGTAAAGCAGCTCAATATTTACTCAATTGTTTTAGTAGCATCCTTGCTTTGATTTAACCTGAGAGTTGACTATTAATGTTATTGGAAATGACATGAAGAATTTTGCTTTAGAAGTATGTGATTATTGAAAAATGGAACTGCACACTCTTTCCAGTACTACCCCAAGTTCAAAGTCTGCTGAACTTATGTCTTTACCTTTTCTTTTGCTTAAGGATACACCTTTTTGTTCTAATGTTACCCAAATTATCTAATGATTACAAACTTTTCTTGAATGTGTTTTACTGTCACTAGGCTATTTTTTTTTGAGACAAACATAGGTCTTCATACAAGAAACAATACTAACACAAAATTTTTAAAAAAGGATCTTACTACCAATAAGCATCATACAAATATGTCTGTTCAGCATCTTGTTTCATGGGATTTTTTCCCAAGATGTTGTTTGAAATAGTTACCATTTTTCATTTCTCATTTCAATATAGTTATTGAAAGGGAGGGTTAAGTCTTTCTGTTACTACAAAATGTAGATTTCTAAAGACTAGTATCTCAGTTCTGTAGACCTCTGTAAAAGACCCTCTTTTGAAATCTGTCCTGCAGTAGAATGATATTCTTTCTTCAGTACAACTTTTGATTCTGTATGAAGCATGCCATTTGTGACTGATTCACTCTTATTTCTGCCCAAGTAATCAAAATGTTTTACAGGTTTAAAAAAAAAAGAAGAAAAAATAAAGAAAAAAAAAAGAAGAAAAGAAAAAAGAGTAGGTATCATTTGGTGGTAAATGTTTTATCTTTTATTAGATCCTTTGCTGTCAGTAATGCTGTTGTGATCTCTCTGAGGCAAAAAATTGGCTTACAAGTGTAAAATTGTGTTACTGTGAACACGTTTGTTTGGTCAGGGTTGTGTAAAAACAAATAGAAAAAAATCAAACAGGATATATTAAAACTGTATTTTAAGAAGAGTTGTAGGTACCTAATAAGTGCAGTTGAAAGGAATAATAGATGTGGTTTAATATGTGAAAAGCCATATAAACATGGACATATTTAGACAAATTAGGATCTTTGTGTTGCCAGTCAAGATCAGTGACACTGCCGTGTTGATATAATTCCATGGTCCAACAGGTTTATGTCACACTGACATATGTTTGCACATAAATTTCTGCGGTTTTTTTTTTCACTCAAGATAGGCTGAATAGTGCTGTAAATTAAAAAAAAAAAAAGCTTATTCCCACCAGTGTTTCTCTCACTTTTATCTTCTTTGCCCCTATAGTTTCATCTGTAACTGGTTATGCCACTCTTTCTGATTTCTGTTTAAGGCACCAGCCACAGGCAATCAGTACTTGAGTGCAGAGGTTTCTAAGTGAGGAGACTGAGCTACATGGGAGGTGGCTAAATATGTGGTTTATAGGTATTTAGATCTTAAGGACTGCAATAAAGTGTATAAAGAAGAGACTAAGTAATTGTGTCCTCAGAGCAGAGATTGATATCCAGGACTTTCATTATTGGATGTTGAAACTGAGAATAGTATGTTACTTTAACATGATGTTACTATCATAGAGTCATAGACACTTTTAGATTGGAAAAGACCTTCAAGATCATTGAATCCAACTGTAAACATTGCCAAGCCCACCACTAGACCATGTCACTAAATACCACATCTACACATATTATAGGTACCTCCAGGGACGATGACTCAACCACTTTCCTGGGTAGCCTATCTCAATGCTTGAAAACTCTTTCAGTGATGAAATTTTTCTCAGTAACTGATTACAACCTCCCTTGGCACAACTTGAGGCTGTTTTCTCCTAGAGCGATAGATGAACAATAATTTGTCTTTATTGAAAAAGGCACAAACAATGTTTTCCTTCTTCTAAGATGAAGCTTTTAAAGTGCTGTACTTTGTCTAACTTCAATTCTTGCAATATCTGACCTGTCACTCACAGAGTACATTCCTCTCTGTCTTTGTTCTTTCAATTATGTAAGTGAAGTTACAGAAGTAAGATTCCTTGATCCAGAGACTGGAAAGGCAACTGGTACTCAGATTGTACATCGGAAGATTTGTTTTTCCTGAAATTTAGAGCAGTCACGTGACATATCAAAGACCTTACTCAGCTATCAAATATGACACGGATTTTAGATGTTCATATATGTAGTAAGCATCCATTTCCTTAGGCATACCATGCTATTTCTTGCAACTAAAAGAGAAGTTTATTCTTCAAAATAGAAAGAATTAGAGGAGAAAGTGGAAAACTAACATATAAACGCGCTCTGATCACATTTACCTTGTTGAATTGCCTCACTGGGAATAACCCTTCTCATTCACTTTCTCTGTAAGTAATCCACAGGACACAGTTTTCTGATCAACCAAAAATGACTGCATTGCTAAAAAAAAAAACAAAAAACAAAAAAACAAAAAAAAAAAGCTTTTAAATCAGTTTGCTTAACAGACAGGACAGACATTTGGTCTTGCATGTTGTGTGGCCATGTAATCAGTTTCATATGTGGAAGGGAGATGCCATTTTGTTTGGGTAGCATCATGAATTTGTATTGACTTAAAGCAAACTGGGATCAATGGTGTGGGAGCATGGAAGCAGTGGACATGGACTTAAGATTCAGAACTGATTTACTAATGGTGTCCTGTGAGTAGCCCTACATACTTATCCTTTTTAAAGCTTCAGTGATGGTATTTTATTCTGTGTTTCAAATTATCTATTTTTACTACCCAGAATCCAAGCCCTGTGAAGTAGAGACAGTGTTGATACCCAGTGCTGCAGCACAGAAATATATACAGCAAACCTTCAGAGAAGCTGGTAGATGTGAAGGTAGTATTGTATTTCCACCATGAAAACGCATCAGAGCTGGCTCTGTCTTATATAAACTGTTTTCCCTATGCTTGTGACACTTCCCAACCTTGATATGATGATACTAGCTTGTTCTGCTACAGCAGGATATGCCAGGTGTAGTACATATTTGTTCACTGCTATGACTTTGTAATGTTGCTTTCTGAGGCACGTTGTCTTAAAAAGTCAGTGTATGGAATATAACAGAGTAGGTGCATCTGTTGTGAATATATGTAATAATCTTAAAAGTGAGTGCAGAGCGTATTTTTTACTTCGTTTTTGCTTACTTTTCCAGGTGTTTTTGCTTCATCTTGAGTTAAAAACCCCTCAACATAATAAGTTCAAAATATTTTAAATATTCATTACCATTTAGAGCTTCAGTAACTCCAGGTCGAAATTGCTAATTCTAGATAATTGGCAATAGTTCAGAGTATTTTTAATTCCTTTTTATGGTCTGTATGGAGCAGTCAATCTCGGAAAGTGTAATAAGACTTAATGGTCAAGGTTGGAAAGGTGGAGAAGAGAGACTAGAGACACAGGAAGCATCTTTGGAGAAAAGAGTCTGAAAGGTCCGACCATACATGTTGCTTAAACTTGTGGCAGTTGAGACAACTGGATGTTACCAAGATAGTACTAAGATTTAGTTGCACAATTAAAGATGAATAAATGACATATCATAAAACTACCCTCAAGACTGTTTACAGGGGGAGCTATTGAGAGTAGTGTTTGGGTAGAGATTTGGAAAGGGACATCTGCTGCTCTTACTAGACCTGAGTTTCTTCATTCCAAGTGAAAGAATCTATTCCAGGACATATAGTTCTCACTGCTTTCCTTTTGGATTCAGCTGGACCATCTGATAATGCTATAAAACTATATGTTCTGATTTATGACTTTAAAGCTGGAGATTTGATTTCCTTCTAGATAAATCAGGTTCCCTCAGCTTGTTATTTTACAGTGAAGAACTAAAAATGAGACAAAAGTAGTTGATCCAAAATATTTTGAGTTGCATTTGGTTTTTATTTCATCTTCATGTTTTCAGTTGTGCCATTATAATATAAAATAATATAAACAGAATTTGAAAGGAGAAGTAATTTGAAAGCAGAATAATTTTGACATTGTCAGAACGTATTTTCCTTTTTGTCTCCAGAATGAACCTCCCAACTACAAATAGTTGGATGTTGTGAAGACTTACGTCCTAATAAAAGTATTTTGTGATGGAATATAGGCCTAGCACAGTGTTTTTCTCTAGCTTGCTTCAAATCTATCATATTTGTTGTCAGAGGTATGTAAAAACGTCCAGAACATAAACCAATTGAAAAGAAGATTAATAAAATGGAATGTCGGGAGGATTTGTGGGAAAATGATCTCATAGTAAATGGGGAGAAAGGAAAAATTCCCCAATATTCACTGTGCCACAAACATACATTGTCATCATGGAATCATAAAATTATTACAGTTGGAAAATATTTTCAACATCATTAAGTCCAACCACTAACCTCAAACTGCCAAACTAAATGAAACCAAACCATGTCCCTCAGCACCTCAGCTATGTATCTTTTGACTATCTCCAGGGATGAGGACTGCACCACACCTCCCTGGGCAGCTCGTTTTAATGCTTTCCTAGGCATTAGGAAAGTTCTTCTGAATGTCCAATCTAAACCTCCTTTGGCACAACTTAAACCCATTTCCTAGTGTCCTATCATTACTGGAGAGATCAACCCCCAGCTCACTACAACTTCCTGAAAGTAAGCGTGTCTCCTCTCAGCCTCTTCTAGGCTAAACATCCCCACCTTCCTCATCTGCATCTCATAAGACTTGTTCACTAAACCCTTCACCAGCTTTGTTGCCCATCTGTGGACATACTCCAGCATCTCAGTCATTGTAGTGGGGTGCTTGGAATTGAACACAGTATTTGAGGTGCAGCCTCACCAGCGCTCAGTACAGGGAGACAATCACTTCCTTGGCACTGCTGGTCACACTATTTCTGGTACAAACCAGGATGCCATTGGTCTTCTTGGTAACCTGGGCACACTGCTGGCTTGGTTGAGCTGCCTGTTGATTAACACCTCCAGGTCCTTTTCCACTCTGGACAGCTTTCCAGCCACTCTACACCAAGCCTGTATCATTGCATGGAGTTGTTGTGGCCCAGGAGCAGAACCTGCCACTTGGCCTTGTTGAAACTCACCCAATTGGCCTCAGCCCATTGCTCCAGCATGTCCAAGTCCCTCTGAAGAGCCTTTCTGTCCTCAAGCAGGTCTACGCGCCTACCTAGCTTGGTATCATCAGCAAACTTATTGAGGATTGCACTCAATCCCCTCATCCAGATCACTGATAAAGAACATCTATATGTATATGTTCTTTCTTTAAAAGTGCTGATTGTCTTTATCTTGAAGGTTTTTAGATAGCTGTAAAAGAGATTCCTTTGGTTAGGTAGATAATAAAATTAATACTTTCTAAAAGTTTCTTTAGCTAGTTGTGAATTGTTTGTGTTAGAAGGTTTGTGCCTTGAGTAATAAAAGTGAAAATAGCTTCTATGAATTCTTTGGAGAGTTGAAAATTTGAACAACTTGAGAATTTATTTTATGTTTCTATCAGTATCAATTCTTCTTGTAGCCTTTTCATCCTGGATAAAGAACTGAAAGCCCAGAAACTGTCTGCTGGTTGTGATGTTTGGTATAATTTATGCCATTTCCCTTGTGTGAGTGATGGCCTATACTAACCATGCTTGACAACCTTAGCAATGGCATATGCAGAATTTATTTAGCACCTGGGCAACTCAGTATACCATTTACAGTAAAAATCAGTGTCCTATCCTTTTTGATGGAGATGAGACAGAACTTACCAAGAAGAAACAGTTGCTTTTTAATGACACAATCATGCAGGTCCTTTAATGTCTGTTTGAAGACAGACACTGAGGTCAATACTCCCTGTTACTACAGTAAAGTCTTATGGTTGTATCTGTTCTTTGGTCACTGACTGTCATGTGAATGGTCTGAGCCACTTAAAAGTATAGAAATCATATACACTGCATGACTGATTTTGCATACAGACTAATTTTGAAGGACAAATGTAGAAGTGGAGATGTGCAGATAGTCTGCATGAAAAAGAACAACTTACTGTTCTTGATCTTTCTGCCGATGAAGGACATCTTAAAATAGACATCCCTTATTCTGTCATAGTAAATCCACACTTATGAACATGTTACTAATTATTATATTATTTCAGCTACTATAATAAGTCCTGGAATAAATTCAGAATACCAAGAGGTAAGCATTCCTAATGCTAGGTGCATACATTTGACAAGCAAAAAGGTCTTAACTTACTACATCAGTTAAACCAATAGAGTGAAAAAGCACGGCAAATTGAGTTACAAGATCTGAAAGCATTTAGTTCTTTCTATTCTGCATGATTTCTTAACAAGTCTTAAAGTCCAAAATTTCATTCATTTGGAATTTTGGATAAATATGAAGCAGTTAGTAAGGAAAGTTCTGAGTTATCATCACCTTGAATTATAAGTGAGATTAGCCTTTGAATGTATGTGTGCACTGTGCAGGTCTGATTTCCTTTTGGTATGTGGTCTTCTGTGGCATATTCTCCCGTCAGTATTGTCTCATTATTAAAAGTAGTTTTAATAGAATCTTTAACTTAGCTATTTGCTTTAGAGTACTCCCTTTGTAGCAGTTATTTTAACTAGTACAGCTTTTGTTTCTTTAGCAGTGAAATAAAATATTCTGTTTTTCAATTAGAAGTAGTTGCCTTAGAGGTAGCAAGAACACAAACTTCTGACTTTGGTCATTCTTCTTCTTAACATTAGCATAAAGTCAGAACATCAACTCCTTTCTTTTCCTTACCCACTGTTAAAATTATCCACTCATTTCTAGGCAGAGCCTTTTCAGAAATATACTGAAGAACTTATTCTTCTGACTGGCTTTTTTGCTTCTGTGAAAGCAATATGGAAAGTGACATTTTGAAAGTGAAATATTCAATTTACTTAGGTAGATTTTTAGTTAGATTCTGAATGTAGATTAATACCTTTTATATACCACTAGGCCAAACAGACTCCTCTCCATGTATCTGTGATCCAGAAGCATTTCTTTTTCTGAGATTAGTACATCCATCAGTTTGTCCTTGTGTAATTTAATGAGTAAGTTCCTGATACCTGAGTTATGAATAGTTAGTTCTATCCTAAAATAATACAGGTTGAAAGGAACATGTGCCTCTGCTAATCCTGTTTTCATTCCTAGGTTTCCCTCAAAGAGTCATAGGTACTTGAAATCTGTTGATGAAGTTCTCCTGCATGCTTCAGTCTCCAGCATCCTTACAATGCTCTCAATGTTCTCAAAGGGACAGTAGACTACAGAATAGTAGTTAGTTGATTTTGTATCTTCTCTATCAGTAATATCACTCTGTTTTATAGATGTGTTCCATCAGGATTACTTAGCTGAATTTTTCTTCTTTTGATAACTACGTGAACCATTATATCTCTCTGGTCTGTAGTAATCACTTATATACTAGAGAATGAAACCCCTTTTTGCTTACATTGAAATATTTTTTATTCAAAAAATAAAAGACTTGATTCATTTATGGTGATTCTTTCTAGTTGCGTCTTTTTATGACAAGTTTCTGTAATTTGATCTGTTAAAAATATCTTTCCTATTGTTGCAGGCTAACCTCAGTAAGCAACTAATCCCCACACAGTTGCTTGCTCACTTCTCCTCTAAGTTGGCTAGTTGAGAGAATTGGGATGGTACAAGTAAGAAAACTCATGTGTTGAGATAAAGACAGTTAACAGATAAAGCAAAACTGTGCACAAAAGCAATTAATAATGATAAATTAATTCACTACTTCTCATCAGCAGGCAAGTTTTCAGCCGTCTCCAGGCTTCATCATGTGTTATGTTTACTAGGGAAGACAAATGCTATAACTCCAAATATTCCCCTTTCCTTCTCATTTTCCCAGCTTTTATTGTTGAACTCAGTGTCTCATAGTATGAAATGTTCTTTTCGTCAGTTTGCATCAGCTGTCCCGGCTGTGTCTCTGCACAACATCTTGTGCACCCCAGCACACTTGCTTGCAAGACAGTGTGAGAAACAGAAGGGGCTTTGACATTGTGCAGACACTGTTCAGCAATAGCTAAACCATGGCTGCATTTCCACCACTGTTTTGGTCACAAATTCAAAGTGTAGCACTCTATGAGCTGCTATGGAGAAAATTAGCTCTGTCCTAGCCAAAACCAGTACACAAAAAGAAGTGAAGAAAATAAAATGTGACAGAGCATAAAGAGTAGATGTTTCCGCAGTCTGTGTCTCTGTATTTGGATCATTGCTTGACAGACATCAGAGGTGTTAGTTCACTGCCTTTGCTGATTGAAAGATCAAGCATTCTGCTTTCCTGATAGAAATGTCATCAACAGAAAAAATTGAGAACATATTTGTCGACATTTATTAGCATGACTAAAATGGTACATGGTGTAGTCTTAGAATTGCTGCACTGCACAGCAGAGCAGTTATCCCTGTGATAATGGCGTACTTAAGGTTGTCTTGTTCCATGAGTGTCCAGTAATGAGTAGCTTGCTGGTTAAGTACATACTGAGACTTTCATCAAGCACTGGTAAGTCTCTTAATTTCAAACTGTTTAACAATGTGAAGAAGTGGAATCACTGGTATAGCCAAGCATGTACTTTAGCTAACTCTGGAAGAGACTTAAGATAAAAGGCAATAATTAAAAATTAAATTATATCTCAAAGTGAAATGGTTAGAGCTATTCACTGAGACACCAACTGTATAACCTCAGATACTTACGAAGACATAGTTAAGTCTGTTTTAATGAATGGTTTACTTGAGGGAAACAACTGAACAGCTTTCAAATCATCTCAGCATAAATGTCAGTGGTTTATAAGTGCATCAAACTCTGCACTGGTGTTCCTCTATTTGTGTTGTTTTTCTCTCCAGGCTTTCTACTCTAGACTGAGAGTAGGTGAAATTAATTATGGACTCATAAAGTGGCTTGTTAAACACTTTCAGTGTAAAAGAGGGGAAAAAAAACCCACAAAAGTGATTGTTGGAATTATGACTTGTTGAAGTTTTGTGCAAACTTTAAAGATACAAAAAGAAATTACTGTTCTGTTCTGAAGCTCTTCATCTCTATAAGTAATGACCTAGATATGCAAGAACAGGTTTAAAGACCTCTGTTGTCAGTTTGGTATGATGGAGGAAATTCCGCTTAACAGGGATCAGCCTACGTGATCTGTCCTTACTTTCTCTGAGTCCCTTTTTACCAAATAAATTAGTAAAGCTTTCATTTTGGTAGCAGTAAGAGTAATTTACACAACTAGTGTGTTTAATAAGGACGTGCTGGTTTAGGAAAGGCATTTTTAATATGAAATCTTGCTGATGACACGTAAAATTTACAAAGATGTAGTTCTAATGTCAGAGGCAGTGTAGGCTCATGTTTCATTGGACTATGCGAAATGGCCTGTCTCCTCTGTTGAAAATACAACAGACATGTCCCAGATTTTACTTGTATCACAAATTACAGCTGCTTGCTAGCTTCTTTGCAGCATCTGTAGCCTCTACAGATTACTTTAATTTAACAGTTGCCTGATCAGAAGCTATGTTTTGTGTTTGGAGACCTTGTCAAGTAAATTGCTGTTTTTTAGCATCATCAGATCGTTTCTACAGGAAAGCTTGTAAGTTCTTTGGGAAGAACTTTCAGAGCACAACAAAGATAAACGCAAACACCCTCAAAATGTGTGATTTGTTTGTACAGTTGTGACATCTTCAATAGATCTTTATGGAGGCAATTTCTGATCAGAACATTGGTAAGTGTGATGCTGAGTTTTGGTTGTTTCTTATATTCTTTGTCACAAAATGTTTCCACTATCTTTTTCTGACCTGTTTTGATGAAAAAAAAACCCAACTCTGCCAAACTCTGTGCCTCTTACACCCCTGCCCCCACCAAATCCACAAAGAAAACCCATGCAATTTTGCAGGTTATATGTTCTGTTATGAAGAAAGTCTCTATCAATTTTCTCTTAAAAATAAATGATCATTTTTACTTTAGTCTGAATTTATATAGTAGAACAATAAGCCTCAGATACCAAACTATGTATGAACTTCTGATATCAACTAGAATTCAAGCCAATTCATGAAAACTGTCTTTCAGTGCTCACTTGTTTTTAGAAGATGATTTTGTTAAAAGAGGCTTAAGAAATGTACAGGTTTACAGTATAATGTGAAACTTACATTTAGATACAGTGAATCCTACCTCTGAATTGGAATGCTGAACAAGTGGCTGACAGTATTGTTAAAAATGTTAAGCATAACCAGAAACCTTGAAGACTATAATTTCCTGGGAAAAACAGACAAGACTACTCAGCTTGGAGATGAAAACAAAAATTAATTTAATCTACTATGAACCAAAACCATAACAAACACAAAACACACCCAACTAAAAGCAATACAAAGTAGGATGATGACGAAGGATACGACCAATGACCGATCCTTTCAGATCCCCTCCCCTTTTCCCAGGCTCAGACACGTGATCCCGATGTCTTTACCTCCTCCCTCCCTTAGCAGCACAGAGAGGCAGGCAGTGGGGGTTTCAGTCAGTCCTCTTCCATTAGCTCTTGCTGCTTGCTTGTCTTGCCTGATGGCAAGCAAACTCCTTGCCAGTCCTCCCTGTTGCAGCACTGACTCCCTCACACAGGGCAGACCTCCTTGGGTGTTGTGGTTTTGCCCAGCTGAGACAAAGGAAAAAAAATACGACTCCTCCCTCTCCCAGTGGAACAGGGATGGGATTGGAGAGAAGAGAGAAGAGCCCTCGTAAGTTGAAATAAGAACAGTTTAATAGAACAAAATTCCAAACAAGTTGGAAAAGAACAGTTATAACAAAAAACAAAAAAAAAAAAATAGAGGAATATTACAAAGAAAATGGGTGAGTGATGCAGTCGAATTGGCAGCTGAAAACTGTGCTGCAGCGGTCAGCTCCCCACCTATACACTGGGCATGACTCTACTAGCTCAAGCCAGGATAACAGGCTACTCCAACATATATTCATTCCAAGGACTGCTGCTCCTCTCAATCTCCTGTGGCACAGAGTCCACAACAATCACCTCCCCTGGCACAGGGCTTTCCTGAAACTGCGGATTATTAGTCCCACCATTGCGCTGTGTGGGTCACAGGGCAACAGCTACTCTTTTGTCATGCACTGCAGGGGTATCTTCAGTCCTCCTGCCTTCATCCCTTGCTGACTGTAGGGTCCACATGATCACCTGCATCTTGTCCTATCCTTCCACCTCCTCCCACACACTACAAATTTCCCTTTTTAGATAGTGATAGAAGAGGCACCAGATTGGCCTGTCCTAGCTAGTCCAACTCAGAGCCAGGAGAAGTTTTGATAACTGTTTATGGGGACCACCGCTACAATGCTCTCTCTTTGTTACCAAGCAAAAGTGACTCCACACAAATGCAACACAATCATCAAAAAACTTGTTACAAAACTAATGAGAAAAATAACTAGCATTTATTTTCAAATAAGAACAAGTTCTTCCATCAGAAATTACCTCATTTTTATCTTTCAAAAAGATGAAAGTCACTGGGGATATGAAAAAGCTAAAACTGAAAAAATCTGCTTTTGTAAATTAGTTTCATAGACTCATAGAATCAGTTTAGTTAGAAAAGGCCTTTATATCATCAGGTCCAACCACTGACTTAACATTGCCAAGCCCATCACTCAACCATGTCCCTCAGTACTTCATCACAGAATCTTAAATGTTGGAAGGGACCTCAAAAGATCATCTAGTCCAACCCCCCTGCCAGAGCAAGGCCACCTAGAGTAGCTCACACATGAACTTGTCCAGGTGAGTTTTGAATGTTCCCATAGAAAGAGACTCCACAATGTATCTGGACAGCCTGTTCCAGTGCTCCGTCACCCTCACAGTGAAAAAATTCTTCCCTGTATTTCTTTGGAACCTCTTATGTTCCAGCTTGTACCCATTACCCCTTGTCCTATCATTGGCCGTCACTGAGAACAGCCTGCCTTCATCCTCCTGACACCCACCCTTTACATATTTGTAGACATTAATTAAGTCACCCCTCAGTCTCCTCCAAGCTAAAAAGCCCCAGCTCTCTCAGCCTTTCATCATAAGGGAGATGCTCCACTCCATCATCTTGGTGGCCCTAATCATCTTTGTGGCCCTACATATCTTCTGTTATCTATGTATCTTTTAAATATCTCCAAGGACGATGACTCCACCTCCATGGGCAGGCCGTTCCAGTGCTTAATAACTCTCTCAGCAAGAAAGTTCTTCCTAATATAAAATCTAAACCTTCCTTGGTACAATTCGAGACAATTTATTCTTGTATTATCACTTGTGCTTGGGAGGAGAGACCAACTTCCACCTCGCTACAACCTTTCAGGTAGCTGTAGAGAGTGATCACGTCTCTCCTCAGCCTCCTCCAGCTTTAACACCTCCAGCTCCCTCAGATGGTCCACATAAGACTTGTTCTCTTTGCTGCCTGTCTCTGGACACACTGCAGCACCTCAGTATTTTTCTTGTAGTGAGAGGCCTAAAACTGAACGCAGTATTTGAGGTGCAGCCTCACCGGAGCCAAGTACAGGACAATGCCTTCCTTGGCCCTGCTGGCCGCACTGTTTCTAATACAAGCAGTTTCTGTGCCTTGTGTTCCAAGGTGTCTTCCCATAAAATGTACACAGGCCTAGTCAGATTCTGAATGTGCAGACTTGGTCTAAATGAATACGAAATACGCATTTGATAGGAATGTGTAACTAGGCAGAAATTTACGAGTCTAGAATGTGTACACAAGGACTGGTGGTAAAAAAAAACCCTGCAAACTACTAATGTTTTCAGTAAAATGAAAAATATCTTAGCATGACATAATATATTGTTCAGACCGAAAGGGCTGAATTGAAGCCTGCTTCTTGAGTGTTGATATTTTTGTACAAATATAAACCTTCTCTGCAACAGAGACTTCTGTAAGCAAAGTGTATATGTGGAATTAGGAGTTCTGATTTTCACTACACACAATGGGGAGAAAAATCCAAAGCATTCACAGCTTAATTTTGTAACTTCTTTTGACACAAGACATGTGAGTGGACTAGTCCTTGTCTAAATGAAATGGCTTGAGAATTGTAGGGTTGTGACCTCATCACTGGTGTTTGTGCTGTGTTACAACAGTCCACCATCTATAAACCTACCCAATTTTCATCCAGATATGTGATACCTGTAATTAGACTATTGAAACTCAGCATACATTTTGAACCTTTCCTCTTTTCGATGCTACACAAAAATTCAGCAGAAACAAATAAGAAGGCTCCTGTCATGGTTTTATGCAACAAGAAACAAAGAGCTATGAAGGTGCCTGCTCACTCTTCCCCCACCCAGCGGAATGGGGAGGGGAACCAGAGCGGAAAGGAAGACCCGCATAGATTGAAATAAGAACAGTTTAATAAAACAACAATAAGAAGAAACAAGTTCAGGAAAAACAGTTTTAACAGTAAATGAGGGGATATACAAAAGGAATGGTGTGTGCCGCAGTTACTCGCCATCCCAGACCTGACACAACCGCTCCTGACTGGCAGCCAAACCTATGGTTCCGCAGTACCAGTGGCCAGCTTGCTGCCAGCAGCTAGCTCCCTGCCAGCAGCCAGCTCCCTGTCTGTATGTACTAGGCATGATGTCAGGATGGTATCTAATACTTGATGGCCGACCTGGGTCAGCTGCCCGTGCTGTACCTCTTCCTACTGCCTCATTGAAGTTAACCCTATCCTAGCCCAAAACGGGACAGCTCCTCACCTATAAAACTAGTTTAAAAGTTTTGTTAACTATGACTATATTTTTAAATGCCCAAGTCATTAAAACTTGAATGGTGAAGAAAGATGGTGAAAACTGGATGTGCTGGTTATGTCATATGGTTTAACATTCCTCTAGACTATGTCACTTCTGTGCAGACATTACAGTCTGCTTTACATAGTTAAGAGGGTTCTTCTGCCTCATGTAAGCCTTTGACCATGAGATTGGCAAGAGATTATTTTTTTCTTTTTGGCAAGGTGAAGTTTACCATGATAAACCAACTCAATGAAGCAAAGTATTTTAAGTCACAGTGAATCCTTCTGCTTTTTATTACTTTGTTTCCCATGTGTTCAGTTCCACTGTTCAGGAAAAATGCATAAGTAAAAAGCTAGAATATTTTTCTTCTTGTTGATCTGAGACTTGGTAAAATGTGGCTAATATTGTGCACACAGCAATTCTTTTGCTTTAGTATTTTTTAGCCTTTTCTACAGAAAAGGTAATACATTTCATGATTGCCTCATATTATTCTCTCTATAAATTAATAGTATTATTAAATGCTTTAAGGAAAATTTGCATGCAATAGTAGAACTTCAAAGCAATTTATGGAAGCAATGCCAAACCCTGCTGAGCGATTTCTTCTTGATATAGACAGAAATACTCCATTTCACACTGATAATTTTAGACAGAGCACATAAGTACTAACTTTCCACTCTATTGTTGGAATGATATCTTGGTGAAAGATTTCTGTAACAAAACATTTACTTTAATAGTATTAATCTAAGTTAAAGTTAGATTAATCAAATGGCCATTTACTTGTCAAAAGGACAACATACTTAACCAACTGAAGCATTCTGGTGATTGGCACTGTGAATTTTAAGAACAGCCTAGTATAATTTGTGTTTGATCTACCTTTTAATTTTTTCCTAGGGAAAGATGGGATCTTGAGATGGTACAAGCAGCAATACATGTGCAAATATTTTAGTGGTTTTGACTTTTAACTTAGAATTATTTCAATTTATGCGCTCACCTGCTGTGTTTCAGGTCATTAGTTAGCATCATTGTATTTTGAACTGAATCAGAAATTAGAGATCAGAACAAAGTAAAGTTATGGTTTCTGTTTGTCTTGCTATGATAATTTATCTTTTTTTTTTCAATTTCCTACAATGAGAAAATAGTCATTTTACTGCATACTTGTATAAGATGAGAATTTGTTTGTGACATGTAAGGTAGATTGATCTAGTGATTTTGCCTGGATTCTTGAAGTCCAGCAAATATGTTTTGGCTCTAGCTCATTTTTAGCCTTAGTTAGGACCCTTCTGTGACAATTTTCAGAGTTAATAGTTATTTACTTGATTGCAGCTTGCAGAACAAGAATATTAGTGTACTTTCTTTCCTTAGTTTCTTCATCATTAAAATATATTTTGTCATTTTACCTTTGTGATACAATACTTGCTTAGTTTGATTTGGTATGGCATTATGTTGTATTTGATTGATTTCAGCTTCTGTGACTTTTTTTGTTTCCATTAGATAGAAATTACAGATAGTGGAAGCAATTTTTGTAAAGTTAGTTTTGAACTTAAGATAATGCAAATACCTTGAAAACTACCAGTGCAATATATCTCTGTATTATCAGTAATAACTGGGCCTCAGCAAGATTGAGACCAAATATGCCAGGTGCTGCTCAAGCATACATATATGTCTTTCATCAAAATAAAATGTAAGGTGAGAAAGCTCTTTTCTTGCTGTCAGGTCTGTGTGAGTCCTTACACAGGAGAAACTCCTCATCAACTTCAAGAAGGTGAATCTCTTGTTATTCTGAATTTCCAACATCATAAAAAATAAGATTTTGGAAATGGTAGAATACAGAAATACAATTAACCTGGAAAATGCTGTTTCATAATTAAGTGCGTATTTATCTGACCTACCTCAAATTAATAATTTTTAACATATTTCTTGTGGAATTCTTGTTCAAAATGATGTAGTTCAACAGAATGTCAGTGTGTCTGCCATAAGTGGTACTGTATCTATCTCATTTACATCTTGACAGTAATGAATTTAGGGGAAACTAATACATTCTGTGTCCGTACTGCATGACAGAACCCATATAAGCACACATTGCCTGTTTGTAGTTTATATGGCAACACAAAGCCATTTTTTTCTTGGAACAGTCAATAATGTTTCTTATACAAATAATTCAGAAAGAACTATGAAGAGCATCTGAATTTCATGAATGTTTTATTTTTACCTGCCACTGATTCTGTGCAAATGGAGCACCCTAAGTAATGCACGTGATGCACAAAGACTATATAAATAGTTTTGGCAGGCTTTTTCCTCTTCTTGAGGAATTTGATCTATAAACAAGTTCCCCATTCCGGAGAAGCTGTAATAGGTAGTTAACATCACACTTCCATTTTTCATAGGCTCTGGATAAATCTGGGCTATACAACAGCTTGTCTTGAAAAGCAGGTACTGTATTTCTCAGGAATGTGTTTACTGACAGTCTTTTAAAAATCATTTGACAGTTCATAATAAATATGTGTTAAATACTAGTTTCTGCAAAGAAACTGTCTTCATTATTGTGTAATGTTTGGCCCTGAAATAATTTAAAAATGCTCAATTTATGTTGGAGTTTTTCTTTGGGCTAGGATCACTAATTAGTTTTGCCTGTTGCCATGATAGGATGACTGCCCTAATGTAATTCTTTGGATTGGAAGTGTGATTTTTTGGAAGCAAATCTCATAGCTATCTCCAGTTGCTGTTCTTTGCATGAGCCCAGATATGTACAACATTTTCAGGACAGATGACCTATTGAGGCTGAAGTGAGTTACATTCATTTTGGGACAGTCAGACTCTTGGGCCAGACCAGGGCTCAAGTGTAGTTCTCAGAAATATAGGAGGTGTGGATTATTTTGCTGTTCAGATTCATTGCAGTACTTGGTCAAAGTAATATAGGCAGTGTGTACAACTCAAACTTGATGATGATGAAGTCAGAAGAAGTTTATTATTGCCCATGACTTTGGTGATCTCGGGAGATTAATTTTTATAACACCATTTCATTCAGAAGATAAACTTACCAAGATCAGTTCTACCAAGTATCATGTTTTGGTTACATGTACATACCCAGCATAACTGCTTTGTTGCAGTCCAGTGTTTCTGCCTCCAAAAAATTAACAAACTTTTTTTAACTAACTCTAATTTTTAAGATTACCTGCTTTTTTTTTGTCTGTGTGTTTGTAGACTCTTTGACTGTAATGTTTATTTGTTTTGTTTTGTTTTAAACTGTAGCATGTTGAATTAGGAAGCACTGGTGCCAACTGGAATACATTGGAATACATCACTATTACTCTGCTCTCTTTTACCCTGTAGCAGCACTTAACCTTAGTGCTTAATAGTTAGGAGTTAAAAGCATTTGTAGTAAGGAAGCAAGAATGATATATGACTGAAATTAGACTTCCTTTCATAGAAGCTGTTTTGCTTTCTCTAAGTTAGACAGCTGGGCTTTGCCCACCTTCAGCTGAGAGTCATGATTCATCTATCAACAGTGAAGATCATTCTACACAGACTATTTAAGACTACCTGATTCAGCACTCTTCTGGATGAGATATAATTATGGACAATAATAAGCCTGTGGAAGTAAGTGGTACTGTGTTCATTATAGAGCACACAACAAAATATGTAAATTCAGTAAAACTTTCCAGGAATTCTGCTGTGTGTTGGACCCATCATACACATAATAGATTTTAAACTCTTTTCATGTGGCTAAACTGACTTGGCAAATCATGCCTGTAAAATAATGTGTGAAAATATTTTGAGTATTTATGCTCACCCCAAGGCCTTGGCCTACGTAACTAGTGACTAGCAAATTAAAAGCAGTATTAGTAAAACAGCTATTCTGTTTATGTATATTTATAATCTGATAGCTCTAGTATTTTCTCCTTAAAAAAAAAAAACAAAAACCAAAAAACCATGATCAATAATTTGCCAACAAAATAAGGAATTAGGATAGTTCTTAATTAGCTGTCAGATTGTTGTAGATACATTACTTAACCAAGGGTATAGATGTTATCAAGGAAACATTCAGTGGAACTCAATGATACACCAGTTTGCTATCTTATTTAAGAGTTCCTAATGCAGGTGCAGAAATAAAATGTTTCCACAGAATAAGCTACATTTTACCTTTTACTTCAGACTGAGAAAGCTGCAAGTTTAAATGAAAGCCGTTTCTTTATCTCCTTTTTGCCTAGGGCTCCTTAAGACTGATGGCTGTGTAATGAAATGAAACAAACGTAAAAATAAATAAATAAATGAAAATCTATGTTTTGTTTGGTGGAATGCCTATTGTCACTTGTTAAAATGAAATTGAAACACTGTTTTTTAATTAGTGTATTCTGGTGCATGGAAAACTTACTTACTCTTGCCAGCCACCAAGACAACTGGCTAATTCTTATGTCTCTTAGAATGTTTTCACAATTAACCTGTCATGGTGTGGAATAGCATTGTGGAGCTATATTTCAAGATAGATCCATGTCATAATATGTCATTATTGTGTGTGTATTTGTAAAAACTGCAGCTAAATATGGAGCTGTTTAAAACAGTGATTTCTAAATTGTGACAATCTGTATTTTTAAAAGATGGCACTGAGATAAGCATCCTTAAGATAATCCTTAAGATTATATTTTCCACTTCACTGCTCGCTTGGTATGTTTTTTGTAGGCATTATCTGTGTATTTGTTAAGACTAACTGAAATAAACAATGCAAAATTTATTTATGACAGTATTACATACTTCACATGGCAGTACAAGCAATGAGACATTCTTTCTTAAGTGGAATACAGTTCAACTCTATGAGAAAATTCTGGCAGCGTTGAGAAACCTGGTCTTTCTAGATTTAAGCATCATATGAAACAATTTTAATTACTTCTTATAATAGTAGTAGAGCTATCTGAATAAAGCAATGGAAAGGGAAATCATTCTTCCCTTTAGCATTTTTCCTGCATTAGCTTACCATGAAAATGATTATGACTCCAGTCACACCTAAAAACTTTGATTTCCAGTGGATTCCTCATTTATCTTATTGCTTATTCTTCCTCCTCAGTCCATGGCAGTGGTTTTTTGTAATTCTGAAGCATTTTACTGCTAAACTGCAAGACTCATCTATATTGTTTTTTAAATCACATTGAAGGAAACTACTACTGCTACTACAAAAAAAGTCAGCTTAGAACACAAACAAAACCTTGAAATAATGTATTACACAAATTTATGTTGTAAAATCCTAGTTCCATCATAATGCTTAGGTTTGTTTTGAAATACTTCTGGTGCAAATTAAGTAAGAGTTGAAATAAGCATATCTACAAAGGAAATAAAGTGGCCAGATGGACCTTCTACTTTTACAGCAGGATCACAACATAGGGATGGAACAGTTGGAATACAAGATTGAGAGACAGATAATGTTGGAGTATCTGAACTTAAAATTATACATAAGAGCTTCTTAAAATGATTTATTGCCTTGAACTACAGCTGCTAGAACTTCAGCTTTGCTTCTTGTGAGTTACATACAAGCATAATTGAAATTATGAAACATTTATAAATGAACCAGTTTGGCAAGGAGAAAAATGAGTAAATGCAATCTCATATTGTTATTTTCCCCTCCGATTCTCTTCTCACAGCTCACTAGAAGTCATCCACATGGTAAAAATCTGGTATACTGAAACTAGATTAAACTATTACTTCTGTCTCTGGATTTATACTGAAATACGTGAGCTCTCTCTGCAAATTCTTCATGAGTTTGCTTAGAGATATTTGTATGGATTTACTGATGTTACATAAAACATAACTCATGTCCCTTACTGACTGCCATCTTCTAACTTTCTGACAATGGAATTGAAGAGGTACGATTCAAATCTAGGTCATAATTTAGTTAATGAGTGTGTTGGGGGAAGGCATGGAGGACTGAATGCATGTATTCTAAATCAGCACCAGAGAGAGCATTTTCTGATTAAAATCTTGCATAGAGAAGTATCTGGGTTAAATTTATAAAGTTGGATAAATTACTTGAAGGATATGGAAGCTGTAGGCTTGGATTCTCTTTACACCTCCACTGGTAGAAGAAAAACACAGGAGGAGCTGTGGTGGGTTAGTGTCAAAACTAAACCCAAATAGTTTAAAATAGTCTTTCAAAGCTTGTTATTCAGTTCTAGGCTGCCTTTTAAAAGCATAATTTATAAATCAAAGGTTAAGGTACATTTTACCAACAGTACTCTGTGAATTTTTTATTTCTATGTGTTGTAATTATTAGACTCATTAGTACTTTTGGGCTTTTTGGAATGTAGTCTGATTTAACTTACAGATCTGTTAACTGGAAAACTGGGAAGAATCATGGTTTGCCTTGCTCAAAAAACAATCCAGAATAATTATAAAAGGAGTAATCTATATAATAGGAAGGCCATGAGACATAAGATTAAATTAAAATTGTCCTTTACTATTTTGCACTTTTTATTCCCAAATGAATGCTTGGGGAAACATGAATACTTCACAAATACTTCACACTCATTAAAGTGAATGGTACATAGTGCATTATTGAATGATAGAATGGTTTGGGTTGGAGGAGGCTTTTAAATTTCTAACCTCCTTGCCATGGACCAGAACATATGTCACAAGATCATGTTGCTCAAAGCCCCATCTAACCTGGCCTTCAACACTTCCAGAGAGGAGATATCCACAGATTCTCTGGACAGCCTGTTTCCATGTTTTACCATCGGAATTGATTTCTTTCTAATGTGCAATCTAAATCTATCCTCTTTTAGTTTAAAACCAATGCACTACAGGCCTTAGTAAAAAGTCTCTGTCTTTGTTAGAAGCCCCCTCTAAGTATTGAAAGGCTAGAGTTACATCTCCTTGGAGCCTTCTTTTCTCCAAGCTGAACAACCCTAGCTCTTTTTGCATAAGAAAGATCCATATCTTTCCTGTGCTCCAGAACTAGACACAGTACTCCAAGTGAAGTCTTAAAAGAGCAGAGAGGCAGACTCAAATCCCTTGACCTGATGGTCATGCTGCTTTTGCTGCTGCTCAGGTTGGCTTCCTGGGCTGCAAGTGTACAATGGCAGCTTATACTAACTTTTCATTCACCAATATTACCGAGTCCTACTCCAACAGGCTGCTCTCAATGCATTCGTCTACTAGCCTGTACTGATAATTTTAATTTGGCCTTGTTAATTTTGTGAAGTTAAATTGAGAAACTATGCTACCATTCAGTTTTATTATAGATGCAAATATAATTTACAGTCATTTTAAGGAATCTGTACATAAAGGATGACATGTTTATAATTAAAAACATGCAGTTCAGTATGCTTTTTGAAACACATCCCTTCTGCAAGCTTATTTGAAAAGAAAAAAGTACAATGAACATACACATTGAACTGAATGGGTCACTCACTGGTGTTAATTTTACTTTCTTAGAAACTAATTCAGGAGTATGGCACAGAGTTACCATGCTCTTATTTTCTACCACAATATTTTTGACGGTTTTTGATCAGTTCAGTTGAGGTAGTCTGATCTTTTCTGAGGAGATGCTGGAATCACCTAGCTATGTGATAAACCTATTTCTGTACATTGACAGGATAAGAACGTCTCTGTCCCAAAGAACTTAGATCCTTGAAGACTGCTGACAGTTAGCACCAATTTGGTACAAAATCTTTTTCTGCTGTCTCATACAGTGTATATATTGTCAAATCAACCTAAAATCTTTCAAATGGAGATAGTACCTAAAGAAAAATTGAAGCAGAATAGAAAGATTTAGTTAGCAAAATTAAAAACACATGAGCATGTAGAAAAATCATACAAATATGGACAGAATAAAAGAATCAGTAGTTTAGATCAAGGAGCTGGTTAACAGCACAGACATCTTCTCACACAGTTTCTTTTTTTGTCCTCTAAAAAAAACATCTCAAACTTGGCAGACCTATGATATTCAGTAAAAATATCCTCACCGTGCAAAGGAAAAGATCTTGATTTTTCAAGGCAACTTCATTAATGGCATGGTGTCTGCAGATGGTTATAAGAGAGCACTTTGAGTTGTAGCTCTTTGGAGCTTCCAGTACATTTCCAAACTTTATGAAAAACTTGATTTTCATAAAACAATTTTTTCTTTAAAAATAACAGTTCCAAGCATAGCATTGCTTCCTTAATGCACATACAGAAATGCAAGCCTTCTTCAAAATGGTTTTCAATTTTTCTTATTTAACCAATCTCTTTCATTTTATGTGGTAAGTAATACTCAGATACTTCATTTTGCAACACAACTGGTGATGTGTTTTGTAGTAGCTGTTTAGTAATTCTGGCTTCTGATACATATTACTAGAGATTAGGAGCAATTTATTAAATGCTACAGATTTCTCTTGACCCACAATATATAAGTAATCATCTTTGATCTTACCCTGGATTTCTGTTGCACTGTTTCAGAACAAATTTTTAATTTTATCTTTAAATTTTGGACAATTACACTGGCTTGATGTGGAATGAGAATAGTTTAAAAATAATCTTTCATGTTTATTTGCTTTGTCTCTTACTTATTCCTGTGTAAAGAAATAGAAAGCAGACAGAGAATTTTTATGTGTCTGAGAGCACAGATTTGAAGCACTGGTGGTGTTGCAGAATATTTAAGCCATTCGTAAAATCAGGCAAACTTTTTAGCCTTTTGTGATATTTTTTAATTTTTCTCCTCAAAGATGTAACATTTGAAGTATCGATCTGAATTCTGAACTGAGAAGAATATAATAATTTCACTCTTCTTGCAATACCATGTAGATGCAAGATTAATATGTGTTTGTTTGTCATCTCCATGAATAATGAGAGTTCGAGAAGTGTTGTTTCTTTTCTGCTTAAATTCTTCATTGAACTGAGTAGAAGTATCATGAGACTATGCTATTGAAAATACCTATGTGTATTAAAAATAGGTATGAGTTATGGGAAAAATATATTACAGCTTATTGTAAAAGCAATCAACTCCATCACAGAAAGCATCAAAGAAACCGTTATGTCTCAGAAAAAAAAATAAGTTGTCTTTAAACATTACTTTTATGAAAAATATTGTAGGCCGTATTGTATTTAGCAATGTACTTTTCATATGGGATCTTCTTTTGGAATCTACTGTTGATACACATTTTGGAATTTTAATTGTATTGATAAGGAGTTAATGGTCAAGCATTCCGCTTTACCATCAGCTAAGGGCTGTAGGGGTTAACAATCATGCATTCCGCTTTACCATTAGCTAGGGGCTGTAAATTATGTCTTGTTTAGAATGTTTTCTTTTCTTCTTTGCTCCTGGCGAAGGCTCAAGGGCTTAACAACCTGTCCTGCACAACGTATAGCTGATCGAGGTGGTCCTTGACTATCATGTCTTGTCCAGTGCTTGGGTGCTTGTTCTTTTCCAATTAATTAAAACTGGTTAGGACTAGTGTTGCAGATGTGGAAGAATGCCAGTACTGCCAGCTCAGCAAAATCGACTGAGGGGTGAAAAGTGCAACCTGAGGAAGACTTGCAGCCTTCCTCCAAACGACCACCGCCCACGCCATGAAGACCCCTGCCCAGCTCTGATCTGACCCTCTGCGCAAGCGCTGAGGAGATAAGGACTAATTAACATACGAGGCGAGAGGGGGCAAGGACTAATTAACATACGAGGCGAGGGGAGGCGGGGAGAGGGTAATCTGCTTGTGGGATATTAATGATTTAGGGTGTATAAATATGAACATGTAACCCCTCGGGGTATGCATGCTTGGTGGAAGGATCCCCCGTGCATCCGGCACCGCAATAAAGAATATCTTGCTACTGAAGAAATTATCACCCTCGTTCTTTGAGTCAGTATTCACGGTATTGACATACATGAGCAACTCATAAAATTGTCACATTTGTAGTGTTGCATGATACAAAAACACAATTTGAAGATACATAGATTGAAGATTGTATACTTTGCAAAAGCCTCAGAAATTCTGTTCTGAATTTTATTGGAATATTGATGTTAATTCTTATAGGTTTGTACATGTGTGGTGGTTTAGCCCTAACTGAACAATAATCAAACCACCCAGTTACTCCTCCCCAACTCAGCAGGATGGGGAGGAGAATCAAGAGAGGGTTGTAGAACTTTGTGGGTTGAGATAAGGACAGTTTAATAGAACCCCGCAATGAGCAGGCAGTTACAATGATGGCCAAAGGACAAAGAAAAATGAGCAATGCCAATGTAACTGCTCACCGCGTTCAGCCCGACGCTCAGCCTGACAGCAGAACTGCAGTTGCTGCACTGGCCACAGTGCCACCCCAGCCCAGCTGCTGCCCTTATATCCCGAGCATGATGTCACATGGGATTGAATAGCCTGGCCATGCCCCTCAGCGGCAGCTGGGGAGGGTTAATTCTATCCTGGCCAAACCCAGGACACCTGGCCAAACCCAGGACAGCATGGTTAATGAATTATTAAGAAATCATTTTAGGAAACTAATGAAAGAAAATGTGTATGTTCTGAGTTCAAAATACAATGCTGTCAGTGTCTTCCTTTTGAGATACTTGAGAATTGACTCTCTTGGAGGTGAAGGGAAGTCACCTGAGTGAGGTTCTTCACACAGGTATAAAGAAATGACTCTTTAGACCTCTGCATAATTCTCTGCAGTCTCTGAATAGTATTAAGGAGATAGAAACAAAGTTATGGTTGCAATCAAGAGTCCTTTCAGGGCTGAGATTTAAGGTGAGTCCTCAAAGGAATTATTAGCTCTTTCTTCGTATGTTATTAGTAACTGAAGAGATTAAAACTATAATGTAGTCAATCTTACATCAGTATTTTTAATACCGATGATTGTTCTGTCTCCAATTTCCTGCATCATTTGGTAATTTTAAGAATTTCAATATACTTTCCAACTCAGGTGCTATTTCTCTTTCGCTTCCCTTTCTGGCCATCTGTTTTAGACAAAACTTCGATACTATGCGTATTAAGACACTGCTTGAATATTTTGTAAGATGAGTTTGCTGCTGCTTTCTATTGAGAGAGCAAAGCTCCACGAGGTCATTAACAGTTATTAATCTGAATGGTGATGTAGGATGATTTTGAATGGATGACATCTAAGGAGAATCCTAAAGACTGAACCAGTTTCTCTTTTCCTGCAGCAGTGCCAGTAAACTCTCAACTTGAACTCTTGTCTCTGGATATCTCATAGTGAATTTTTGGGGTTTAGTCTATTTACAGGTGCTGTGGACCAGAGGTCTCTAAGGAGGAGAAGGAAGCAGATAGAAGGCAACAGGAATAGATAACCAGGCATATCAATCATGAACATGTAAAAGAAACCATGAAAAAGATGCTGCCTAATGGTAGTAAGGGATGACTGGTAACTCCAAGAAGCTGAGTACAGGCTTTCTCTGGAAGCACCTTGTCTTACCTGCCACACTCTGACATCATTATTAGAAATGATGCCCTACAAGTGAGTGAGAAGAGTGTATTGCTTTGGCTCTGTTGTCATTCTGGCTCTGCTTTGTGTTTTGATTAATGTCATGATTCGTAGAGCAAGGATGTATACTTTCTAAATCTGTAGAAGACAGGAAGCTGGGAAATACTGCAGATGTACTGGGATTAGATTTACAGTGGATTTTAAAGACTTTTTTTTGAAAGAAATACAGGGTAATTTGACAGAGATGATTGCAGGGTACTGCATTTAGTCATCAATAGCCAACTGTACAAATATAAATAATGGGCAGTTTTTTAGAAAAAGATCATAGTGGATCATAAGCTGGAAAAAAAGTAATGGATAAAATACATTTTTTAATGTAAGAGCAGAAGAATAACCAGCTAGTTAAGTAAGTAAACCTTCTCTCTTCAATGTATATAATGGTATTTTGTGGGCTATGATGTGCAGGTTTTGGGAAATACACATTAGGGAACAAAACTTTAAGGAAGCACTGTAACAGTTTGCCATGGGAGGTTGTAGTGTTTCTGACACTGGATGTAAGCATAGCCAATCTTGCTTTAAGAGAGGAGAATAGAAAATGTCATCTTGCAATTTCCAAATGTCCTCCTTAGAAACAAATTTTCTCTAAACTCAGAACTTCTTCTCATCAGATCCTTTCCTACAGTTCTCCTTTTCTTCCTTCATCTTTTCATTGTAAAGAAAAAGGTCCTTCTGTTTTCCCAGTGTTACATTAGTGCTGAGGTTATTTTAAAGACTCATCACTGGAGGTGATAAGTATCTGGATGCGGGACTGAGACGATTTTGCAAGATCTGTACATTATGTTGTAAAAGTTCTTTAAGGAAGATAAAAGTAGCTCTTAATAATATTGAAAGGTCTTTTGCTTAACTCTAATATTAATAATATTGACAGGACTTTTTCTTTAATTTTAGTATTAATGACACACAGAACAATGTGACACAATCAGGAAGACTGAGATTAGGAGTCTTCCAGATGTTAGAGGTTTGCTTTGTGCTACAGGGATGTAATTATGTTCTCTCCTGTTGCAGATAAAAAAGGAAACCTGCTTCCTTAAGTGAAAATGGATTTTAAGATGGGCAAAGAACAAATTTGCAGAGTTTTAGATGTTTAAATTTTTAAAGCATAAGATTCATTAGTAGAAAAGACTCTTAGCTCTCATAGATGACAAAGAAGAGCGTCTGGAATTCAAATTGCATTTGAGAGTAATCGTGATGTTCAAGGGCCTTGATCCAAGGATGAAAGACTAGAGTAAGGTAAAGGACCTCACAATCCAAAAGAACACTCCTTTTACTATATGTACTATATATACCTAAAAAGCACAGATGATCCATAACTGTGAAACCTTAAAAGTATATATATGTTTAGATTAAGTGTCCATGCTTTTTTATGAGTGATAATGGCATCTTTCTAAGGACCAAGATGCAAAAAGTACTTGAGCAGTTAATTTAAGTTACTGTTATCATGACTTTCTTGGGATGCTTAATTTATGTAACTGGTAATAGTATTTCAAAACCAATTTTAGATGTTCAGTAAGATTTACATAGCTGCAGAGTTCAATGCCTGCCTCTTCTCTTTTGAGGAAAGTGCCGCCATACTTTCTGTCGTGCTGCCTCTTTTGTTTGGAAACAGTTGTGTGCACACACTCAAAACTGTGCACTGTAGTATTCTTTCAAATCACTTTCTAAAACTTTCCTTTGCTGTGGCACAAGATTGTGGAAGAAGACACCCTGTCAGGAGCCAAAGCTGAGTTTATCTTGGCTGCCAGTATTTTCCATTGCAATTGTCAGAATACATTGCTGTAAATAATCTTAACCTTTGTGTATTCCTATAGTCAGGGATATTTTTCTTTCTTTCGTTAAAGAACCTAGCACGTGACTTCTTCACGACTAAGTGCAAAGCTGTAAATGGGGTACTGTTAATTTTTTTTTTTTTTTTTTCTGGAGAAATGAGTTGCTGTCTCTTTCTCTCTTGCCTCTGCTACAGTGAAGAAAATAGTTGCCTAGAGGCTTTCTATACAATGCTGTTGGTCTAGAGGGCTCTTTTCATTTATTTTGAAAAGTTCTTTCTTTTTAAATAAGTTGCTGATCCACTTTAGTTCTTGAGGCCTGTTTAATTCGGGCTGAAAATATTTACCAAAAGAAACCTATAAATGGGATGTAACTTAAAAAGCAACTGGCCAACAGAAAAGTGTTATGCTGTATGTGGTGAGGCAAAATGAATTTCTCTTGAAATTAGATCTTCTTTTACTTAGATCTCAAGAGTGTCTCATTATTGTATTACATTTTTATAATAATGCTGAAAGAACTGCCAGTTGCAAGTTTAATTACCAAATTTAACTAAAAAAAAGATAGTATGTTTGCTCTTATTATGAAGAAAAAAAAAAGTATTTTTATGTGAAATTAAAGAAGGTTTTTCCAAAACATTTATTCATTGACTGCATAAAATTAGTTTTGACATCCTGTGGTAACGCTTGACTCAAATTCTGGACAATCACTTGGAAAGTCTGTTGTGCATCATTCTGTGCATCTGTAAGTAGTTAATGCTTGGTAAAATAATAGTCAGAAAAGGTTTCCTACTCTGCAGTCTGATTTTTGAAGTATCTAAATGGCAGGTCCCATTCTAGAAGAAATCAAACTTTGACTTTAAACAATGTAAATTTGTGCTTCTTCTCTGTTACATGTGTTACAACTCAGACAAATACAGCTTGAACATAAGAATACTTCCTATAAAGATTTGCTCTGCAAGGCAGGATATTTTTTGTTTCCTTTTTTTTAGATTTATGTGGAAGCAATTTGCATTATCTTAATGTCCAAGTAAGGTTAAAAATCGGCACCTTCCTCCCTGAAGCTGTTAGAATTCAACGGGATGCGCTTTGGGATACACTGAGAGCATGCTAACACTTGGCCAAAAGACTACTGATACTAACACAAAAGGCCATGGAACAAAAGCCAAGAATTCTATAGCTACCTATACCCATCTGCTAGCAGATGAAGAGATATTGCAAAAACTGATGACGTTCAAACGTAGTAATAGCCAGAAATACGATAATTCAAACTGTAAATCATCTTAGAATGATAAAAAAATATAGCAAAGAGAACCTAGGCAGGTTATGTTCTACTCTGCCACCTGTTTCTCAGACATTCTTGAGAAGCAGGACTTTCTTAAGCAGTCTAGTGTAGTACCTGTCTGTACTGTGACAAATTTTTTGTTACCTTAAATGCATATTATGGTTGCTGTACAGTAGGTGTTACTTGTATTATTTCCTGTTGTTCTTGAATTAGGAAGACAAAACAGATTTTTCTTTTATCTCTACTGTTTACTTTTTTAAGGATTATTATTATAATGTAGATGTCCTGGATATTATTTCCTCTGGACTAAACCACCTTGTTATTCTGATGATTTCCTTTGGCAGCAGTTTTTCCACTTTGGTCTGCATCTTTCTGCAGTAGTCACTGTATCTCAAGGGAGGTTTTACAACAGTAGAACTAAGTGTGTGTTTTAAGAGCCAAGTTTGTGTTTGGGGTTTTGGGTTTTTTTTTCTTCTTGAAGGACCATTTCGAAGTGTAGAAGTGCTGCATGAATTAGACTCAGTTCAGCAATTCAAATCATTGGTGGTTTGTTTTTTTTTTTCTTTTTACTGAAAGAGTAAATGTTTGAATTTAGGGGCATAGAAAGAGGAAAGATGCAATTATACTTGGATAACTTCCTCTCACTTAAAAACTGCAGCATAGGATCTAAGGTAATGTAAAGCAGCACCAGAACAGTTTAGATGGCTGTCTAATCCTAAGAGCCTCAGTTGTTCAAAGCAGCAAAGAAAGCTGTCAGAAATTGCTTAAACCCATTTACAAGGACTTTGAAAAGTTTATATGCAATAACTGTTATGAACCTCTGGAAATATAGAGGAAAACTTCTCAAGATCGGTTCATCAAGTTTGCTGGAACTCTGAAAGGAAATTATTTTTTAAGATATTTTCAGAGAATCGTGAAATTAATAAGCATAACAGAGGAAGTAGTTTCATAATGTCTGTTAGAGGTACACTGAAAACATACTAGTAGAAAGGTGTCACTGAGTGCAAGTTAGAATTGTAAAATGGTGTTGATGTTTGTTCAATAGTCACAATGTTGTCTCTTTTAAAGGCACAGGAGATCACAGTGCAGTTCTGTAGATTTTGCAAGTGCAGCTTTCATGGAAATAGTGTTAAGTTTAAATCTTGAATTCCAGCAGTCGTAATTGTAGGAGGGGCAAATTTTCATCATCATCCTCATGAGGAACTACATCCAAAAAATAGCTTCCTTTTTGGTTTTTTGGGATTACTTTCCCTCCTGCTGCAATGATAATATGAGATGTAACATGTAATCATCAGGAAAAGGCAGGTAACTTCATGAGAAATAGTTATGGCACCTCAGTCAAGTCAATGTGTAATGCTGTCTGGGAGAGGAGAAGATGGTCCCTGCATGACTAAATTTTGACCACCTACTGCAAGAAGGAAATGTAGTTTTAGTGAAAAGTGATACCCTGGTAGGCGTGGATGTGAAAGTCCTTTACTAGTTCACAGAATAGGCAGCATACTGCTTTGAGCATGCCTTTAGCGAGATCTTGGAGCAATATTACAGCAAAACTAAAAAGTTCAATTATCAACTGTGGCAATTCTGTTTATAGAATTTTTCCCTCTAGTTTCTTTAGAAGACAGGCTGATGATACTGTTGATTTTCCTTTTATATGGTTAAAATCCTGTTTTTTTTCCCTTTTATAACCCCTGATAAATATTTAATTCTCATGTAACTTTTTAACTTTATTTTTCATAAATATGTGAACCTTGAAGCCCCCTTTATAACTGCGGTGTTGCTTTATCTGCTAATTTAATATGTGCAAGCCTGTATTTTCATTTAATTCAGTCTTTTAATGTTCACAGTTATTAGCATTCTCCTTTTTGATTCTGCCGTTTCCTTAACACATTGTAATCTCTTAAGATTTCTTCAACCTTTTTGGCTGACTAAGGTTACATGTTTTAGTATGAATACAGATATTTTAGTCAGATGATGATGACTATGTGGTGTGTTCCCTTTGACTTGGAAATCAACTAATTAATTTTGTATAGAAAAGACATTTTTTTCTTTCTTTTTTACTGTAACTGACCAAGCCATCTCCTTTAAGAAGTAGTCACATATCAACAAATTGCAGTCTACATCAGAATACATTAAAAAAAAAAAAACAAACTTAATTGAATCACTGGAACTAGCTACAATCATACTCTCAAACAGATAAATACAGTTGTTGCTTTTGAAAGTTACTTAAGCATGCTGGTAGTGGTTTTGCTTAGGCCAGGTTTTTGATAGGGGCAGGAGTTATAGGTGTGATCTCTCTAAACAACGGTCTGCCAGAAGCTTCCCCTGGAGCTGATAGGGCTAAGGCCAGTCAATTCTCAGATGAACCCTGCAGCTGACCAAGGCCTGGCCAATTAGTGATGGAGGTAGCACCTCTGTGAATAACATATTCGAGAATGAGAAAAAGTTGCTGCGCAGTTGCTGAACTGCAGCAACTACAGGGAGTGAGAATGTGAAAGCATCTCAGCAGACAGCAAGGTCAGTGGAGAAGGACGGGGAGGAGGGTGTTTAGGCCCTGGAAGAAAGACTCACGAGGAACTGTCACCCATGGGAAGGACCCACGTTGGAGAAGTCCATGAAGAACTGTCTTACATGGGAGGGACCCCACAGTGTAGCAGTGGGAAGTGTGAGGAGGCATCCCTCTGAAAAGAAGCAGAAGCAAAGTCCATCTGTAAGGAACTGACTGCAACCCCCATCCCCTATTCCCTGTGCTGCTGGGGTGAAGGAAGGAGATTCTCAGGAAGAGGGAGGAGTGGAGCGAGGTGTTTTACTTCTCATCTCCCTGTTCTTATAGTTTGTTAATAAATCAAACCTTTTTCTCCCCAAGTTGAGTCTGTTTTGCCTGTGATGTTAATTGCTGAGTGATCTCCCTGTCCTTAACACACAAGCCACTCATATTTCTCTTTCTCTCCTGTCCAGTTTAGGAGGAGGAGTGATATTACAACTTGGTGGGCACCTGGCACCTAGCCAGGGCTAAACCACCATAACGCTTCCATTTTAGAGGGCTTTATACTGAGTATCCATTCCACATACCTTGGGGTTCATCTGAGTTCAGTTGTACACCTCACCTTACAGCCTGATCTTTCAGATGCCAGAGAATGTCCCTGTTCTAGCCACTGGAAGGCACTTTTTCCTGCTCTGACCCTTCTGGTACTGGTTCTGCAGGCCACAATGAACCATCCAATGTCTGGATGCATTCCCTTGTCTTGTGGATAAAATCCTGGGAGTGATACCACTTGTCAAAATGTCCCACAGAGTTAAAAGATACCTTGTTATTATCTGACTAACTTGGGATTGCGTTTCATTTCAGCCAATGCAATTAAATTTTAGAGTTTATTGAGAACCTTTGAAATCAACAATATATCTAGAAATATTTCTGAACAACCAAAAGAAAATCCATGTTTATTGTGTTTAACATAGAGTTTGAAATGGAAAAATATCTTCCGTCTATTCAGCTGACATGCATTTGTCACTGTTTGGACATCTTGTCTTCCTGTGCTTACAGGCTCCAGGGTGTCAGAGATTACCCTTTCTGAGTGGGGCATTATCTCCAGTCTTCCTTTGAGGCCTTCTAGATAGTATCTTTTTCTCTGAAGCAAATTTAACTTACTGATCTTGGAGACGGTGTGGCCATTCACCATAATAAGCATTATTACATTTTCTTGGAAGTGAGAAATTCCCTTTACTTGACAGAGTCTCATTTCCTGTGCTCTTCTGTTTACTCATTTATTACTTTTCCAGCAAGGGATAGAACCCTGCTCCTGCATCTCAGTGATTGTGTATGTGTTTAGATGACACACCTCAACAAATTACAGGATAGCTGGCCCCAAAAGCTTGCCTTTAGCTGTCACAGTGAGCTGATTCAGAGCAGTGAATTGGACATTGACCCTACTCTGTCAGCAGAATTCTGGCAGGTTAGCTTTGGAAAATTGCTTGCCATGGATACTAATGTTAGCATTGGTGGTAAAGCAGGATGGATGCTGCTAGAGTGTAAAGGACAGAGAGGGGAAAATAAAAAAGATCCTGATAGTAATAAGTACGGTGTCTGTTTCTCTGTTACCAATTAAAGGCAAATGCTTAGCAGGCTTGTTGCAGTATGTCTCTTAAAACCAATCTCATTTTATTTTAACAGTCACACTAAAATAAAACAAGCATTCTGTTCTGATGGCGAAACTCAGTGCATGGTGGTTTTAGGGATGACAATAAAAAAGGTTTTTTTAAAGACAGTATACTGCTATGCTCTTCCATGTACGTTTTAGATGGGAACATTATTTCACTCGTCAGTATCTGTAAATTTGAAAATTAGTGATGAATATTTGCAAAGAATTTCTGAATTGTCAAAACTTTGTTTTTATTCTTGCACGGTACAGACAAGATTTTACACAGGGTGTACACTGCTCTTAACTTTCTGTTACCAAGGAAATGGTAAAATGTGTGTAGGTGTCAGACATCTTCTGCAGTGAAACACAATGTTACAGTAGTAACTTATATCCTCCCTAGAATTATAATCGGTGCCATTATGCGTGTAAAAAACCTGAAATTTATGTAACTATATGGTGCATCGTGTATGTCAGGGTTGAAATGATGCCTGTCCTGGGTTTTTTAAGCAGTCATTTAAACTTGAGACAAATTAAGTTTAATGTACTCTTTTCAAAACATTACAGCTTCATTTTATTGAGTAGGAGTAATATTATCCACAGGACTAATATTTCTGTTTACAATACTTTATTGTTTCTCTCACTAATCAGTACATCATACAGGCAAATTATGTGTGTAATGGACTACTGATTCTCACATTTACAAAAAAAGGCAGAAGGAGGATGCTAAGGCAGTGTCAACATTAGACAAGCACTGTTGGTAAAAATGCTGGCCTTCCAAGTCTCTGCATTTTTTCTGCTATCTTTTGTGGCTTAAAGGAAAAACTGAAGAAGGGGAGCATCCTTCATCAGCAAAATTCGGCAAACAGAGTGTCATGGTTTGACATGGCAGCTGTTTCTGGTAAGGGAGAAGGGGCCATAAAGATGTCTCCTGTAAGAAGGTGCTCAAAGCTCTCCCCAGATCTGAGCCAGACCCACTTCTGGGACTGAGCCAATAAGACACTTCCATGGTCACTTTTTAAGAAGAGGAAGCCTTCTTCTGTTCCTTCCTTCTTCTATCCCTTCTTTTTGGCTAGTGGTGGTGCAAGGAGTTAGAAGAGAGAGAGAAACAAGGATACACACTCCAATGTCAATGAGGGAAGAGAAGTGCTGCCTAAGCAGAGACCCCCCCTGCATCCTGTGGAGAGGACTGGTGAAGCTGATATTTGTTTGCATTTTGTTAAAGAATCCACATGAGGGGCAGTGACTCACTTCATTAAAGACCCTGAGCCAGGGGCAGTAACTATGGCCTGAGGAGGCTGTGTCCTGTGTGAGAGACCCCACAGTCACAGCAGCTGTTAACTGTGGGGAAGAACCCACGCCAAAGAAGTTCATTAAAACTATGGCCCAGAAGAGGCCATGTCCCCAGGGAGGGACTCTGTATCTGCAGAATCTGCAACTGTGATGAAGAATCTATGCCAGAAATACTCACAGTGTCCCATGGGAGGGACTTTGTATTGAAGAAAACCGCAGCTGCTGGGAAGAACCCACACCAGGGAAGTTTGTTAAGGACTGTGTCCTGGGGGAGGGACCCTGTATCGAAGCAGGGGAAGAATGTAAGGAGTCTCTTCTCATCTGAGAAGAGGAGAACGACAGAGCCCATCTGTGAGAGACTGATCACATTCCCCATTCTCTACCCCCCTGAGCTGTTGAGGGGGGAGGAAGTATAGATATCGGGAGCAGTGAACTGAGCCTGGGAAGAAAGGAGGGATGGGGGGAGGGGGAGATCTTAAATTGTTGATTGTAATTTTCTCGTCATATTGCTCTGTTTTTTGGGTTTTGTTCTTTTCTGTTTCTTGAAGGTAGTAGAATAAACTTTCCTACTTTCCTCTCTAAGTCAAGTACTGGAGTCTGTTTTGCCCAAAACTGTAATTGGTAGCAAGCCCTCCCTGCCATTGTCTCAATCCACAACATCCTTGGTTATCTTTTTTTTTTCTCCCATTTTACTGTGGCCTCCACCATCCTAACAGAGGTGGAGTGGATGAGGAGCACCAAGCAAGAGACTGTCATGATGCTTCATTGCTGGCTGAGCACAAATATAACACAGGGAAATCTAGAGTCCTCCACCATTTAGTGCATGAGAGAGGTGAGCTTCATCCCTGACAGGACACTCTCATCATAGCCCATTTAAAGCCCACCTATAATTACTTTTTTAAACTTAAAATGTGTTTCTAAGCATGAGTGACAGGACAGAGCCTGGCAGCCAGGATCATCCCACCTCCCAGCCATGGAGCAAGACAGCTGCCAGGCAGCTCCACCCTGGGGCAATGAGCGCTTCCCTGAGGACAGGGACCAGTTTCCCTTTGACCCGGTCGCCATATCCTGCAAGCAGGTAGTAGTCTTAGAAGTCTTACACTAGGTTCCTTATCACTTCTGAAAGGAAATAAGATATATAAGATATATATGTAAAATGTGAAAGAGATTTTGAGTCTCACAGAAATATTGTAGATCATGGATAACAAAGGTAACACCTCCTCTGAACTCTCATATTCATGTTTTGACCGATGACAAAGCATTAGAATAAGAAGAAAATCATTAAATCCCATCTTCAGATTTTGCTGTTCTGTTTTACATGTTGGCCTGTCAGAGAGTCAATGATTGCTGAATCACACTTCTAAACAGAAGACATAATAGCAGGGAATGTTACTCACAAGATCCCAAGGTACAAGAGAAAACTTGAATATGCTGTCATTGTTATGGTGTATATGTTCATGATAGGTGATGCTCACACACGGAGTAGTGCCTAACCTGGCATACTTTATACCTTCATAAATTGTGATGTTCACATTTATACAGATAGACAAAACTGTCTCAAAACTGTCAATTCTTCTATATTTTTCACCAAGTTAACCTTTTAGCCTGCAGCAGAGGTAGATTTTTTTTGTAGGGTCTGTTTTCCCTTGTGAAATCTCTGATATTTTGAAAAGGGAAAGTTTAGTTCCCAACTCTTTCTTTGGTGAGGCCACATACCTAGAGGCTATTGGTTTTGACAGAACCTTTAGGAAGTTTATTTCTTGTAAATCGCTGCTCTCCTGTTCCCAGAAGGAGCTATTATTGATGTTGTGGACTGGTGTAGCCACCTAAACTGGACATGATCACAAGTCTTTATTTACTTTGAAAACTCAGCTAACAACTGGAATAGGGAGTTGTAGTTTAGTAGATTTTTTATTATCAGAATAAAGGTATTTAAAAAAAAAAATCCAGCAGTAGCTACTGCCTAAATTATATGCACACAAGGAAAAATTACATAGGAATGATGATGATAATTTTTTTCCTGTTATGTGCAAAACAGATTCAACTTGAGGAAAATTAATTGATTTAATTTATTACTGCTTAAAAAAATGTTTGCATACTGAGAAAGACAAAAAAAAAAAATCAAGCAAAACAACTTTCCTCCCATCTTTCCACCCTTTTTTCCAAGGGTGATCTTTACTCCCTCATTCTTGAATCTTTTGCCCACTTCCCACCCCATGCCCTGAGCAGTGCTGGTGGATGAACGATGGGTGTTGTGATCAGTTCTTAACATCTCCTCTCTGCCGCTCTTCTCGTCGTGTTCCCGTGCTCCTGAGTCCCTCTTCTGGGCTAAAGTCCTTCAGAAAATTCTCACCAGCTTCACCATGATCTCTTCCATGGACTGCAGGTGTTTACCTGGATGACCTTCTCCCCTTGTTCTCTGCCAGTGATGCTCACAGAACTATTTCTCTCAAATTTTTCCTCACTTCTCTCTGCCCATGCTGTCTTCTGCCCTTTGTTAAATATGTTACAGAGACCCCACCAGCATGGCAGACAGACTCAGCTGTGGATGGTGAGGGCAGTGTTTCAGAGCCTGTCCCACTACCAGCACTTTGCTACGTACACCCACTAGAAATGAAGAGAGCTTCACAAATTAGTCTAGATTCTGATAAAGGCAAGTTTTATAGTGGAGTGATTGGCAAGACTGTTCTTCATTTAGCTGAATTTCTTTGAAATAACAGAATTCAGCTTAATTGTTCTTGGCAGAAATATTATACTGTCAGCCTTTGTAATTACTAACAAACTCTATGTATTGTAATTACATTTTCTTCTCATACAATCCATTTAACAGATTCTTTTTTCGTTGTTGTTTAGTTGGTGTTTTTGCTTTGTGGGTTTTTTTTTGTTAGAAATTCAAGAAATGGTGGGGAAAAGCAATAGAAGGGCAGGCAAAGAAGGGTAACGATGAGAGGGGAGGAATATCCTTTTTGTGAATTGTTAAGGATACCAATAATGTATAGGCAAGGAAACCAAGTGTAACTTAGCGAATTGTTAGTTTTTCTTAAAATAACTAGAGAAATGTATTTTAACTAAAAATTCCTTTGCTGATCCATTTTGATGCTATTAAGTAGTACTGCTCAGAAAAGAAACAGCTAACATTATTTACTGATGAAGAAAATTAATGATTAAATGCTTGAAATGTGGAGTCACATTCTCAGATGTGTTAAATTCACATTTATCTGTTGAGAAGATAGCTTATATAGTTCAAATGATTCCTTTATGTCCAGAGTGACACTATGGAATTAACTGGAGTTGTATTGGTAAAAATGAAAAAAAAACCCAGTTTTCTAAAGATGTAGAGTAAACCCCTGCCTCTCTTCTATGGTGAGATGACAAATTGGTCATCTCTGATTTCTGGGCATTCTAGTCCTTTTCTGTGGAAAGTAAGCACTCTCCAGGTTTTTGTTTTGAGACCCCTGAAAAACCTTACTTGTCCCTCTTGAGGAACATGTTGAATCATGATCGTATTTAACTTTATACAGATATGAACTGTGTAGTCTTTCTTCAGTTTAAAAAGGCAATGATGTATGCTACTCAAGACATTTTTATTTGATTAGCCCTGACACTTTCACAGTTGAGAGAAATGATACTAGAAGAAACAGATGGAAAATACAGTGAAATTTACATTTTAAGCTGTTTTCCCTGGCAACTCCTTGCAATTTTTTTCCTCCTGTACAAAATCAGGTAAATTGTGCTAGTTTGGGAAATAAATCAGTTGATTCTTGGAAAATATCACTGACTTTGTGCTACCCAAAATTTCCCAAGGGCATGCAAATTTTTTTCCAATGATCATTTGTAATGATCATAACTTTAGTTCTAACAAAACACTCTCTGCCAGAATATCCTTGAGATGGATAGATGTGCGCGCTTTTTGTTGTTGTTGTTTCTTTAATGTGGATGAAGAAATACTATCTATTAACATACAACTGAGGATATAAATTTTTCTATTGATTTTGAATTTTGTGTCAGTGATGCCTCCATCACCTGGTAATGGCTTTCCAGGGAAAAGAATCATGTGGTCTTTCTTAGAATCATAGACACATCTTCAGATATATCAGATGAACTTTTATAACAGTTTGAGCAGAATGCCACATCAGTAGTAACTGAAGGTGCTATAAAAGTCCTCATTTAATTTTTTGTTCATTTATGGTGTCAATCTTAACTTTTAATTCACTGATAAAATCATTCTGAAAATCGTCCTAAAGTGATTCTCAAAAGTGTCGTATCCATTGAAAAAGTTAACTTGCGATGAAAGTGATATACCTGGAAACTAAGATTTTAAAATAATAAGCAAATACATAAAGAAAAAGTAAAAATTACAATTTTGAAATGCAATTTGATACTTTGCTGTGTCTTTCAGTTTAGATATTGATTTTCCTAAATGAAGGAGTTTCTCCACATCTGTGTATTAGAGAGAGTCTGCTCAAGGGTAACTGAGATCTTGGATAAGTATACTACTAACAGAAATAGTAAAACAAATGAAAATGTCTAGTATTCAGAAAGGAAGAGGTTGCATATTGACTTTTCCCTTTATTTTTGCTTTATTCAGGGAAAAAAGTAGTTTACAGTTTATAATGTCTAGTTGCATTGGAGTGCTTTTTGTCAACCGTTGCTAAGGATGAATACTGCTTATAGAGATTGTGGTTCATTCATCACTGTGGTTTTTAAAAATAATCTGAACAAATATAATTTCTGATACTGTATTACATTCATAGCTAATTTTGCCCTAAGCTAAAGGTGAGCTATATTTTGAAGTTCTAGGCTTCTGTAGTTTTATGATGTTCATGACGTACGTTAAGTTACAAATAAAGTCTCCAAAAACTGTGGAAGGGAAGAATAAGAAGAATGAAGTACTGGAATTATGGTAGAGTAAAACAGCAAAAGTGGCATATCTTTTCCAATTATATCAGTTATGTCAACACTTCACTTTCCCCTACAAGAAAAAGCAAACAGAACCTGAGCTTTTTGTTTGTTTGTTTGTTTTTTGTTTCTTTATAGCTGTGTAAATAAAATGTATGTATTTTCCACTGCAATCTATCAAAAAAAGAGATAATTTTTCTATGATTTCAAACTATTGTTTCTCAAGATGAAAATTCTTGTTAAGCTGTGTCTAAGCTGAAGGAAAAAGTGAAAGTATTCATTTAAAAGACTGTCTCAGAAAAGTCAAAAGAGCATCAGGTGCTGCATTCCAGCAGCTAAGACCATTTGTGGGTGCAGAAAAGGGCAACTCGAGCAGAGCACCATAGTGTTGCATCTTTCTTTTCTCCACACTTGACAAATGATGTTTCAGATCATGTAGCACATGAATGTTATCATCTTAAATTAGAGTCAAATTACTAGCATTCAGGTGCAAATCATGGCAAATGTCTTCAGAGGCAAATACAGTACTACCAATTTAATTTTGTGTGTTATCTTTTCATATATTTATGCAAAATATAATTAAAAAATTCGTAAATTCTTCCTGGAATTATAATTTGCTGTTGTAGTCTGAACTTCTCTTATGAGTCAGTGAATAACTCAGATAAGCCTGTAGAGAAAATTCATTGACTGTAAAAGATAAAGGATAGTTTTCTGCATAATTAATAATTTATTCTTATTAGTGCAAGAACACAGTGTAATTTGCATTTAGGTACAAAAGTAGGTTAGAGTCCTGTCTTTAATAGCTAGAATTGCACAAGGTGGAATACAGCATAAAGGTCCAAGAAAAATACAGTTGTATATAGAATACAACTAGGCTAGTTACAGTAGTTACCACATACAAGTGCTTTCTGCAAATGTGTTTATGAATGAAAACAAAGTTTAAGGAGACACACCTAATAGTTACACAAATTGTTTTCCTACCATAGCTGTTGAGTTCTCCAGCCCTAAATTGATAAACATACTCTGAAGTTTAAAGTTAAAGGTAAGCTTTTCTGTTTTTTTCAATTGGCCTATTTCTGCAACAGAAGCAGAGAAATGACCCGTTTGCAGATCATCTTGTTGATACTCTCCCTGTGGTGAGAATACTGTCATAAATGCTACATAGAAATGAAAGCTGATACATAAGAAAGAGAGTAATTAACAATTTCTGTGCTACATCCAGATAAAATACTCTGTAAACTATTCTTACATATATATATATATGTTGTGCACACACGCGGAGCTCTCCTGCTACACAGGGACTCTTTTTTTTTGTGTGGACTGTTTATCATTGCATAACATTTTTCCTTACTTTTCATTCAGAGTTGTTCGATTTCTGTTTGCTAAAAGAGATGTCCTACTATCATTGCAAACAAGAAGTCTTTTCAACAATAAAGGAGGGAAGTGCAAGTGTATTAATTTCACAGTATTTAGTTTTACTTTGCTGATAGAATTTAGATTTTCATAGTTGTGTGATTTTTTTGGTTATTAACTGTATGGATATTGCAAATCAGTTTAAACAGAGCTCTGAACAACTGAAATTTGCAGTCTACATCCAATTATGCACAAGAGGAACTGCTAATTGGATTGACTTCTCTTTTTTTGATGACATTTAATTTCTATGTATCAAATTATTTTATTAATATTGAGTATATATTTTTTGTATTTATTAACTATCATAGCTAAAATAAATTTTCAGAAGTATTTAATTCATGAGGATATGAGCAGAAAATAGTGTTTTTCTTCTTTAGACAGTTTTTACAGAACTGTACTGTTCTTTCAGCAGTATTTCCTGCAAATTGCATAGATGCAGTACTCAGAACATATTTTTAAAAAAGGTAATGGGAAATGCTTTTTGTAAACTATGATAATACCAGCCTAATTCACCTGTAGTGACTAATGTATCCTATTGTAGGATGCCTATCTGTTAAAGGCAAAAGCAATCTTTTTTCTCTCTAGGGTTTCCTCATTCTCCTGGAAAGCAGCACGAGCTTAGTAACAAACAACAAACATTTACTCATATGATATGTCTTCGGGTGTACTGTTTTCAAGTTATGACAGCTAAACAACAATAACTTCTTTCATGCTATTAATACTTATTCTGTTATCTAGAAGGTCAAGGACTACTGTTTAGGTTTTAAGTCTGCCTTTTATAAATACGAAGGAAGTTGCTTTCAGTTGCCTTGTGTTCAGTGCATCTAGAATAGAATAGCAATTTCCTTAGTGAGAAAAGGAATTAGCCCTGCTTGCTGGATGCCTTTCTTTCCATTAAAATGTGTTTAATGTAAGATATGGCCATCAGTATTTGTTAAAATACCTTTTGTCAATCAGTAGAACTTCACTGGAGAATTGCTGACATAGGTAGTAGCTAATCAATTCATTATATGAATATTTTCAAAATTTTCCAAAAGCATTTTACATGAAACTGTTCACAATAACTTTTAAATAGAGTATAGAATGATTTTGAATGTAAAGGTGCCTTTTTTTTTTTCCCTAACAGTTAAAGTCACTTGATAGCACACGTGTCAAAAGCTGGTTATATAGACTTGTTATTCATGTAGATACCTATTTGGTTTAAGTCAGAAAATATACATACATATTTCATATGTCTATGCATATGCCCCACTATGCACTCCCAGGCGTGAGTGGTAGTGATGGGCCTCCAACTGGACTTCTTGCAAATGATCACGTGGGATATTTTTTATCACTCACAGAAATGCTACATTAATTCCTAATTTACACCTTGATTTCACCAAAGAAATACAATTGTACTTAGGATATCACTATTAAGAGGAGTTGGCAAAATTAGAATCATACAATCATACAATGCTAAGGATTGAAAAAGACTTATAGAGATCATCTTGTTCTATCTCCTCCTAAAGCAAGTGTACCTCAATCAGGTCACACGGGGAGATTTTGAAAACCTTCGAGAAGAGGACTCCACAGCCTCCCTGGGCAGCATATGCCAGGGCTCCCTCACCCTCAGATAAAAAAAGTTTTTCCTTATGTTTAAGTAGAAACTTTTTGTGTTCCAGCTTTATCTCATTACCCCTTTCGCCATAAAGAACATGCTTCTCGCCCCTGATGATCTTGGTGGCCCTGTGGTGGACTCTCTCCAGAAGTTCTCTGCCCCTCTTGAGATGGGAAGCTCAGAACTGGACACAGCACTCCACATGAGGCCTCACCAGGGCACAGTAGAGGGGGAGCAGAACCTCCCTCAGCCTGCTGGACACATTCTTCTTGATGCATCCCAGAATGCCTTTGGCCTTCTTGGTCATGAGGGCACATTGCTGGCTAGTGTAGTTTATTGTCAACCAAGACTTCCAGGACTCTGCAGAGCTGCTCTAGAGCAGGTCAGTCCCCAGCCTGTCCTGGTGCATGGAGTTGTTCCTCTCCAGATACAGGACTCTGCACTTGTCCTTGTTGAACCTCATGAGGTTCCTTTCTGCCCAACTCTCAATCCGGTCAGGATCCCACTGAATGGCAGCACAGCCTTCTGGGGAATCAGCCAGTCTTTCCATTTTCGTGTCAGCAGCGAACTTGCTGAGGGTACACTCAGTCCCCTCTTCCAGGTCATTGATAAAGATGTTGACCAAGACTGGCCCCAAAACCGATATCTGTGGAACTCCAACTCGATTCTGTGCCATTGATCATCACCCTCTGGGCTCTGTCATTCAGCCAGCTCTCGATCCACCTCACTCACCATCCGCTCATCTAAGCCACACTGCCTGAGCTTTCTGATGAGGATTTTATGGGAGACAGTGTCAGAAGCATTGCTGAAGTCAAGGTAGATGACATCCAATGCTCTACCCTCATCTAGCCAACTTGTTATGCCCTTTTAGAAGGCTATCAGGTAGGTCAAACAGGATTTTGCCTTGGTGAACCAAGGTTGAATACTTCTGATAAACTTGTTTTCCCTGTATATTTAGAGATAACATCCAGGATGAGCTATTCCATTAGTTTTTCAGGCATGGATTTGATGGTGACAGGCCTGTAGTTTCCTGGGTACTTACTCTTGCCCTTTTTGAAGACTGGAATGACACTGGCCTTCCTCCAGCCATCAGGCATCTCACTTATTCTCCATGATCTTTCAAAAATCATGGAGAGTGGCTTAGCAATAGCATCAGCCAGCTCCCTCAGCGGTCATGGGTTTATGCCATCAAGGCCCCTGGATTTATGAGCGTTCACCTTGCCTTACCCATCATTATCCATCAAGGGAAGGTATTCATGCTCATATTTGAACTTCCTTTGAGTAATCATGTGAAATGTTCTCATTTAAAATATGGGATACAAAAATTGGTACTGGCAAAAATAGGCAGAATTCAAAAGTTACCAAAAACAGTGTAACAGTTGTCCTGTAAGTATCAACATTGGAAGAAAACATCTGAAAAGGAAAGGTGCAATAAAAATTATGTTTTGACACTGAGAAATGCTCCTTTAGTTCTCTTTAAACAGCAGGATTGGTTTAATTCCCTGCGTTGAGTCAAATTGGCTTTGACACATACTTTGAAGAAGGATAAAAGTTTCATTAGATTTTTTGAATATTTGTTCAAGATGAGCTTTTTGTATTTCACTGTTACATACTCTAGGGCAATTCATCTGGACACACAGAACTGAACAGTTACCAACTGTACCAGTATAATTATAATTATAATTATAATTATTGTATGTTTGTGGAATACATAAAGTTTATTCATGTACTTCTACCATATTAAAAGCATTACTTCTTTTTAAAAAAGAAGTATTTGATTGATTTATTTGATGAATAAATCTGCTTTGCTTAAGTCTGTTTTGCTTTCTAAAATGCAAGAAACTGAAAATGTATAACATTAACAGTGTATTAAAATGTCCTTTCATTCTGTTTCACAATTGAAATTGTTACATAAGACATATGAAACAATATGCAGTCATTAACTTTCCATATATCAATCATGTTATCAACGTTCAGGTTTAAGAAGTATGGGTGGAAAATTCTACTTTTTTTAGAGAAAACAACTATACTGAGTATTTTCATAACTACTTTCATCCTTTTCTGATGTCTAGAGTGTGTATGCTGTATGAAAAGCAGCAATTGATGGCCTGTAGCTCCATTCTTACCATAGATAATGGAAATCTGCAGTGCAGCGATTATTTTGACTATTTCCTTCTTCAGAAGAATATTTTTTCTTATCATTATAAATCTATAATTAAAAATTGGTATGCATGATAAATTGTATTAAATACAAGATTAGTAATTAGTTTAGGTATGTATAAAATGCATTTTTAACAAAATTTTGTTCTCTTTCATGTTCTTGGAGAAAATATTTTTTATTGGAGAGAAAAAGTAAGATGATCTCTTATAGTATGTATTGTCAGAAGCCATCTTTTTGGGAAACAATAGAAGATTTAGAAGTTTTCTAAAATATTTGTGTGTTGTTTACTATGTAAAGAACTTTCTATTTTGCTGACAGATGCTTTATTTTCGGCCAATTGGGAGATAAAGGAAGTAAAATAATACAATTTGTTTTATTCATCTAATGTTTTAGTCAATTTAATATGCTCTTAGAAAGAATTGTCAGAACTTTCATACATACTTTTAGAAATAATTGCCAAGCTTGCTAATAATACAAACTTTTAAGTTCAGATCAATTTTGGGGTAAATTTATGCAAAAAATATTACATTTTTATTAACAAGAAATAACAAAAATATACACAAAATGTTTGCCAGGTTCTCTAGAGTTCATGATGCCAAGATGATTTCCTTGCTGAATATTCTTTGATTTTTTTTTTACCAAAAAACCTCCTGAAAAGTTGCCTTTAATCACCCAGTAAAAGTAATGGAAAGAACAAGATTGAAATGAAATCTTTGAAACCTTTTCTTGACTCTAAAAAGTCAATATCAGTAATTAATTATTTATTTTTTATGTTGCCTTGTAATTCTAAGCCTTAAACTATCCACAGATCTTTTATGCTTTCATATGTGTCTCAGTATGGCTTTGCTGTGTTTTGCTTCATGACTTAAATATTTGTATGGCTTATTTATCCCTGAAGTAGCATCAGAGTAGTCTTGTCATCTATATGGCGACACTATGAACTTAACAGTGACAGCACTCCATAGACTCCCCACTTAATTCCAGAAACTGGTACTATCTGTTTGTCCTCATTGTGTAAGGTATTCAATGCCTACTAAACTTCCCTTCAGGAATACTTCCACTTAGTTTTTCTCCGCCCAGTGTGCACTCATGTCTTCCTTCAAACCAAAACACACTGAAAATGAGACTGCTATGAAACTAACTGATTGAGCATTCTTGGTCTAGTCGATGCTGTGTTATGTCTTATGGCATTGGAGCTTCAAGGGTCAGAACATGAATACAAGTGACAGTACGATACTTCCTGACAGTTGGCTGTTCTATGTAGTCAAGTCTGCTGGTACCAGCTCAGAGAAGTGAGAGAGAGAACACCAAGAAGGGTTAAAGAATGTTACTGCTGACATGAACTTCCAGCTTCTTGTCCAGTTTGTTTCAGTGAAGACTACTTTCCACTACTGAGGAGCTTAATATAGTAAGATTAGTTCAGGTTTTTTTCTGTAATTCTGCTCTTAGAAAGAAACATATCTAGCTTTTCAAAAGATAAAAATTGATACCTGAAGATGGATTTTGAAAGCATAAAAGTGAAAAGATTGTTTCATCTAAAGTATTACTTTTGAGGATTCAAAGAGTATTCGTTTGAGTGTATGTGTGTGCAGTCATAGCTGTAACACAGGGCAGTCTCAAAGTCTGCAAGTAGCTCTAGTTCTAATAATCTCTATTTCTTCTAAAAGAAGAAATAACTGGAAATTTAGAGTGATTCGTCATGTTAAATAGTGCAACACTAATCTTGGGGTGCTAGATACAGTCTATGGATTGTTGACTCAGTTCAGTTTAGAGATTCAATGACCAAGAAACAGCTATAGGATTTGTGTTTTAGGTGACAGTGTAATTTAAATTTCTTTTACAGCATGTTGGAATGGAGAGTCCAGACCAGTGTAGTTTGTCATACTGTGACCTTGTTATGGCTAGGTAATTAATGATAGTTTAGAGATGTTCAAGACTGAGTTTGTTAGATCTAACATAAAAATAGTATGACATATGGGAAGAGATAAAATTTTCCTGGTTTTGCATGATTGTACATTTGATAATTTTCTCAGAAGTGATTCTCTGATGCTTGCTGTGGATGAAATCCAACTCTCTTTCTAGCCATATTGAAGTATTGTATTGGCTTTGCATGGAGCTAGTTTTGGTAATGGTAGATGGGCTGCCATGGTGTCCCCTGTAAGGAGCTGCTTAAAGCTTCACCAGCTTTAAGTCAGATCCGCCTCTGTAGCTGAGCCAGCTGGGCTTCTCCATAATCTTTGTTTAAGGAGGAAAAGAAGAAGAGAGGTGTGGCGGTGGTGGAAGCAGTGGAATGAGAAAGAAATGGCCATGTAGACCCCAGGATTGGTGAGAAAAGAGAAGGAGGTGTGCTGGACCAAAGACCTCCCTGTATCCCATGGTGAGACAGCAGGCTGTCCTCCTGGAACCCATGAAGGGCAACGGTGGAGCTGAGATCTGCCAACAGCCTGTGGAGGAGCCCTTCCTAGAGGGGGTGGCTGTTGTAAGGCTGTGACTGTGTGAAGAGGCAGCATTGGAGCAGAACATGCCTGCAGCTGTGCTGGCTGTGGAGAAGACCTGCACAAGAGGAATTTGCGAGGAGCTGCAGCCCTTGGGAAGGACTCACACTGGAGAGGTTTGTTAAGGACTGTATTCCGTGGAAGGGATCCTGTGCTGGAGCAGGTGAAGGAGTCTTGTGAGGAGGAAGAAGTTGCAGAGACCACTTGTGAGGGCTGACCATTCCCTACCTCCCATGCACTGCTGATGGGGGGGAGTAGGTAGAGAAATTGGGAGCAAGGAGAAGGAGATTTTCACATGCTGATTGTGTTTTCTCATGATCCTCCTCTGTTTTTGTTTTCTGATCTGTTTATAGTTACTGACGGATTAAACTGATCTTGTTTTCTTCCTTAAGTCAAGTAGTCAGGTCTCTTTTGCCTGGAACACTGAGTGACAGTTCCCTGTCCTTGTCTTGATCCACCTGACCCTTATTTGTCTTTTGTCCTTCCTGTCCCAACACAGTGAGGTGGGAGTAGGAAGAGGTGAGCAAGTAACTGCATGGGGCTTAGTTGCTGGCTGGGCTTAGACCATGAAAAATACTCATTTACATCTCTCTTTCCTTACCCAAGCTCCTACTGGGGCAATCTGTTGTGAACCAAAGCATGTTTGAGGCGCAAAGTGTATATCAGTGTGTCATGAGGGTGTTATGTGAAATATTATATTTTCTTTGTCTCAGTAATTTTAAATTCAGACTTCTATGAGGATACATGTAAGCGCCCCAAAGGAAAGATAGGTACAGGTTCAAACCACACAAAAAATAGGCTTTCAAAGTGCCTATGATATAACTCTTAATTAATATACTTTAAAGTCACCTTGAGTTCTGTGTAGTAGGATATAAAACATAGACTCATAGAATAGTGGAGGTTGGAAGGGACCTTTAGAGATCATCTAATTGGCCTCCTCTACCGTAGCAGCTCCACTTAGATCAGGTCACGCAGCAATGTATCCAGGCTGGTTTTGAAAACCTCCAAGAGAAGGAGATTCCACACTCTCCCTGGGAAACCTGTGCCAGGACTCCCTCCACCTCACAGTAAATTGTTTTTTCTTATGTTTAAATGGAACTTTCTGTGTTCCAGCTTCATCCCCTTTACCTCGTCCTGTCACTTGAAAAAAGTGATGCCCTAGCCTCCTGACAAATATTGAAATACTTGTAGATACATAAACATACATGATGCATAGGAGTAAAACTGTAACAAATTAAAGTAATTGAGAACTGACCCTAACTAGCCCAAAGGCTATTCCGTACCACAAGATGTCATGCCCAGTACAGAAGCTGAGGGGAGTTGGTGGGGAGGGGCTTATCACTGCATGGGCATCCGTCAGTTGGTGATGAGCAATTTGGGCACCAATTGGTTTACTTGGATTTTATGTATATCTTTTTTAGTCTTATTTTCTGGTAGTAATAATAATAATAACTGTATCATTATTGATATTTACTATTGACAAAAGTTATTCTTTTATTTTTATAGTTAATCTGTTCATATCTCAATCCATGAATTTTACTTTTTTTTCGATCTTCCTTTGATTTTGATTCACTAGAGTCAGATGGGAAGGAGTGACTGAGCAACTGCCTGGTCCTTAATTGCTGGCTGAGGTTAAAACACAACAGAAGGGAAGAGAAATGCTTTGCTTTTGTTTTTTTTTAAGAACTGATATTTGAAAATCTTAGGCTGTACATTCAAGGAACTGTTAAGGAAAAGTGCCCTGAGGGCACATTGAATCTGGGTATAATTTTATTCGTTTTTGGTAAAGTGCTGGGAGAACTGAATTACATATTTATGAAAATTAGGAAATTCACTTTATTTTCATGGCCTTGTTTTCAGTGTGAAGGCCAAAATCTCTCTGTAGGATCCATTTGAGCATTACAAGCACGTAAGTGTAGTCAAACCCGTTGAGTCTGCTGAGATGAGAGAGAGTACTGTTCTTTGTGTAGGGCACAGGTGGGTTCTCATATTTATTGAATGATGAATCATACTCTTATTCATTTTCCGTTCTGACCAGAATAAGGACTCTGTAGACTGATTATGGGTTGTTCTGTACACCTGCTACTCCCTCAGAAATGAATTTTCATTAAAGTGGATAAGAATTGCTAGTAGTTGACATGGTTTGTGGTAAGGCTGAAAGGTACGAATCAGAAAATAGTTTTCCACTGCTTTCTTTCTCCCTTAAAAAGCAAAAGGTTTTAATATGCATTTGCTTTTCATATGAAGTGGACTACTTATTATATTTTTGAAAATTTAATTTTTTTTTCTGTGATGTTACAGGGCATAGTTTTTGGTTAAAAGAATTACATTTAGTGTAACTTTCACTCAGAAGTTAAATAAGTGAAATTTCTGATCAAAACACTCAAATATAGTCCAGCACAGTCTAAGCCACCAGCAGTGGTAGGTTTAAACACCAGCACTCACTCCCAGCACCAAAAAAAAAATTAAAATCCCATGTTGATGTTAATTAAGAAATAAACTGAAAAGGACACATAAATTCCAGTGCAAACCTCTTGCATGACAGTGGAGCACCTTCCTATTCTACTGCAAAGAACCAGTCTATATGATCACATGTTTTGGAAGATACATACATAGTGTAGGGCAATGTAGTAACTGTAATTTCTTCATATTATTTAGCACATAGATGATAATGTGATTATAAATACATAAGACTGAATATAACACTGTTGTGCCTAAGGGCAAATTCCTGTCCTACTTTAGAGAGGGTCAAGGCTGTTTTTTCTCCAGTTATTTTGTTACAAATGTCATCTTCTTGGAAATTAAAGCTGGCCTTTTGAATATGGATTGTACTTAATTCATGCTTTGTTCTTTTCAGTGCTGCATAAGTTTATATTTTGCTGGCTTACTGTCATTTTCAAAAAATGACTTAGTCACTTCTCAGCCTATATTTTGTTGATACAAATATTAAATGATACCAAATCTTTATTTGTAGTGAATACCTATATACCTTTAGAAACCTTTTAAATCTGAGTCAGTTCTTAGGGCCTGATCTAGTTAATTGTTTAGGATATTTTGAGGTTTTGTTGAATGTGGAGGTTTGCCTTAAGTGAACCAGGAGTATAGTAATTATGTAGAAGTGAATCATTCTCATTTTGAGCCAAGTAGGTGCTGTAAGAATCATGCCTATATGATTTTTTTTTTCTAGAATGGTACAGGTTGGAAGGTACTTTTAGAGATCATCTAGTCCAAATCCTCTGCAGAAGCAGGTCCAGCTAGATCAAGTCATCCAGGAACATGTCCAAGTGAGTCTTGAAGACCTCCAAGGAAGAAAACTCCACACCCTATCTGAGCAGGTTGTGCCAGGGCTTCCTCACCCTCACAGTGAAACAGACTTTTTTTATGTTTAAATGTAACGTTCTGTTTCAGCTTCATCCCATTACCCCTTGTCCTGTTGCTAGATGCCATCGAAAAAAGGAATGCTCCAACCTCCTGACATCCACTATTTAAATATTAGTAAATATTGATGAGATCCCCCCTCAGTCTCCTCTTCTGGGACTAAACAGCCCCAGTTCCCACAGCCTTTCCTCATAAACTGATGCTCCAGTCCCCTGATGATCTTGGTGGCCCTGTGGTGGACTCTCTCCAGAAGTTCTCTGCCCCTCTTGAGATGGGAAGCTCAGAACTGGACACAGCACTCCACATGAGGCCTCACCAGGGCACAGTAGAGGGGGAGCAGAACCTCCCTCAGCCTGCTGGACACATTCTTCTTGATGCATCCCAGAATGCCTTTGGCCTTCTTGGTCATGAGGGCACATTGCTGGCTAGTGTAGTTTATTGTCAACCAAGACTTCCAGGACTCTGCAGAGCTGCTCTAGAGCAGGTCAGTCCCCAGCCTGTCCTGGTGCATGGAGTTGTTCCTCTCCAGATGCAGGACTCTGCACTTGTCCTTGTTGAACCTCATGAGGTTCCTTTCTGCCCAACTCTCAATCCGGTCAGGATCCCACTGAATGGCAGCACAGCCTTCTGGGGAATCAGCCAGTCTTTCCATTTTCGTGTCAGCAGCGAACTTGCTGAGGGTATACTCTTGTCTCCTTATCCAGGTCATTGATGAAGATATTGATCAAGATTGGCTCCAGAACCAATCCTTGAGGAACTCCACTGGCCATAGGCCTCCAACTCGATTCTGTGCCGTTGATCACCACCCTCTGGGATCTGTCATTCAGCCAGCTCTCGATCCACCTCACTGTCCACTCATCTAAGCCACACTGCCTGAGCTTTCTAATGGGGATGCTATGGGAGACAGTGTCAGAAGCTTTGCTAAAGTCAAGGTAGATGATATCCTCTGGAGGTTTAGTCTGATGTCCACCTAGTCATAAAATCACTCCCTCTTCTAAACTGGACAGGAGAGAGAGAGAAATAGAAAAAATGGCTTGTGAGTTGAGATAAAGTTGGAGAGATCACTCAGCAATTAGCGTCACAGGCAAAAGAGACTCAGGGAGAAAAAGGTTTGATTCATTAAAGAAACAATAAGAGCAGCAAGATGAGAATAAAAACACCTCTTCCTGAGACTCTCCTTCCTTCTTCCTCAGCGGCACAGGGGATGGGGAATGGAGGTTGCGGTCAGTTCATTACAGATGGACTTTGCCATTGCTTCTTTTCAGGAGGAGGCCTCCTCACACTTCCCACTGCTACACTGTGGGGTCCCTCCCCACGGGAGACAATCCCTCACGAACTTCTCCAATGTGGGTCCTTCTCATGGGCTGCAGTTCTCACAAACTATTCCAGCATGGGTCCTCTCACGGGGTAGCACGTCACACCGTGCCCCATCATGGGTCATCCACTGGGAGAACAGTCCTTCAGGGACAGACTGCTCCAGCCTGAGTCTCTCATAGGAACACAAGTCCTGATAGCAAACCTGATCCAGCATGGACACTTCCCCCACAAACTCCCAGGTCCTGCTAGGAACTTGCTCCAGGATGAACTCCTTACAGAGTCATGGTCTCCCTCAGGCATCCACCCGCTCCGGCGTGGGCTCCTCCATGGGCAGCAAGTGAACCTCTGCTTCCCAGTCATCCTCCATGATGACTCCATCTTCCCGTTCTTATCCACTGGCCTTTGTGTCTGCAGAGATGTTTTCACATTCTTCCTCCCTGTTGCTGCTGCAGTTTTGCAACTGTGCAATAACTTTTCAAACATGTTATTCACAGAGGCATCACCTCCTGTGGTAACTGGCCAGGCCTCTGTCAGGTGGAGGATCCAGCTTAAAGCTGACTGGCCCTAACCCTGTCAGCTACAGGGAAAGCTTCTGGCAACTTTTTGTTTAAAGAAGCCACCCCTGTAGCCCCCCTGCTACTGAAGAACCTGGCCCAGGCAAAACCACTACACGTCAACTGCTCTCCCCTTATCTATCCAGCCAGTTATGCCTTCATAGAAGGCTATCAGGTTGGTCAAACAGGATTTCCCCTTGGCAAATCCATGTTGACTCCCCCGATAACCATTTTTTGCCTTCTTATGTTTAGTGATGACTTTCAGAATGAGTTGTTCCATCACCTTTCCAGGGGTGAAGGTGAGACTGACAGGCCTGTAGTTTCCTGGGTTAACCCTCTTGCCGTTTTTGAAGACTGGAGTGATGTTGGCCTTTCTCCAGTCAAGATTAATTTATATCTTTTTTTAGATTTCAGTTCTGTTCTGCTAGTTTTAATTTCCTTTCTTTTTGTGGAAAAGACAAATGTAATTAATTCAAAGGTTTTTTCTTCCAAAAATGTAGGAATAATGCCATACATCACAGCTTTATTTTCCTTTTTTTCTCCTTTAAAGATAATAGATTTCAGTGACTGCTTACTTTATCCAGTGAAAAAAATAGTTCATGAGTTCTCTTAGACAGATACTGTGGGCCTTTTAGTAAGGTATGTGCTGGTTCTTGTTCTGATAGTAAAGTTAATAACAGATCTGAATAAAAATGAGAATATGCTACAGAAGCTTAATGAAATTACTTGTTCTTCTTTTCTGTAGATTTTTCCTATATATTATCAGTTCTTTATGATTTCCTGAAGTAATGGCCAATGAAAGAGTCTGAAAAGATAATAACTGTTGATCAATATATCTCCTGCATGGTAAGAGATAAGAAGACAATTGTCACCAACTGTTTGCAGCTCATTTTCTAAGTAGGTCCTCACCCCGTAAACAGCAATGGTGTTTGCAGGGGATGCCTGATGTTGTGCACACTTTCCTCTCACATTGCTATATGAAAGAAAGAATACAATATTAGTTTTTTTTTTCAATATTTCTCTCTAGAATTCCTACTTCATGTGTAGCAATGACAGAGTCTTTTGAGTTATAACTGATGGGAATGTCTTTGTGCATTTTACCCATTTAAGTTTGCATTGCAGGCATCATACATTTTTAAGAAGCCTTTAAAACATTGTGGCTTGTGAATACAGACTATTTTACTGTTTTGGTCTTGATTTAAATCCCTACTTCTCTCTGGGTTTGGTCTTAAGAAATTCTAACTTTAACAAGCAGTTAAAAAAAATGTATTTTTTAAAAGTTTTTTACATTTTCTTTGCTGTCTGTTAAATGTGATGTTATGTCAGGGATACCATCAGGTATATAACGCTAAAAAGCTACGTAAAAACAGCTAATGCATTAGCTTTTTACATCCCCAGTCACTTCATTATCTCATGGCATTTGTTAATTAGTGTCATCACCAGCTTTTCTTTGTAGAATTAATAGTGTTCTTGAATGGTAGTCGTCATATTCATTGCAGCAGCTTTTTCCTTGTAAATGTGAAGTCCTATGGGAGAGGTTGGTCCAGCTCACAGAACTCAAGTTTAGACTCCAGCTCAGTATATTGGTAGCAGATCTGTTTGCACATACAGCTACATAAACAACTGTATTCATTTAAAAGTCTTCTTTATCTGTGTAAAGAAGTAAAAATCAGATCAGCTGTGCTGATGCAAAAGTTAAGCTTCTTGGATTTGAGAGTCTGACCAAAGATACTTAAAAAGCTTTCTCATAAACGTCTTTAACCAAAGTGAACACGTCAAATTAAATCAGACACAAGGCCTTTCTTGCACATTTTTTTAATGTGTGACAAGAGCAAAATACACTAAACTTTGAATGATCCTCTTTAATTTTACATTCTTGCATTAATTTGCTTTTCTACATGTCTAGAAGTTTTATTTTAATGAGTCTTTTAACTTTCTTACAGTAAATAATCTGGGGTTATAGGTATGCTTACGGCCTATAGACCAGAATTCAAGGACTGTTAGTTTACATCTAAAACCGCGAATCTCCTCATTCGGGAGAGTTAATGTATATAATAAAGTGGATTTGCCTTGAGCTTAAAACATGTTTTTTTATGCTGGTATAATTATTTTACGCTCTGTTTTAACTTTTTATATCTTTATCTTTAAAAATAATTTTTCTATCTTGGAGGGAGTGGATGTGTAAAAATTGTTGTTTCTTTGTCTTCTTTTTATTGACCTGAGGTTTTTTTCTGAAGTAGTTAATTAGGAAAAAAAGTTAGCTAATGACTTTTAATCAGCACTAGTTAAAAGAAAACACATGATTTTGAGTCCAAAAAGTAATCCCACTGGGAACTGTTATTTTTTTAAATGCCTTATTCAATGTTCTGTAATCAATAGGAGTGGCATCATAAACATTTGAAAAATGTAAGAAACGTTTATTTAGTTTTCCCTCTATGTTTAAATGTGTCTTTCTTGCAATAGTTCATGTATGTTATGTGCATCATATTCATGTATGTTACGTGCATCATATGTAATATGATGACATAAGACATTCTTATCCTAAATATGTTTGAAGATTATCTGCTCTTAAAGTCTTTTCAGAGAATGAGGGAGACAGAAGAGGAAAAAAGATGGAGTACATCCTAACAGACTTCTAAAACTGTCCCAATTAATAGATTTAACAGACTTCTCTGAAGACTTAAGAGCTAGTGAACTTTCTCCCCATATTTATTTTTTCCACTGATTTAAAAGAGGAGGAACAGCATAGACTTTGTGGTGGAGGAAAAAATGACATGTGTTAGTAAAAGTTGCAGCGCTCAACATACAGCTATGATCTTCTGAAATCCTTTATTGAATCATATGCGGCAAAACCATCTAAAATTCAAATGATAGTTTGAAGTGAGAGACTATTAGTCTCTCACTATTAGTTAGTAAGACTAATTTTTTTCACTGCACTCACTTGAAGTTGAATTTTCAGCCCAAGGTTTGACTGCATAACCATATGACATATGTAATTGTATGAGCAAAAGAGAGGATTCCCAGGTAAAAGCAACTTGCTGTAGTTGCTGCCACAAGCTGGCTATTTCAGCTTTCTACTTGACTTTTCTGAAGTATGCTATTACTATATGCTAATCAGCATGCAGGTAATCTGGTAACCTAATCTTGTAATAATTGAGCTGAGAAAATGTTTGTCCCTCAACCCACTTAGCTTTCCAGGTACAAACTTTGAAGCTTAATTGGAACAGTTTAAAAAAGGTATAATCAAGGTCAGACATTCTTTATTTCTTTTCTTCCCTTTTAAATAAATGAAAAAGTATTTCATCTGAGAAAGCAGGTTGTCATTAGGCATCAGGATGAACATATCTAAATGCATCTAAAATAATATCTAAATGAGGAAAACTATCAAAATGAAAAATATTGCATTAAGTGAAAAAAAGGTATTACAAAAATTTGTGGCACATACACACCACCAAAAAGTGCTATAAAGTTATAGTGTTAAAATCATGTGTTTTTGCAGATATGAATTAAATTATTAATGGGAATGTTTCCACCAGAAAAAAAAAAAAGTACAATGAACTAAAGAAGAAATGTTTCACAAAATATATGCTTATTAGTAGGGAAATTTTTCATTAATTTTTAATATGCTTTGTCTGGAGAATGAGTTTACTGCGTGTATGGGGCATGTATCCTTTGCTCTTAAGTTTTTATGTGTGAATTTGTGCATATCTTTGCTTAGGATATATTTTATTGGTTGTAATGAAAGTACATGCTTCTCGAACAACCATAGAGTTTTAGAACTTAATCTGTAGGTCTGAACTCCTGTTTTTCTGAGGAAATTTACTGACCTTACTGGAGCTATGCATCAAACTGCAGGTCAGCCCACACAGATCAGAACAGCCTTGGGGAATTACCTAACAGTTTGGTTTTAGTTTGGCTGCTAATCCTTCTACCTTTAATTGAAGAGGTTTCACTTCAACAAAGTTCAGCTTAGCCTGCTTCTATGTCCCCATGGAATCAGGTGTACTATTCCTAGTCGCTGTATTTAATTGCTTAAAGAGTCTGATTTTGGTCAAAATTTGCCTTGAAAACCCTGACTATCTGGTGGTTGTTGGCACTGTGTAATCAGAAAGAGCTATGTTGGATTTTTACTAATGATTCAAACATTACATTACCCTTATCTTTGACCAAAAAAATGCCCATGTATTTTACATGACAGGAGCCTTGTACTAGTCTTAGCCATGGGTATGGATGTTACATACACTTACTTTGCTATTTCTTTAGGTCTGAGCTTTACAAAGCTATCTTGGTTTGATGTTGCAGAAGACAATTTATAAGGGTAAAGGTTACACTTAAGTACATCGAAGGGAAGGCAAAAAAAATATTACCAACAGCATGTATGGGAACGTTATTTGAAGGTATATATGGCATAAAAGAAAGGATTTAAGGGGAAAATAGATCACTAAAGTGTTTCTACTATTACCTGAATAGAATACTTGATAATATGGCATAAAATAAGGCAGAATCCACTGAGTGTTGCAGAGACTTGTAGTGGATTTAGATAAATACAATTTGTAATAAACTTAATACAAACAGATGCCATATTGACAGAGAGTGCTAATTTTGGTGTGGAAAAAGGTAAAATACTTCTGACAGCAGTGTTCATTTGGCAGTTCATATCTTTGAAGATTTTCTTGACACTGCAACACTTGTATTGAAAATTTAAGGTGGGCATTTATTTGTGTATTATGACATGCAAATTTGTAGACATAATTGGAATGTTTGGACACCAGTGGGACTTCAAGGAATATTCTATCAAGTCCTACTCTGTTTGCAGTATGCACTACAGTATAAAATAAAAGAAAATAACCCAGTTCAGATACTATTGGAGAAATACAATTGGAGTTAAAGCACTGATTGTAAAAAATTACAATGAATTCAGAAATATTTATGGTTTATAGAAATTCTATTCTGATACCAGTATATCCAGATAGAGAATCAGAAAAATCTATTTTGTATATTGTAAATAAAAGTTGCTTCTTTTCTTTAGTTTAACTTGTAGTCATTACCATGTTTTATTAATGCTTATCAGACAGCTAAACTTTATCAATCTGTTATGAATGATACAGTACTTCAAGCCAGTTCCTGTGACAGCTAAAGTGGTAAATTGACAACTTTGTTGTCCAGAGACGGAGCTTGGAAATGCGTGGGGTTTTGTGGCTGGTGTGTATTTTTTTCCCTCACAGTGACACCTGGGTTCTCATCTGGCTTTCTGGCAGTACTCCTTTTGCTTCTGCTTGTCTAATTGCACTATTGGCCGATGTGCTCGTTGTAAAGCTGCACTGGAGGCTGGCATATATTCAGCCTGTTCCTAGACATCCCTGCATCCTTGGACATCATTTTTCTTTGGTTCTTCTGCAGTGGAGAGAAAGTCTGCCAAACTGCAATGTATAGTATAATGCTAGGAGAGCATTCAGCTACACCATTTCTAGCAGAGAAGATGAATACAGGCTCTTCAATACAGTTTATTGCATTAGCTCTGTTGCAGAAAACAATATCAGATGCTGCTAGCAGCGTGGCAGCAGCAAGGTTGCAGAGTAATGTAGTTTCCAGTATAGTAAGAAAAGAAAACTTTCACAGTAGAACAAGCAAAGTGAAAGCAACTAGAAATCATTAGGCAAACCCTAACAGTGATCCTAAGGCATAATTGACATTTGGAATGGGTTGAACCTGGAGTTACTAGCGCACACTCGTGAATATTCCCTTGAAATGTCTTTGAAGTAAACTACGGTTTATATCAATGTAAAGAAAGAGAAAATATCCTGATATGTATTTAAAAAAAAAAAAAAAAAGGTGGGTTTTTTGTTTACTCTTTGTGAATTTGAGTTTTGGGGTTTTTTTGGTTTGGTTTAATTTTTGCTAGGCCTTTATAAAAACTTTATCATATGATGTTAGCATATTAGCTAATGAAATTAGTTGTCAACATTCCATTTATCTTACAATATCTTGTATACCTGCTCTGTTATAACCTTCTAGTACTAAAATGAGCTGTCAGTTGCACCAATGCTGTCAAGAAACAATTCATTTTTATGGGAGTATATAAGTATTGTACCTTTGTGTTTTTCTCAGGTAAAAAGCAATTTGGTTATAAATAAATCTTTGCAAAAAGGTTTCTCTTTTTCTTCTGCTGGTGACTTCCCACGCATCCTGTGAAATATCTCCTCCTGTCACCATAAACTTTTACAGAATTTACAAATATACCACATTGTACTAGATTTTTTTCAGTTAAAAAAAAAGTGTTGGAATAAATATTTCACTCATTGACAATATAAGTCCAAACAAAATCCCCAAAATAGCTCATAACTTAATGCAATAAACTATGGGGTAACAAGATCCTGCTAGCTACTGATGATTATGCAGAAAAATCAAATTCAGTTCCGGTAACTTTTGGTTTCCACTTTTGGTTGGCCTCCCTGCGAGCAGAGAAAGTAAATCTTTTAATGTTAGGTATGGGAGGAGCAGTACTCTGGGAGGAATACCAGAAAAATTTTCTTTCTCCTTTCTTGAAATGTTCCTTTTTACAATCACTAATTCTTTTAAAGCAGAGCAGTTTTGAACTACTCTTCTTGTACTACCTTTATATTTGCTGAAACAAAGGGCTAAATCTAATATGATGCTGCACTTGTCTACACAACAGGTGGCCATGGGCACTGAGGACAGAAAAAAAATGTGCTTTTTCCTTTTCTTTCCATTTCAGAACACTGTGAAGAATGTTTATTATTTTATGACAGTATAAACAAGTGTTGAAAATTGAACAAAGTACTAATTTAAGGATATTTAGCATGTTAATTTCCACTTCATTTTTTTTTTTCTCTAATAATAAAGTTGACATTGGCTAATTTTATTTTTCCATCATTGAGTCTGGGTCTTGAAAGAACTGACTATGAATCAATTGGAGTTCACATACACTTTTTCTTGCTTAATCATTTCAGTTTTCACAAAGGAGGGCTGTTGTTGTTGATACCAATATTAGTATTAGTCAGGTAGTGAAAACAAGTGTTTCTGCCCTTTACCACCAGATATCTGCAAAAACTAATTTTGTGTTTTCTAGTCACAGTTTTCTCAAGAAGAAGGTTTTGGCAAAAAGTAAAAGGCCAAAGAGGAAAGAAACAATAAGAAACTTGAATTAAATACCTGAGACAGGTAAGGGAGTTTTAATTCACCACAAAAATTAATATATGCACAGAGAATGCCCCAAGTGGATTAAAACACACTTTCCTTAAGAACTGGGAAGTTTACCAAACAAGATACTGCTCAGGCAATTTGAGAACTTGTGATAAAACAGCTTGCATACAGTTGAATGAAAAATGTAATTCAAAATATATCGTTTGGTATGACTGAGTCATACAGATGAGTCAACTTATTCAGAAACACTGAGAGAAAGTCTAGTGCAAAGAGAAAAGGAATATTGCCCATATACTGGAGGTATATGTTATGTGAATTCTGATCTCTGAAGGACTTTGTTAAAATGAAGGAGACTGTTCCTCTTATTCTAACTCAGGTGCTTGAATTTTTTAAAGCATTTTTTAGACCCAGGCCACCCAAAGTCAGATGACGCACACTTGGTTTGTTGATAAATGTTAAGCCTGTGGTTCTTCAAATCAATTATAAAGGTACAAGTAATGTTCAAAGGATCTAAGATTTACTAATCTTCTAAATGTGGTTAATGTTACAACTGGACTTTGTGAACTAAATTTCATACACTGCTTCTTTGTCAGGTTTCACCTTATATAAAAATTTTTATTTGTAATAATTAAAATTATAATGCATATTTCCATAGTCTAAATAACTTAGTAGCATTAAATGATGCAACTTTTTGGTAAGGCTAGCTTTACAGAGGGATAACTGATGTGTTAAAATAATAAATGAAAATCAAAAGCTTGCTTTATAAAGGAGGAATTGAGCTGGATTTAGCACTACCAGCTCATACAATGCATAACTGAATTCTGCATATATTTAAATTGATTCCTTTGAAAGTTAAACAATAAGTACTGCATTTGACACTGTCTGAGGAATCTATCTTACCTTACACTCAGGGCTATATTAGTGTTTAGCCTTGCCAAATAGACTTAATGTTTGAACAGAAGAATTACTGTGAATAGCAGTACAGCCACGCTGAATGATTTAATGACAATCATTCATACCTGGAAAATTGGGCTAAATTCTGGTCTTCAGCGTGATAAAATAACAAAATAATTCCTGTCAAAACAATGCCATAAGGCTTGTGCCTTAAGAGTGACATAGACCAGATGGCATTCTTCTCTACTTACACAAATTTTTATGTCCATTATGACACCAGAAGAATACATAGTGTTTACTCTAAGTCCCCCTGCTGTCAAATCCAGAGTCAGGGAAATATTGTCATTGAGGAGAAAGAGTGAAGATGAATGTTCAGTTTGGAGAGATCCCTTTTTACATATGGTCAAGACTAATGTGAAAGATTTTTAAGGTTTCCTTGAAGAGATACAGATAATTATCCAGCCAAAATAATACCACATGTTGTTTGCAACTTCATTAAAACAATTATGTTGGGGAAGTGACAAATTAAAACAAACCTCTTGAGAATAGTGTTCAGATTCCTGTAGTGTTAGAACTGCTTTGTTGTATATAATTACAAAGCATCAGAGACTGGTGGGGGGGCTGGTGATTTTTTAATGTTTCAGGGTATTTTTTATTGCTTTACAGGCAGAAATGCTCATTTATTGAAATACTAATAGAATTTCTAACATTAGGGCAATGAAAATGTACAAAGTGGTAGTGTAAAATTTAAACAAAAATCAACAAAAAATACCTCTGAACTATCAAACCTTTTGGAAGATGTTATGGAGATGTAAGCATCGCACTGTGTTAAAATACTTTCCAAAACTCTACTTGGCTCCTAAGTAAAATAGTGTATTCTGACAGCATTTTTTTTTTTTAATATAGCAAAGCAAAGTAAGTTTTGAGACTTGGAATAATCAAGAGTTCCAAGTAATTCATAGGAAAGTATATACTTACAAATTTAATATTTTAACTTTTTTTTTTTTTATCTTAACATACCAGATTTTTATTTCCTTTTCTAGGACAGCTGATAAATTCAGTCTCTGATTCATTGCCTGCAATATATTCTGGGCATTCATTATACAGCAGTGAATTGCCACCAGATTGCAATTATCACACCTAGAATGAGCTGTTGCGTTATTTAGATGTTCTTATCTTTAGAATACCTCTTCCACATTTTTTTTTCCGATGGACAGCTGGTGCAGTCATACAGCTTGCAGACTAGTTTTCTTTTCAGAGGGATAACATTTTTTTCTTCAGTTGGTAATTGAAGCTTGGATTAAACAAGCTTTAGAAGTTTGTGTCAAGTAAACCAGTGTCTCAAAGTTTAGTTCAGAAGACCACTGACATTCCAGTGATGTCACTCTAGAAACTTCATATGTCAGGTGAAGTGGAATTCTAGCTAACTTGCATGAAAATTAGTATAAGGCTCAGCTCTTTACTGAGCCTTTACTTTACTGTGCACTGTACATTTCATAAAAATGTGTAGTAATTTCTTTGCCTTTATAAAGCTGGCAGTGCCCTTCTTTCCATAATTGTTTTCCTCCTTTCTGTCATCATCCCTCATTGTTTACGTATTTGTTGCTTGTTTTGAATTTTGTATTATCTTATAGAACAAATTTCAGTCAAGTGTCCACACTGTTTTTCTAGGAATCATTCCATAATAGTCTGTAATAGATGAAAATGATGAAAAGCTCTGCTGCTTGGTTGCCAACCTCTAAAAAAGACTGCATAAAACTACAAGAAAAAGAATCCCCTTCTTCATTAAAGTATCAGGAGAGAAAGCAGTTTTTGAAGGAAGAGTAATAGAGAAGGATTTCTCAGTCCAAAAATTTAATATCAGAAGGCAGTGTTAGAGATATAGGTAGAACAATTAATTTTGAAAAGGTGAATAGTGAACTGTGTTTGTGTAATAGAGTGAATGACATGCATATAGACCCTTTACATTAATTGATCAGTATTATTTAAAGCAGACATAAAGAATTAATTTTTTTAATTTGTGGATAAAATGAAACTGTCAAACTAATGCCAAGGAACATTTTAAATACCAAAGCTGTAAATATGTTCCAAGAGTGATCCGGTAAGTGTGTGCACTTACAAAGCAATGCCTGCTGGGGCAGCCATTCTTTTGGAAAAGTGTCTTAAGAAGGGAAATTCTCTTGTTTGCTGTTACGGATACATTTGTTCAGAAAACTGCTGACTGCCCTGCACTTCTAAGCAATGAGGATGTGTTTTTTTGAACCGATGATAGCTTTTATATTCTCTAGTGTCATTGTTAAAATATTTGTCACTACATGGGCATGGACGATTCCCTCCTCCAGGGAAATGCTCTGCTGAAATGCTGCTACTAGACTCTTTTCTTCCTCTCCCAGCATTTAATCTGTGTGTCTATGTGTGAGTACACACACACAGTCTCTGGTGGTAAGAAAGAAGTAGCATAGTTATTCTCTCCTTATCTGACTGCTGTTCCCTCATGCATAGTTCATCAGGAGTGCAGCATTTGCCCCAGTGATTACACAGCAATTGCTCTTCAGGCTATTATACTAGCTTACAGTAGATTGTCTCTCAGATAGCAACACAAATTAATTTATGGTTAAAATAACTTCATTGTGTGTCTGACTTTGCACATATCCTGGTCTTCTGCAGTGATGACAATTTTTCCACTTGAAATGCTTGACTGTACTGTTTTCAAGCCTTCATCGAATCTAGTCATTCTAGTAGATGTAGTGTTTGGTCTCTCTTGTTTTTGAAAACCCTCTCAGAGAATTTCAAAACTGTCTGTGGAAGAAAGAGTAGCAATAACAGTGGGATATGGCATGTGGTTAAGATTTCAAGAATTAGGAACACTGAGGTGTAGTTTCTTGAGAAAGGCACTATGCCTTCAGAGGATGAGAAGCAGGGGACTGAATAACCTTTCCCCCCTCTCTGTGACTATTTGTATACAAGCTTGTAGTATCATATAGTCCACTAATACTTCCAATTTTTAATACAATCACTCTTTCCTAGTAATTTTCAAATTTCTGATTATAATACATTTTATATTAGGATTTTGTGTAATCATGAACAATTGCCTCAAGCTTGCTGTGTTGTAATACTTTTGTGTCTACTTAGGATCCATTAAATGCCAGGTGTTGGAACATATCCCAACAACAAAGGGTGCTTACAGCTTTTGTGTTGTCATTGTCACGGCTAATGCACTATTTTCCACAAATGATTTACATGTCATAAACCCAGAGTTCTTTGTAACTAGTTATTTTTAGTACTTTTTCATTTATATATAGGAATGAAATATATATATATATATATATATCTAAGTTTTATATATATGAGAAATATATATATTTCCCTATGAGGAAATCTAGAGCTGTAAATACTGAACTCCTTACATTTACACTGATATCATACAGCTTCTTGGAAGCCATAGTGAAGACGCTCCATTCTGCTCTGATCTTTTGATCTCTGAATCTGTAATACATTGACCATGATGCAGAACTGTGTAATTACCATTTTGAAATGAAAGTCGTCTTTTCTGAGTCCTGATTTTATTTTTCCTAAAGCCATGAAATCTCAATATTTAATTTACAGTCCCAGTCCTGGGTTTTTCTTAGTGTAAAATTTGAATGAAATACAAATGCATCATGGCACCTCCTCCTGTCCTTTGTCTTAGTGTCTGTCTAAAGTTAAGAAGCAGTATATTGTGCTGCTGTCATCTGGTCCTTCAAATAAGTAAATCAGACTTACTGTGTCATGTTTTTGTTTCCATATACAGCCCCTGTTTCCTAGTACTGGAAACTAGAGCTAGGTAGGAAATGGTTTTAGATTCCAACAAGATATAGCAATGGGAGAGTGTCTTCTCACAACGTGATATTTAGACTTGGCAAAGATACCTACTCAAAGTGTAGGTGTTAAGTGTGAATTTTTGTGTCTGCATATGGCAGCCTGTGTCTGTGTATTAGTTGGTCATGCTAGGAAATGTGGTATTTAAAGAGCAGATCATATTTCTGGTTCTAACTTTCATTCTAGAACTCTTTTTTGACTGAGAGAAAGCTTTATAGCCCATCTTCTTAGTTTTTTCGGTCTGTTGAAAGCTATATTGAAACTGTATAACTGTTGGGAGATAGTGGCTAAGAATATCTTGACATCAGCTACGTTGTCACATCTGGTGGTAGATTTACACAAGTTAAACTGAGTGAACACGAATAGGTGGCTACTAGGCATATTAGGTGATGTGACCATCTGCTTTGTGTGTTCTGGGAGCACAAAGTAGCACTGTCATTTTGGGATTGTTAAATAATTATATTTCCATTATACTTTCTGTGCAAAATCTGTTTTATGCTGTAGCTCTTAAAACTTGTCTTTGCTCACAGAGCTGCTACTGTTCTGCAATTTGAAAGCATAGTGTCACTTTGTGACTTTGTTGCACCTGAAACACCACTTCTGCAGACCTTTATGCAGGGTTTTCCTTTCAGCATACAAGCAGCAATTTTTTAAAGGCACATTCTTGCTCATGTGGTTTTTAGTATTTAGAATTATAGTATGTATAGGTAAATATCTTGTTATGCTTTAAGCCCAGTCAGCAAGAGAGCCTCAAACAGCTGGAAGCTCACCATCCTCCCCCCTGCCTCTCTCCCTTCACCAAGTGCCCCCCCTGCAGTGGGACGGGAAGACCACCAAGGACCTGGTGGATCAAAACAAGAACAGGGAGGATTTTCTCAATGGCTGTGGTCCCGTGCAAAACAGATTTGACTACTTGACTTGGAGAAGAAAAGGAGAACAATTTATTTGTAAAAACAAACCTACATTTTTGACAGAAAGTGGTGGCATGCACACACTATAACAAAAGAAGCACAGAGGGCACCAGGGCAGAAGGAACAAATGGGAAGACTGAATTGTAGCAGTTGAGCCACCAGGGTTAGTGAAGTACTCCTGTTATCAACAAAATTGTGGGGAAGGAAATAATATCAGAAGTCATTCCAGACCAGCCTGGCATCAGTTAAGCGGTGTAGTTCCTGGTGAATTTTATGCAGTTAAAGGAAAGTATGTTAATAGAATCTACTGGCAGATGCAAGAAAATGATTTTTTGTTAGATTGTCAGATGGTGCTTTTATATATACACATTACAGCTTTTTTTTTTTTTTTTTTTCTTGATGTGACAGTTCTGTTAGGAAGCTGAATTTTTCCAGACATTGCATCTGTGTGCCAAGGCACAGTGACCCACTAGTCCTTCTGGTCATGAAACGAAAACACTCTCAGATATCAGTGGTCAGTTCATACTGAATTTTATATTTGTCTTGTACTATAGAGACTGTGATGTATAAGGCAATGGCTTTTAAACTGTCTAGCTTAAATAGATGAGCTGAAAGCCTAATGTTTACTAGACATTGTGCTTATAGTTTATTGGAGCAGAGATTTGAAAAAAAGCCTGACTTGCTATAAGATCTTGATGCAAGTAAAATATGGTAACAATGGAAGATGCAAATCCATTGCTTATTTCAGGACAACTAGATTGCTTGAGCTGTCAAAACGTGTACCTAAGTATATTGAACTACAAGAGTGGCAGAGCATTCACAGTTGCATCAGTAGAATGGTGTAGCATTTTTTTCAGTTATGCCCTAAGTCTTTAAACAATGTCAGGTAATGTGGCTGTACTGAGTAATGCAATGGTTTGATATATTCACGTAAACTTCATTACTTTGTTAATATCTGCAAATAGCTTAAACTGATGGGAATGGCTCTCAAAGTGGTAAATTAATGGGTTTATGACTGAAAAGGTATCAAGCACTCTTTGTTGTACTAAAAAGATATTGATTTTCACAATATTGCTGGCCAGATTCTTTTCCCACTGAGTTTAGTGATAACTTTAGAATAGAACTTCAGTCTTCCTGATTAACACTCACTGAGATAAGCCATACTATTTGTGATTTATCATTTATTTAGTCAATAGAGTCATCGATTTCAGAAAGTGTCACGATGTTTTGATTAACAAGGCATAGATATTTGTATTATGTGGCCAAAGAAATTGAAAAGAAAGGATGCCAATCTAGCCCCACTGAAGTCTATAGTAAGATTCAATATTGTGAGTTTCATTCTGGGTTGAGTATAGTCAGTAAGGCTCTGTGATGTAAAAACATATCACTTCTGTTTGAAGACATATCCTGGGGGAACTCAAGGCTTTATTACTGGAAAGGAACATGTGTTCCAAAATGAACATGTGAGCAAATTTATCCAATATCAGTAGCTGAAATGAAAAATTGCCTTTCTATTATTAGTACACTGTGGTAAAATCTTTGACTACAGTGATTGTTATACGCAGATACATTTTATATACAATTTTACATATAAGCATATATTTTTTTTTCACACAGTACTAGTAATACAAAGGAAATGTATATGCATACATGTATCACACATATATGTGTGTGGTATATATATGTATATGTATGTATATATATAGATGTGAATCCCAGTTCACAGCAGGTGGACTGAAAGGTATGAAATATGTATATTGCTTTTTTATTATTATTCTTTATCAGTTGTCACCATCTACCTGATGTTAATATTGTTAATTTTTTTTTGATAGTGATATGTTGCCAGTTATAAATTTCACTTGCATAGTGAAATTCCATTTTCTTGAAAAATAGTATATTGTGATTTCATGCTCTAAGACTTGTTATAATCCAGTGTTATATATCTGTTTTATGTTTTATACCTAAATCAGAACCTATGCATGTGTTTTGTATGCTTGAGTCTTATCAGTTTGCCTTGACAAAACAGAGATGTCCTAAACTCTGCTAGGTTAGCTCAGCAATGTATATACTAAAATGATACTCTTTCTTATAAATATTTTTGTGTATCTCACTGCTTTTTTTTCTTACTGTCTTATAAATTATGAGTATCCTTTAAAAAGTGTTGACTTTTGAAAGCAACTCTACTTAAACTGTATTAATCTAACCTACTTCTTTTTCATGCTGTGCTAGGTACCTATGCATGTGTTTCCTCACTTTATGGAATCATTGTTTATATGTGCAGCCTCATTTAATGTTTAATTGTGCAACCAAGTTGAAAAAATTTTGAATTTGCTTATAAGTTTTGATACTGAAAGTAAAGAAATAAATAACAAGTAACTCGTTTCCCAGGATAGATATTAGCTTACTGAGTTTCCATGAAAGTAATCTTTCTCACTTTTGCCGTAGTGACAACCAAGAGGTCCTAGACTAAAGCTTATTGTGATGAGATACAAAAAGCAGCAGAGGTGTTGTTCCATCCTATAAACAAATTTATTCAAACAGAAGACTGGTTTCTCCTAGAAACAGAGTCATTTGACTAAAACAAATGCCAAATACCCCTTTTTGGCCCTACATACTGTGAAGACTTTTTCAAAGTTCTATGACATGTTTGTTGAATTTAATAAGCAAACATATTTTCATACATCTGTCAGCAATGTGTCACCTTATTCTTGAGCCTGATAAAAATTGTCTTCTATCTGATTTACAAGCAGGGAAAGAAGTATCTTATTTTTGTAAGTTACAGTGTCTCTATAACTTAGAGAGTTAGTTTTGGGTGCATCACAAACAGTAGTATTTTGCCATTTTTTTAAATCTTTGACTCTCTTTTATTACTTTGTATGTTGTAGACAGATGTCATGTGGAACTTAAATGCAGTATCTACAAGAACAGAACCACAGCATTTGTTGACTTAAAAAAATTAAATGTATTTACTAAGCAGGAATGGTGTGTGTTGGATAAGTAGACAGTACTGTTGTGGAATTTCTGAGATTTTTATCCAGAAAGCATTGTATAAACCAGACCCCCAGCCTCTCCGTAGAGGACGATGTCAACCATGACCACATCTGTATTACTACCTCAACAGCATCTGTTGGAATGCAAGTTTCACAATCACAGTTCTTATTGTGCTAAAGCAGCAGAAGTAACAGTACCTGGCAATACTGCAGCATAAAACAATCACCAAGTTTTTAAACGTAACAATTAGAAATAAGAAAAACCTACAGTTTACATTAAAAAAAGAGTATAAGTTACTTTGCAGAATGCTATTATCTCATCAGGGGGAGAGTTTTTCTTTATGTTTTTAGTCTGTTTCTCTGAAAGCACAAGATAGTTCAATCCCTAGAGAACAGCTGGTAATTTTCCATGCAATCTTATTTGTCCTATGGTATGTTCAAACTAACTGCATTAGCGTAGCAGACTTAGGATTCCATAACTTTGTGAAATACTCCATATATCTGCATCTGTTGCAATATACTAACTTGAAAAGGCATAAAGGTTATGATTGTTGTTAAAGTGTAAGATGCAAGCCTGAAAATTTTCCCTGGAAAATACAGTATGCTTTTGGCGAACAGGTAGTTCCCATGCCAACCACTTCTACAAGTTGCTGAATGCCACTGTTTAGCATCTATGTGTGTATGCAAACCAAGAACATGTTTTTTAATTTCCAGTTCTGACATATGGAAGTCACAGTATCAAGTTCTCTCCATTGCCAATTTTTCTAGCAATGGAGAGTCTATAAACATCTTGAAGGAAAGAAAAGAGACTGTAGCAAATACAGAAGATAAATGAACACGTTGTGTGATATTGTAAGAATGAAAAAATAGCAAACACAATTTTAATTTTGTAAGGCTCAGTCTATTGCCATAACCAGAAACATACATATCCTCATTAATGCAGTCAGTATAGTTTTCTTTATGTCACTACACCGTAATGTACATAATAAAATACTTTCCATCTTTTTCTTTGTTCTGTTTAATTGCCTTATTAAGCTATTTGATGGAATATAAAACAAATACAATTATATTTTGGTCAAATAATTTTTATTTTTGTTAATTCCAGAATATAGAGTAAGCTTTTCAAAGCAGAAAAATGCTTAAAATGTGAATGTTGATAATTGTTTTAGTTGTATTTAACATAGTAGATTGCAAGCTTAAGTAATGGACACAAAATGCTGTGTAGACACTTCAGAGGCATTTAAATTTAGAAATGCAAACATACACTTTCTGTCTTCATGGTCTTGTATGGGTTTGATGGTCTCTCTTTACTTTTGTTAATGTACAGGTCAAAAATACTGTGAAGAAGTTAAAATACAGAAATATCAAACTCTGTGGAGTCATTCCAGCTTCAGTAAACATGATATCCCCTGTCTTTCAGGGCACTTAAGCACTTCATTATATCAAAAATACTCTCTTAAAATGCTTGCATGCATTCCCATTCAAGGATGATATAAAGAAACTGATGGATTTTGTGAACTTAAAATATGTACATGTCTGTGCTTTCCTGTACTGGATAAAGTAGTAGAAAATCACCTGTGCAAAATGTGTGGGTCTTGACATATGTGCTATCATTGCTTATTCACCTGAAAATGCCCTTTTTCGATAGTTCATTGACATAGTTTCTTTCTCTCTTTAGTCCTTTGCTATAGTTTTGGTTTTTTTTTAAGAGACAACAAAAGGGAAAAAATATTGTATAATAAAGATGTTGAGATAATTATATTCAGCTTCACAGTGTTACATAAATATGAAATAATTCCAAAATTAGAATCAATAATGTTACATCAAGAGAAAACAAAAGCCTATTGCTTACCCATACTAAGTTCTGAATGTATGTTATAGCATTCTATCTGAATAATCTATCTTTAAAACTAAATCTTTAGATATTTTGCAGCTGCTGAAGCATAGTTTTGCAGATGAGTACTAGGACTGTGTCAAAGCTGAGACTGCATGCATATTCTTAAGATGCTCTCTGGCATGTGCCTGTTTTCTGAAATAGTCCCCAGCTGCATTACATGTTGATACTGCATCAGTAGACTTTCCGTTACTAAGATGACATTGTTAATATCCCGTCCCAGACTGTTTTGTTCTCAAGGCAGACATGTCCTTCGCATGCCACCTTGATATTCAGAAAAAGCATTTGAATAGCATGTATGTGAGTCACTTGAAGACAAGGGGATCATAACCTGAATTTGAGTTCCTCATACCCATCAATTCACTGGCAAGGTTCCAGTTGAATGTACACTTGTGGAATGAGCAGCTGAAATACCATGAGCATTTAGTAAGGTGTTTCTCATGTATTGGGGAATTAGGAATTTAACAGTATTAGGGAGTAATTATCTCACGATTATTTTGTACAAAAGCATTGGAAGTATGTAAATGATGTTTAAAAATGTTTGATGGAATTCCATATTGGTGTCATCTATTACAAATAATAGGTGAAGTGATACACTCATAGGCAGGAAAATCCAAATGAAATGAAAACCCAAGCCCCAGAAATAAGGAAGGAATATTGTTTTTATGTGTTAATTAAGTAAAGGGTGTTCAACACAAATATGAATCTGAGCTTATAAAAAAGTTTCTTAAAATAGAATAGTGGGAGGTTTCTTTGAATCTAGTTCCTGCATTTTCCTTTACTGTATTTCATTAGACATATTCATAGTAACTGACTTGCTCATGTGAGTAAAATTTCTTGTGATCTCAATAAATACTGTGGTAAAGGTAGATCACACAAGGGATTGTTTTGCGTTGACTGTTTGTGGAGATTAAAATTGCAATTTCACTTAATTAGTAACTGCGTAGTGTATACACAGTGAAATTTAATGGGAATGCATTTAGATGCAGTTCACCAGAATCACTGATGATTAATTACTGCTTAGCAAGCGCAAATTCTGTGTCTTATAAAATGTTCTGCTTAAATTGAGCAAAATTTGTAGTGCATCAATGTCTTGTAAAAACTAGAAAATATTAAGATCATTCTTAATGAAGAATATTTTTCTAGGATAACCATGTTTGAAATCAGTTCTTCTCTGTTTCTGCATGCACATGCAGTAGAGGTGCATGAATTTTCTGCTGGGTTTTTGGTGCTGAGAAAGACAAAGGTGGCTAGAAATGCTTTTTTTTTCCTTTTCAATCTGATAGTCAATGAACCCAATTATTGCTTTTATTAATATTGATTGTAGTAGTATAGCTGTGGATTAAACCTCTGTCCACATTTCTCTCTGCTTCCTCTTAGCCATTACTGCATCTTCAGGCAGGTGATTAGCAGAGCATTTTCTCCTTCCTTTGCAGCATTTGTATTCCTTGACTGTATTGTTGCACCCTGGTCAGAACAACACTGCAAAATATCTGGTTTGTGCTGAATGACAGCTTTTGCATTAATCTTATGTAGAAGAGTAATTCTGCTGTTCCCATGTATGTGTGGTGTATGACTTTTTAAATCCAGATGGAGAATTCTGTGTGGCTGGTATAACAACCAAATTCAGATGTCTAGAAAAATGAAGGCACCCTAGAATCCATAGTTTGTGTGTGGGAAGAAGGCAATGCCTGGAAAGAGACATGTTTGCTTGAGATGTGTTAGAAACAAGTTCAAGTACAAAATTATCTGAAGATTACTGGTTTTGAAAGTATTGGAAAATAAAAGAATCATAGATGTTCTCTTCCATTATACAAATCCACTCTTAATAAGCTGTAAATACCAGTTGTTTTTGACTTAGAAATCTGGTTAGAAATGGATTCTGTGTGTCATTGTATTTTTATGTAAAAGGCTACAGTACTGTATCATAATGGTGCTCTTCTGCTTTCAAAGTGCAGAATGGTAAAGAGCAGCAACTGCTTTCTCCTCTGTGGGCTGCACCTATAGTAAGCAGTTTTTACATTTCAAGGGCATAGACATACTACTGACTGCTCTTAAACATTGTCAATTATTTGCTAATTGTCCAAAATAAGAAATACTCTCCGGTAGTTTTTAAATTTCCTTTTCATGGCATTGTTGCTCCTGGCTGTCACAATTTATGGAGAGATTTGATGTTTTTCTTTGATCGCAGCGTCTGGATCATGTGAGTGGGCATGACTGTCTAGTAGAAAAGAAGAGTGGTGAAGAGAGAAGAATAATAGTTCAACTGGTAAGGACATAAAATACAAGCTCAATAGCCTGACCCTTTTCAGGGCTGACCAAAAGTTAAAGCCTGTCATTAATGGCATTGCCCAAATGCTTCTTAAACACTGTCAGACTTAGGGCATTGGCCACCTCTCTAGGAAGTCTTTTCCAATGTTTAACCATGCTTTCTGTAAATCATTATTTCCTAATGTCAAGTGTGAACCTCCTTTGGCATAGCTTTGAACTATTCCCATGTGACTTGTCTCTGACTCCCAGGGAGAAAAGCTCAGCATTTGCCTCTCCACTCCCTGTCCTCAGGAAGCTGCAGAGAGCAGTGAGGTCAATCCTCAGTCTCTTTTTCTTCAAAGTTGACAAGTTTTGAGAAAACTAGGCTAATGTCCTCAGCTGCTTCTCACAGAACATGCATTGTAGCCCTGTTACCAACTTTGTTGCCCTCCTCTTGACACATGCACCTTCATGTCCTTCTTAAATAATGTGGCTCAGAGCTGCACATAGCACAGGGTGAGGCCACACCAATGCTCAATACAGCAGAATAGTCACCTGTTTTGACCAACTGTTTCTGCTGTGTGTGATCCACCCTAGGATGCAGTTTGCTCTCTTGGCTGCCAGAACACACTGCTGACTCCTACTGACCTTGCAGTCAGCACCCTCAGATCCCTCTCTGTTCTCCAAACTTTTTTCTCCCAGTTGACGCTTGTGCCTAGCATTACTTTATCCTGATTACAGAATCCAGCATTTATTCTTGCTAAATTTCATGCCATTGATGATTGTCCAATGCTCCAATCTACCTAGAAACCTCTGCAAGGCCTCTCCTTCCTTGAAGTAGTCAACAGAACCTCCCAGTTTGGCATTTTCAGCAGCACACTTGCTAATGGCACATTCAGCTTCTGCATCCAGATCATTGCTAACTGTATTGAGAAGAACTGTCCCTGGAATTGAGCCCTGAAGACAACCACTGGTGTGACTGGTCATCATGCAGATGTACCCCATTAACTAGAAGCCTTTGAGCTCTGTCCTTCCGCCAGTTCTCTTCACTCAGTGCACCATGGACCTGCTCATCCCACAGCTGAACAGCTTGCCCAGAAAGATACTGTGAGGGAGAGTATCAAAAGCCTTACTAAAATACTGAAAAACTATATCCACTGCCTTTCCTTTATCCATGAGTTGGATGCATAGAAGGATATCAATTAGTTAAATTTTGCCTCTGTGAATCGTGCCTGGTGATTGCTTTGTACTTCACATGCCTTTCAGTAGTACTCAGTGTGATCCTTTCTCTATTTTTTGTAGGAACCATAGTGTCAGTAACAGGCTTATAGTTTCCTGTGTCTTCTTCGTTCATGCCTTTCTTGTAACCTGACTTGGTTTCAAGACAGTGGGGACTTCTGACTTTTGTTTTTATTAGAACAAAACCAAAACTCAAACCAACTAACCAACTAAAAACGCAAATTAAAAGCATATATATAGATATAAAATTAAAAGTATTCTCTGTATCTTCTTAAGACTTATTTGCTAGAAAGCAAAGAAGCTTTATTTGCTTGTAAATTAATCTTGGGGGATTTTTAATTATTAGGAACTGTGTAAATAGCAACAGTAGGAGGGAGTCAGGAAAAATCAAGCTTTTCTGTTTGTTTGCTTGCTTTTCTTTTGATTTTCATTTTAATCAATAATGCTAATCCTGTGCATAGATAAACTTCCATATTCACTTTAGATTAAAAAAATAGATACAAATGACTGCATGAGAAACAGCAAGATAATGCTTTCAGCACTGTGATGGAGGCTAAGAAAGAAAAGAAAACTTTTCATCAAGTCTGAATTAGGAAGTGTCTAGAGTAATCAGAAATTTCATATTTTTATTTTCACGTTCAGAGTTTTGTGAGGGGAGGGAAAGGAGCAGATTGAAACAGAGCAATGGAAGGAAAATCAATTTCTGGACATTGAAAAATATCTAACAGTTGCATTAAAGTTTCTGTCTTTCATGCCACTGTTGCTTAGGTCTCTTTTAATGATTATGATTCTTGTGCTTTGAGATTTTTCTCTCCTTTTTTGACAACCTTCCTCATCTCAAAGAGTTTCTACTCCACTGCTAAGTGTTCATTTTATGTCATGCCATGCTACTGTATGTTAAAGAAGCATGGTTATTTTGTAGTGGTTTCTTCATGAGGCTAGGACACACGCAGACATCCTTTGAATAAAAAAAAAAAAGCAAACCACAGGGAAACATGTCAAGTAGCTTTGCAGGCATATGAAGTCTCAAAGAAACATCAGAAATTTTTATTGAGTTTTTGCGAGTAATGACAAATAGGGCAGTATGGGTGAGTGTGAGTTGTGGAATCTACACTATGGTAATGACTTTGAATTAATTGTGTCTAGTAGAGGAAAGATCTTAAGGCACTCTTTCATAAGTGGAATCCTAAATCCAGTCTGCATTGTCTTCAAAACTGTTGCACAATTATCCTCATTTTTTATTGTTAACTGAGCTGCCATCCTCAATTTTGTGTTTCATTTTATTCAGGAAAACCATCACATTGGAATTTGCAATTACTTGCAGTATTTTCCAGCTCTGTATCTCCTCCCAGACTATTCTTTCAAATTGTCCTTGGTCGATATTGTTCTTATGTTCTCTGATTAAATGTGTGTTTGCCTAGCCAGAATTATATTAGGTTTTTTATTTTACTTATTAAATAGGTAAAACTTTGTCAAGCAGTTGTCTTCCTCTTAAATAAGTAATCTAACAACACAAAGCTTCAAATGTTAAATTTGTGGCATTGCATATCCATTGATAGCTTTGCGAGCACAGTGGAGAGAATAAGAATTAGTGCTTGATTTCTTGTTTTTCTATCTCTTGGTGAACATAAACTTCTCCAGGCTTACTGAAACATTCATGGATGATGAAAGATTGCACAGCAAGCATGAATGGAGGAAATATAAGGAGAAGGTCATGTGCTATGATTTAAATGCCATTGCATGAAGTAGGCAGTAGCAACTGAGATACCCCATTGCACCCAAGACCAGAACAAGGGAACACATGCTTGTTCTGATGTCTATAAAACATGCATGTTGTTGTAGATTGCAGATTGTACATGCAGTGAGTTTCAACACTGGTGTGCCATATATGGCAACTGGAATTTCAGCTCTATCCCTGTGGTTCTAAGTAGCCTTTTGGTTAGGGTAGTGCAGGAAAAAAAAAAAATCTCTGACTACATTTAAGAAGAAACAATCCTCATGAAAAGAAATATAGTGGAGGTAAGTACACCTCAGCAACAGAGTAGATGTTAGGTCAGGGCGATCCCCTGGAGCCCCGTTTCATAATATAAAATGAAGATGGATTGAGCTGCCTTCCTCTCTGCTGCAGTTGCAGCTGGTGCGTGGAATACTTTGCACAGGGTGTGCTAGGGGCATTGCCATAGCTGAACTTTAACTAGTTGTAAAGGACTTACTTTAATATGCTTTTGGTCTGATACATTCTTCTGTGCAATTTTACTTTCTATAACATTTTTAATGAAACTTATGAAATGCCAGAGAAAAAAGTAGTTAAGTAGAGTAATGGCCTTAAATGTAGTTCATTGTTCTTTGCCAACACAATTTCTAGAATGCTTTCCACTGAGCAAAATCCCACAGCAGAATTAACATACTCCCAAAGTATACTTTTTCATTATTTTGGAAGAAAACAAAAAGAAGGAAATATTTGGGGTTTTTGTCATACTCTCCATATAGCTAGGCTGAATAAAGTATTACCTTTGATCTTTGCCATCTCTTTTGTAGTAGTATTTTCTTAAAAAGATAACAGATTTGTCTTGGAACTACAGAAGTGTGAAGACTTGTGTGCAGTTCAGTCCCCTCAATCTAGAACTGCAATTCCCAGACCTCTCATCCAATGGCTGTCTAATTCTGGCCATGTCTTACTTTTGTAGACACCTCAGTTTCTCAGGGTGAAGTTTTATTGGTGCCACAGTCTTTATGGATGCCCACAGGTTCCTCAGGCCGGTAGTCTGCCTCAGAGTCTACAAAAAAAATATAAAACATATACCAATATTCTGAAGTAATTATAGCTGCAACCATGCACCTCCTCCCCTGTTACTAACTATTGCTAATTAGTGGTAGTAATACGACAAAATCTGTATCCTTGTTGTACATATTCATATTTCCCAGGACAGTTCATTTCCCATCATCCTTTCTGTTTGTCAAAGGAGGGGTTGAAAGATTCAAAGAAATCTAAAGGAATGTGAGAAGTTTCCCAGCCTTGAAGATTACTTTTGTATTTTACAGTGAGGACTATCAGAGTCTTTTGGAGCAGATGGGAAATTAAGCTCCCTTCTGATCTTGAATGGCTTTGTTTTGTCTGACTGAAACAGCTTCTTCAGGAAATGGCATCAGTTGTCCTGCTAAGAAGCAGAAATAGGACGAGTTGCCTGTAGGGCTGCTGAGTTAGGGTCTGAGATTCCTTTCCACACAACCGAAAACTAGGAAAGTGTTAATAAAGGCCTATGAAAACACAGGCCGGATCTCTGCAATTTTACAGGTAGAAGGATTTGTCAAGTACCTGTTTCTAAACATTAGGATAGATTTTCCTACCTTTTTCTGCAGTACTCTGCCTCCTCAGTCTAGATAAATGTCTACTTTTTAAATGCACTTTTTGCAAGAACAAATCCATACACAGAAGTTTCTTACAGGAACCTACATGAAATAGACACTCATTCTATCCTTTTAGATATGTATAAATATGCGGCTCATCAAAATCCCCATCATTAGATATCTCATCATTAGATATTATTTGAAAAAAGACTGTTCTGCATGATAGCACAAGATTTTTTAAAAAAAAATTGAGTGAAAATGTAGAGAAACATTGAAGGCTGTTCTCCACTGGTAACTTTTCTTTCTACCATATTTCAGACACACAGAAGACAACAGTCTGCTGTGGTGCCTTTTAACTCATTAAGTAATCATCATCTCTCTATCTGTGGAGGTAGTTGGTATAACCAAACCAAAATAGTCATTAGTACACACGAGTCCCGCAGAAGTGTCCAGGAATTTCCAATGACATTGGGAGTCTGAAAATACCAATTTACTTTACTGTGACCTGATTTTTTTATGTTTGTTCCTTTTTTTTTTTAAAAGAAAAAAATCATTAAGTGTGATAAGAAGATACAAGTGTTGGGAGAAGTAGTCAATTTTGTTATAAGAAATAAATAATGAAAGACATTTGTGCAAGAAAACAAGTTATTAAATCAAGAAGCAATCTTGCACTTTTATGTTCTAATAGGCTTAAAATGCTTTGTGCAGCCTAATCACTCAAATTCCTAGTAACATTTTTAATTTTTAAAGTACTAGTGTTTTCCAGAAATGAAATAAAAATTAGTTCTTTACTCTTAGTGGCTTATCTCGGCCAATGCAATTTGCTCCTATATCCATTAATTGTACATGATATAAGCAAACACAATGACTTAGTGCTTGCCAAAAATGTTATTGTGATGGGAAACGACTGTGGTGCTAAAGCTCAGTAACTTGTAATTCTGACAAACTTCTTCCAGGAAACCTGTAATAAGTGTATACTTGATCAGTTTTGGCCAGTGCCTTCTATGGTAAAAGTTGTGCTTATAAGTTTTCCTTCCTTCCTTCCTTCCTTCCTTCCTTCCTTCCTTCCTTCCTTCCTTCCCAGATTTCAAAACAACAATAACAACAAACCAAACAAAACAAAACAAAAAAAAAATAAAAGGGATTTTACTGGAGAGAAAATGTTTATATGGTGGTGTAAATGATTAGCAGATGCTCTGGGTTAAAATGTAATGTCTGTTTATGTAACAGCTACAAAATTATTGCCTTATCTTTTACATGATTGCTTATGAAGCAAATTAGCTTTTAGGATGAGGATTTGTAGAATCTCACAAATTAACCCATGTATTTGCCTATTGTGTTATTTATTTAAATGACATGTCTCCCTTATGACCATCAGGTTGCACGTTCTTTTCCTGGGGGATGTAGTACAGTTTTTTCTTCTCTAGCTTATGTTTTTTTGTTAGATTATGTGATCAGCTGCAGCCTCTGCAGAATTTTTTTAAATGGCTAAAATTTTGTTTCATTACAGAAAATACATTTACAAAATTACATTCTTTTGGTTAATGTTCCTGATGAGCTATGACAGTATTAATTGAATCTCCATTTCAATTTTCAAAATACAGATCAATTTAGTGCACAACTATTTATTTTACCTACGTTTAACTTCTAGCATAGGATTTCAGCTTTTAAGTATTTAATTATATAAATCTCTATTAATTTACAGTCTCATTGTGCAATGCTCATCTCGGTTCCTTCTGGCAAAGGTATGCAGTTGTACTTTTTCATTCAAGTTCATGCTTCATGGCAATGCAGAAGCAGCTTGAGAAGCCCAAGTTTGAAACTATTTACTCTGCTTTGTCTCACAATTCACTAAATAAAGGTGAGAATATGGTGCAGGATTTTGGGGTCATTGCACACCTAAAATATTATAAGACCCTTAGAATGTTCTGTATAAAGACATTCCACATGCTAAAAAGAAAATGTCCATCCTGCATTGCCCATCCCACCAAGTTCCTGTAAGCATTTCAAACGGGTCTTGATCAAGCTAATGCTTGACCATTGTTGACAATTAAGATATGTATCTTTTTGTCAAAAATGTGGAGCTCTTTTGCCCTTAAGCACAACTTTCCATTATGCCCAATTTCAGAGTGTTTTTGTTCAGTAAGAGATGAGAGCCCAAGCTCCTGCCTTTGCCAGAGGCTAGTTTTTTTCCAAGCAGAGCAGCTAATTCTGACCCCCAGCTTCTGCCGAGTTGAGAAGTCACAAGAACTACCTATCCTTCGCAGTCAGGGTCAGGTTTTGAATATCACTTGCTCCTGTTGTACTTGCAAACAGACTTTCACAGTTTGTGCCATTCCATTATTTATTTGTTTTGATTGTTTTTTGTTGATGTTGGTTTTTATTCTTCTGATTCCTGGCCCTCAGAAAAGGATGTGATGGTGACGTGGTATTTTCATTTTCAACATATTCAAAGGAAAAAAATAAATCTTACGCCTTAATATTGAGTTGGAAATTTTATAAATAGGAAAACCACCTGGAGTATCAACCTTGTAATGTTAATAGAGGGGAAGAAGAGAGTATTTTTTTGTCCCATATATTAAACAAATATGTTCATTTAAAAATATTGAATAGAATAATACAGATTACTGGGCATGGTACTGGGATTTCACTTAGTACTTCGAATGACTTGTGTTTTATTTAGGAGGCAAATTCTTCCTAACACTGTGTAAGAGATCACAACAAGCCAATCCAATGAATTAACTAATTTTTAAAACATAAGGTGGCATTCCACTGTGCTAACAAACACAGGGCTTTCAAGAGAAGTGTATTTCTTAGTTAAAAACTATGTGACTTTAGAGGACACAGTAAAACAAAATAAAGATCCAAAATGAGAGATCATCATCCTAATCTCAGTATTTCTTCCTTCAATAACAACGTGAACTGGAACTGTTACAGACAGTGACAATAGTACAGGATCAAAGAAGGTGACATAATGATGTGAAAACACCCA
>WBNH01009767.1:0-252459 GCA_013401255.1 Urocolius indicus
TCTATGTGTCTTTTGATTATCTCTAGAGATGGTGTCTCTACGCCCACCTCCCTGGGCAGACTGTTCCAATGCTTAATAATCCTCTTGGTGAATGTCCAATCCAAACCTCCCCTGGTGCAATTTAAATCCCTTGAGGTTCTGTGATGCTGATTCTGTGTGATTTCCTGATATTCCATTATTCATTCCTGGAGAGATCGATCCCCACCTCACTACAACTCCCCTTCAGGTAATTGTAGTGAGTGATCATGTATCATCTCAGCTTCCTCTTCTCCAGGCTAAACACCCTCAGCTCCCTGAGATATATCAGTATTTGAATGTCAGTGCAGTCCAGAATTTCTCCATCTTCTTGCTTTGTTCCACAAAAATACAGTCGTTAAGTGTTGTGTTTATCATATTTGTATTGAGTGGTACACAAATTGTTCTGTGTCTGCTCTGGCTGCATCTGTTAGAAGTGAAATAGTTATTCTGTGCCCTGGGGCAGTGTCTGAGTGTGTGTGGTAGTGACAACTGTTAGTGGAAAGAATGACTGTGTATGTGCATGTGGGGCCAGCATGCCACACAGGAGGCCGTGCTTTTGCAGGATTCTCACCAACGCAGCAAGTGATCGGAAAACAGAGGGAGGAATTTACAGGTCAGAATTGTAAATCAATTCTGCATAGTTTTGGATTGCTGAGAGAAAGAAGCCTTGACATCCACTGATGCTCTTCCACCTCTTTTAAAATGTTCTGTTACAAATTTGCAGCATATTTATGATCCTGTTCCGGTAAGAGAAAGAGCTAAGTTAAGGCCATCTAGGGGTTACCAGCACGTATAAAACTGTGACTGTATTTGACATGATCCTAAATGTACTTGAGAGGACTGCTCCAAAATGCATGTCTCCAGTGCATCCTTATAGTTGTCCACTTGTCACTTTACCTTCAGTTATGCAAATGGCAGTAGTAAAGCCATGTGCCAGCTGTGTTATCTTTGTGTGTGGATGAGCACAACTGTAAATTCATAGCTCCAAAAATCTGCTGTTTTGATTATTTTTGCTTTGTTTTGAGTAATTAATGATGCAACCAGAACCCATCCTATTGTTGCACAGGCAAAGCTCCAAAGAACCATCAGCTTGCTTCTTTTTTTAGGGTTTTTTGGAGCTTTACAAAGTGTAATAAGAGCACCCAGACAATGCTTTGGGCACTGCCAATGATCTTGCTTAAAAAACACACTCATAAACAAATGGCTTCATCAACTACCTCAGCTCAAATAAAATCTGCTATATTTATGCTGTTTCTAAGTTAAGAGTCATCCATTGCAATCTGTAACAGACTATTTACATATATACAGATCCAAAATAGTCTGGTAACAGGAATTGTCTTTTTCTGTCAGAATTTTACATTGTTTAGCGGCTCTTTCAACCTCCCAGATCCTCATAGTGAAAGGTGAAACGAGGCTTTGTGGTGAGTTAGGAGGATGAAACCCCTGGTTTGCATTGACTTGGTGAACAGATATTCCAGTGGTTGAGAGCTAAGGGAGTTTGTTATGAGTTACCAGGGAGAGAACCATGTTCTAGGCTGGAATACACAATGTTTAATCTCTGAATATAACACATTGCTTTTCTGCTTTGTTCATGGAACAACAGAGTGAAAAGACATATGGAATAGACACAAGAGCTAAATTTGTTCTTTTAAGATTGTTAAAGAAACTAAGGCTGCTTAAGCAACAGCACTTAGCCAAAATATTTAACCTGATTATCCAGAGATGCTTGTGATTACTGCCTTTCTCTGACATTGGCTGCTATTGGTAGGTATGATGTCTCACATCTTGGAACTGTATCTTACACAGAGAATTTCTGGAAGGCATTTAGTTTTTTATGCCTAAGAAATGCTATAATAAAAGAAAAGAGTAGTCACCTGTGACAGTCCATGTCTTATGTGCACTGTTAGCAATTGTCAGACATCTATTTTGCAGTAGTTTAATAATGCTGGGAAAACTAAGTATACTTAATATACTCAATAAAATCAAGAACCAAAAACTGTATCTGTAGAACAATCACACAGAAATTTTTTCTCCAGATACAGTAAAGGGTAAGGATGACCTGCCTTTTGATCTGGTCCCTCTTTTATATCATTCACTCTGAAGCAGCTACCTTAATATTTCATTCAAGTGATGAGATTTTGTAGATCCAAGCTTCAGTATCCAAAATTATCTATTAAAGGAAAAAATAATGACAATAAATAGGCTCTTAAATGAGCTCTGGAAGTAGGTATGGGGACTTCCAAGGAATATGCTTGATTTGTCACAGAGTATGTGGCCACTTTTGGACCAAGACTTGGATCCAGTTAGCTGACTGGGGAATAGTAGGTTTTTGGTAAGTTGTTGGAGAACTCTTGGGACTGTTTGTCCAGGAAGATCACTGGAGCCTTTTGCAGGAAAAAGTTCTGTTGGGAACTCAGCTGATGCTGGTTCCATTAACAATGGTGACGTTGTCATCACAAGCTTTCTCTTGCTCTGATATGCTTTGGTGCAGTGCTTGGGCTGTCGTCTGCCTGTGCAGTGTGTGCCAATGCTCCTGTGATGCTGCAGACTGCTCCCTTGGCTCGGGGCTGGGGAGAGCTGCAAGCAGTGTGCAACGTGTGACCTCCCTGCCTCCAAGGGCTAGATTGGGCAGAGTCCTTCTGCCTGGCACACGTGCACCAACCTAGCAGAAGCTGTGAATGGAAACTGACAAAGTCACCTTTACTTAACCTTCCCCCCCCTCCACACCGAAAAGTTATCCTGGAGTCTAAGTGGTTGAAACTGCTTTCAGTGATGCATAGTAATTCCTTTGGGTGGCCAAAGAAGTCACATCTGTGTGAGTCTCTGGCCCCAGCAGAATGGGGACAACTGGGTGAGGTGCTTTAGGCTGGACAGCGACAGTCATACAGACACATGGGCTCCTGGCAGATGCTATGGGCCAGGAGCTCCTTGAGCAGCCCAGCAACCTAAGGGTTTCAGTAGATGTCATTGCTTTTCTTTTTGTGGTTTTTTTTTTGTTTTTTTTTTTCCCGAAAGTGTTTGCAAAATGTAGAAAAATGCAGCAGGTCCAGAAAAACTGGAACTGTTTGATGCAATTATTCAGAGCGTAGACAAACCTACACTACTAAACCTTTGCCTAGAAAGTGTTGCAAGTGCAACAACTGAATAGCAAGAAAAAATGATTTTTAAACAACTGTAATCCTCCTTTAAGAGAAACCAGAGCTCAAATATAAGCCTGATATAAGCATGGTATGCAGTTTATGAAAACTGCAGAAACCCACGGACAACACAGGCCCATTGAATGGAGGGAAAGCAGAGGAGGCAAACTAAGTGAAATGCTTCTCCACGATCATATATGCTGTCTGGAAAACGTATAATCATAACTTGTACAGTGGAGTTGGATGTTTGTGTTATTACAGAGCATCCCATGGCAATGTAGCACGAGTGGAAACAGCTATAGCAACATCAGCAGTGCAATGCCACTAAGCTGAAATTTCCTAAAATTCTTGAATAACATAGTTTCCAGCTTTTCAGTTGCTTTAGCATTAGTGACTCTTGTGCGTGCTTTTGAAGTGTCAGGCCTGATATTCAAAAGGCTGGTCAGGCAATGGCACACACCAGCAAAATGCACAAAGTTGCTATTGCTTTTGTGTAAGTGAGCCCTTAGACCACATGAAAATCTGGTATTTGCATGTCTGCATGATCAGTCAGTACCTCCTAAATTTGAGGGACAACCACTTGGCAGTGCGGGACAACCACTTGGCCGTGCAGGGCAACACTTGGGAGGAGACACTTCGACTTCTTGCAAACTCAATATTTCTCGTTTCCTCCACAATAGGACACAAACTGCCTCCTGCATCCTCCTCACATCACTCCCATGTGCTGCACTGAGGGATCCAGTTGTAATCTGCCAGTTTATTGTAGAAAATCGTGTGCATGTGTGTGCGCATTCTATTAACAATCGTCATAACGTCTTTCAAGGTTCTTCTTAGCAAGGGCAACTGCCGCTGGCATTTTGGCTCTCCTTCAAACCAGTCTTGTCAGCAAGAAAAACCATATGAACTTGGAGATTGAAATCAGTTGCCCGAGGGTACCAGGTCCGGTTTCATTTTAACAATAAAAGAATCTGATGCCTTTTAGCAGGCAGGTAGTTATTGCCTAGATGAAGGAAGGGTTGTAATAGTAAATCTAGAATTGCATTTAGATGTGACATCAGCTGATATATAAATACTGTATGTCTTGCCATATCCACCCACTCTTTCTATATGCAGGGAAATCTGACCAAGGGAAAAGTCAAATGTTGGGCTGGCTCCCCCAGCTCCACAATTACATGCTAGTAATCCTGAACTTCCTCTGCATTTGAAGGTAGCTAGAGGGGCCTGAATCCTAATGCCATGCACAATTTCATACACTGTTTACAATAATCTACAAAAGCTTTAGTGTGTCTGTGTTTCCAGACACAGATGACTTGAGGACAAAGTAATCGTTTGAAAGTTCCTGGGAAATTACTGTTATGGAAAGACTCTCCTTTGTAGGCAGCATTGTAGTTGTTACGCCCTGATCTCCTGTGGTCAAGGTGTTCACCAGAGCTAAACGTTCATTTGACTGATTCCTAGTAAAACTGGAGACAGCAGGCTGAAATAAGGTATTGGTCAACGAGTGCACATGATCACTTCACAGGACATATGCAGAATAAGCTAACTTTGTCCCAGGAAAGGAATGAATTGTGTTAGACCATAACGGGTGTAATGACTGTCAGAGTTTTGTTCACATCGATTCTTGATGTTGTCACCGCTGCTAAACATTAATAAAATACCAGTGGGGACACACAAAGGTGAAAGTAGTATCCTTGTCTTTAAGGAGTGATTCCCAAGCAGCTCATTGCCAAGTACACTACTGTTTTGGCCTGCTGCAATTTATTTTTGTGACTGCAAAAGTGAACCTGGCCAGTGGCTTTTTCTGAGAGCAGCCGTAGTTTGTTGATGTGGAAGAGAGCTGTTACTGGCGTGTTAATTGCAATCCACGAACCCCAGCAGGATGGTGGCTTCTCAATGGTAGGGAAGCAGCTGTTGGCAGTGGCTCTAATTGCTGCCCTGCGCTCTTGATAAAGTAGAGTAGGAGGGGAAGCCCTGCTGGGCTACAGCTTAACAGCTCCCCTTCTGAATAACCTTCCTGAAGGTGCCACTCATTCTTCTAGCCAAGCATAGTGGAATTATTCTCACCCATGCAGCTTAATCAGCAAGAAGTGCGTTTGGCATATTGCTGGGAAGGAAACTGCTCTCTGCCACTGAGCACTGCTCTCTGCCAAGATAAATAGTTAGATCTGTAGATCTAGACATCTCCTTGGATTGGTATCTGTATCCAGAATATAGTATCAGGAGGAATTGGAATTTTTTGCTTTTGACTTATCTCCTGCCTCCAAAATGTACTGCTTCTCATTTTTCAATCAAAACTCAGGGCATAGATCTATGCAGTTGCTGACATGGTGCACCCCAACCTGTGGGAAAGCATTCTGCTTTCCTATTAGGTTCTTTAGAGGTGCTTATTGCTGTCTTCTTTCGGCGCAGAGGTACGACAGCAACACTCGTGCCTGCCCGCAGTGTCTGTGCTTTAGTGCAGCGTGGAAAACTGTGGAGGGCAATTAAATTAGGTGGTGGTTTTGTGGTTTTTGTTTCTTTGGTATTTTTTTTGTTTTTTCAATTGAGGGAAAATGTGAAATGTTATTAGTTAAAAACAACCCTTCTGAAAGCAGTTATTTTGACGTAGTTTAAATGCTTTAATGTTTCAAATTCAGCTGTTTCAAACTCAACCAAAAAATTAAAAGAGAAAATCTGTTACAAAGAGCTGTAAAAGTTTAGGTCTGGGAATTATAAATGGCACACTTTATTGTAGAAATGTTTTTACTGAAAAGAAAAAGTCCAAATTCAGAAAGAGGTTTAATTTTCTAGGCAATTAACTACTGTGATGAGGTAATTATACCAACATCTTTAGACAGTTTCACCTTCTATATCTTATCTGTGCAGGTTAATTTTTCTTGATGAAATTGCTTTGTCTTTCCTGTGTCTTCAAATTGTTAGCAAGCTGATCCTTTACTCAGCCTACTCCCTTTTGATCTGATGCTACATTTGTCTCAGTCATAGAAAATGTTGCTCAACGGGATATCGGTCCCTTTGACCTTTTCCTGGGATACACAATCCCATGCAATGCAGCACCACACATGCTGTAAAGCAGGAGTTTGCAATCTTGGCAGATTGAGCAAGGTAGAATTGTGGTGCTTTAAGCAATCCAGAGGTGACATTACTTCAGCACTTTGTTACATGTGTTTGCTTCATCGTGGTTGGTAGCATCTATTGAAAAATGGTAGGTATGTGTTCAGTGGGAAATCTTAAGGTTTTTTTCATTTTTCTCAGTGTTTTTTTTCTCCAATGACATAAGAAACCTCATTTTGCATCCAAAGAAATAAATCAATCATCTGGCACTTTTTGGTAGAGGAACAGGCAGAAAAGCAGGGAAAGAAGACATTTATTTTGTTTACTTTTTCTATTTTGACATAAAAAAATCTAATTTGATTGCTTACAAAGATATGTTTCTTTGCTTTTGGGAACTCTCTTAAAAAGAGAACATAAAAGCTTTGTTTTGGTTGCTTGAATCAGGAAAAATGTCCAGCCAGAAGTTTGCTGAGGGATGGAGCTATCAGATCTTCCTGTGTCAGGCCCATGGAAAGAAAGAGAGTCCAGGAGCTTGCAGGAGACAGTTTGTCCATTTCTCAGCCAGAAATGTCATGTAATTAAAACTTTTAGTTTCTGTGATCACCAAGCACTCAGCAAGGGATCTTATAATATTGCTACCTTTATCATGTTGTTTAAGTAAAACTGTTGTTTCCTCAGTTGATATTAAACTGCTTTGACAAAAAGGATCTGTGCTTAACACATTTTGGATCCAGACTTGTATCCAGTGGCTGACACTGGCCTCAGCAGTTTTGAATGAGCCTTTTCAGATGTACTTCAAATTTCCCCTTCTCAGTAACGTTTCAGCTGACTGCAGGAAGTAATTTAGTATAGGATAGGTAGAAGTGCAGGCTGAGAACGCAATTTAGTATACCTGACAGCATTTTTTACTTACTCATTTATCAACCTAAAAGCTAAAGCAAATAGGGATGCAACCTGTAAAGTTGTTGAATAATTTTAGTGGACCTAACCACATGTTTAGCCTGAGGAAGAAAGAGTAGTTAATTTTATATCTAAATTTATATATATATTTTTTTTCATCCAAAGCAAGGACCCTCCTTTTTCCTGAAGGCAATTTTAAGCTGTTATCCAAGAATGAAAATTGATAATTGTCATGGCTGTACTCATTTGATCTTAATTTTAGTGAAGCTCCAGGCTAGCAAACATGAAAATATAATCTTCCTGGCTGATAAACTGGTTAAATGCATTGGTGCAGGATTTTGATGAAGTAGTAACTGTGATTCTGTGTGATTCTGTAATATTTGTTGCTCAGCAAAGATCAGTTATAATCCTGGCCTTGGAATTAATCCAAATAGGGAGGGAGAGAAAAGTAATTCAGCAACAGTATAAAGTGGTTTTTTTTTATATATACAGACACACACAAACATTGTTGGACAGGATAAAATGCTCTCATAGCAATTTGTTTGCTCTCCCTGCTGCTGAAATGAACACAAGGAGGTTCCAGTGCCCATGTTCAATTTAAACATTGAATGATAGCCTTTCTCATTGAATAGACTTTTCACCCCATGTCAATATAATGCTTACAGAAATTTGCATAACAAATACATTTATCTCACCTGTACTAAAGGTCTTGAACTCTGTGCCTAGGTCCAGTAAAGGTCATGGAAAAAAAAGCACCTCCATCTAGAAAGAAGGATGGTGATGCCTAATTGCACATGAAGGTTTTGCAAGTCGATGACACTTGTAAAAAATAGTATATTCACCGAATACAGTTATAAAAATCCAGAGTTCTGGTATTAAAACTTGATTTGCAATTGTTGGTATCTCATCTTCAGAAATATATTTCTCTTAATTTCTCCCTCCCAGACTTTCTGTGGCTACAGTCATGTTCTCTGGTATACCTCAGGAAACGCTGGATTTAGACTATCTGAAGGAAATTTTGATAAGCCTTTAAACTTTAGGCATCAAGAAGGTACTTTTCTGCTTTTCATTAATTGTCATTTCTGGTACTTACTGCTATTTGCTCGGCTACTCAGCATAAATAGAATGAGGAGTTGGACATTACTGGGAAGTCAGAGACTTTTGTAGGAGGCTTAGTTCAGGTGAAGAAAGGGAATTTTGCCACATTTTTATACTTCTGATAATATGGTTCTCTAGCTCTAACTTATATTTTCCTGTGGCATCACGACTTGTTGCATTTAAAGTTAGAGCAATTAGTAACAAAAGAGTATCTCTTTTGTCAGATCTGAAGGAGGGGTATGAGGGGCATCACAGATGATTGTATACAATCCTCTGACTCTGGAAGTACTGCACTGTGTGAGTTTCCCCTAGAAAATGTAATTTCAAAATGACTTGGGACTTTTTTCTTTTTTTCCTCCAAATGGCCCTTTAATATTCCCATCACAAACACAAAGATTAGAAGTATTGGCCAAAGGGATGCTGAGAAGTTAGAGTAGTAACCTCTGGAATACTGGATAATAATACTGGATCCTTTAACCTCAATTTCTCCAGTGTCTCTGTTCAGGAGGCAACATAGCTTTCCAACTGTGTACACAACAGTAATTCAGAGAGGTAGCTTCTTTCATTAAAATGGAAATCTTTGTAATGTCATTTGCATTGGGATTTTAGATCATCTCAAAGTAAAACTGGTTGAAGTCTACAGTCTTCTTCCACAGACTTTGTTTATGTGTTTCTTGTGTATACAGGTATTTGTGGTTTTGCAAGATAAGAGAAAAAAAGTAAGCAACCATGATTCTTTCAGCAACTTAAATACTGCTGTGATGAAAAAAAACGCCCAGATTCATTCTAGGGCCTGAAAATATTTATGAAGTATGGATTTTTTAAAGGACTTAAGTACTTAAAACATCTGCTGTGCATCTTACAGCTATACATGTAAGTTTTATTTGAACGTATATCACACTATTGCTAACAAAGATTGCAATTAGAAATGAACCTTCAAATGCAGCACAAAGTTCTCTGGAGTAACAATATTCAGACAGTAAGTGGAGGGATATTCATTTAAAACACATGCAGTCCATGCTCCCAGCTCAGCCTGCAGGAATTAAAAGCAGAAAATTAAGGACAAGTTTAGATAATATGGTGATAACTGGATAAAGAAGCAAAGGTGCCAGTTAGGCAATGTGATTGTGATTATGCCCAATTATGCAAGCTCATGAAAGCAGAAGTCGCACTCATAAAAGAAAAGCAGGTGAGAAGATAAAATAAGGCCCTTAGAGGCAAAGCAATATAGGCTTCTTTCGATGACTTTGCGATAAAGGAACAATGTCAAGTGCTACAAGCATGAGCTGAAACTTCACTTGTGAAATGTCATTCCCATCATTCCATTCTCCACTTGTCTGTCTTCTAAGCTTGTAACCCAAAGATGGTTTTACTGCACTCAGTGCTGGTCTCTAAGTTCTACAAGCTCATAATTTTATCCATGAGTTTTCCCTAAAAACATTAAGAAAATAGAGACAGGAAAGATAAGTAACTTGCCAAAGGCCAAACAAAGCACCTGGGGTGGAGTCAGGCACAAAACTCAGATCTCCAGGCTCATTTGTTTAACTGATTTTCCTATTTTCCACCTCTTTTCTGCTCCCTGTCAGTCCTTCTATTCTTGTTTGAAGTATAGGGAACTTTCTAACCCAATATTTCTTAAAACTGTTTGAAAGCCCTACAAGAGTGCAATACTCTTGATTGCTTTTGTTCAAAGATGGGGGCGTTTCTAGACATGTCACATCTGAAAAGTGACTGACTTTTGGCATGTAGTCCTTAGTTTTCAGACACCAGAGGCACATGCAAAGAATATAAAATACATGGCTGAAGCCAGACTGTTTGTCTCTAAGCATACAATGTTTTATTCTATAATGAAGGCCTAAAATGGGAATTTTCTCTGCCTAGCTAGACAGGGGAGCCTCCTTTTAAGTATTATCTACTATACAAATATTGGCCTACTCCTTAAAGCTAGTTTCATAGAAAGTCGAAGGCAGTCTAAGGAGGAGAACATATCCTTTTATATGTGTTGGATAAGTAAATGATATCAAATAAAAGGATTAAAGCATGCTTGAACTTGAAGTAATAGATATAAAAAGGACAAGAATTGTTGTTTACTTACATTTTTCAGCTGGGTGTGTGCAATCAATTTTGCTGGGGATTTATGTATCACATCAGTTAATTTACAGCCTATGCCAGCTCCCATAGCGTGTACCACACAAGCAGCCTCCATCGTGAGCTACCCAGCAACCATGTGCACTAGTCCAGGCCCCTGCCCACCTTCTCTCTTTACATGACTCCTCTTCCCCTGTAGAATCGTAGAATTGTTTCAGCTGGAAGAGACCTTTAAGATAATCAAGTCTAGCTTTTGTCCTAGCCCTATCAAACACGGGACCATTTCCTTAAGTGCCACACCCAGTTTCCCTGGTGCACCCTTCTCCTTTCTTGCCATTTCCTCGATTACTTCCATGATTTCTCAACCCAGTGAGGAAAAACCCTTGGAGAAGCTCAGCTGTCTGCTACCCAAAAAGCTGCAAAGCATATTCCAAAGCCTAGGTGATTAGAGACACATGGTTCACCACCAGCTTTGCAGTTAGGATCTACCTTGAGATGTTTTCTTCTCCTTTTCTTTCTTTTTTCCTTTTCCTTGGTGTTAAAGCCTCTTTTTTCTAAAGAGGGAGAGAGATGGAAGACTTATGCACTAACACAATCTTTTGCCTATCCTGAATTGTGGATCTTGACATGGTTTTCTGACTCTAAAAGATGTATGATGTTTTCCTGGGATGCTGCTTTGCAAGATATGTTGTTCATTTCAAAGCATTTGGCATACCACTTGTAACAGTCAATTTTTATATTAAACACATTTAATGAAAACTAAAATACTCTTTAAAACCACAAGGGATTGGGGGGAAGAAACTTCCTTTATGTTTTAGTCATGGCTGCTACTTTGTGAAGTTTAAATCTATGCTCTTTAAATGGGGGTGGTCCCAAAATCTTTTAGTATACATAGCTTTATTTCTAATGGCCAGTAAGTAGAAATAGCTCTACCAGGTCAGATTTCCCTTTATTTCATCAATGAAACTGATAGTTGAGTTTTGCTTTTGACTGTTTTGTACACAATAGTTCTAAACTTTAGGTAAGTTGCTGACATGACAGGAATTACATTCAGGTTTCCATAGAGAATTCAGGCCTCGGTGCTTTGATTTTCAGTCCTTTTGAATTCCTACAGCAGCTGCGAAGCAGAGGTTGGGCTGGGAGTAGGATTTGCTTGCCAGTAGCTAAAAGTAGTATGGCACAGAGGCTAATGAGTGATTAAGACTAGAACTGAGGCTTTTTGAGACATCATAATGCTGAAAGAAACATCTAAAATCATCTCACTTGCTAGTTTCTGCTTTGAGCCTGATTAAAAGGTTTGGCTTGAGAAATATTTTCTGTATTTCCCATGGTATCAGCTGGCCAAATGGAAGATCTGCATCTCTTCCCAAACCCTGCTGTATTTGTATCCAGGCACCACCAAGGCTGCAACAATGACCATCAGTAAGGGGAGAGGGTTTTCCTCTAGCTTAAAACAGGAAGCACAGGTCTCTTGGGTCCTGAAGGAGGGAAACAGATAGGTCAGAGTTGCAGCCAAACCCCAGGTATGTTAGGCTGTATTGTACCAACAGCAGTGGTGTTGAGGCTTGCAGTGCAGGGCACTGATAGCATGGTCAAGAAGGGCTATAGGGCTCCTTTCTGTTCCATAATTTTTCACTGTAGAGGTGTAATTACGATTGATCTAGTTGCCCTTGCCTTGTATTGATCTCTTCTAGAAAAGCAAGCCCAACTAATGAGAGGCAGCAGGTACATATAGATGAACTCATGGGATTAATGTAGTAGCTGTCTTAGTCCTTCTGTTCTGCATTAGAGCACGCAAGGAAGGTGGTTGCAGAAGGAGCAAGAGCCCCCAAAACGCTTGGCGGAAGGAGCTGGGCTCCTTTACAGGAGCAACAATGTGAAGTCCAGAAGTAAAGGCATACTTTGAGCATTTATTTTGCTTTGTTTCTCACCCATAGCTCCTATTCTTGATCAGATCAGACTTTAACAAGCATTATGCAGAAGGTTGATACACAGAAAAATTCTTTCAGAATGAAAAATGTTTGCTAGGAAAAGGGTAACATAGCAACCCTTGTGTACTTTGGTAAAAAAGCAATGCATAAAAGTTGACTCTCTTTACGTTCCTTTGGGTGATTCAGGTTGGCTGGGTGTGGCAGATGGGGAAATTTGATCCACCAACTATTTACATAAACCGAAAAGTGTTTGTCTAAGCACCAGGAGACAAGGGCCTAGCTGGATAAAGTGCTGTAAAGAATTCTTTTTGCAGAATGATCCCTATTTGCCATTCAAAGAGGCAGGCAGATGCTTATATAGCAGGATATAAATTTTGGGGGACTAGTGAAAATACTTTCTTTAATAGCTTGATCAATCTTTTAGTCTTTTACCCCCTGGAGAGGTGAGTGCTAGGCTGAAGGGAGAATGGTAGAAGACAGCCTCACATCCTCCCAAAATTGTCTCTTCAGACCTTCCAAATATAGAGAATACAAATATACTACAAAACGAAAAAAGAAATTAGTAGTAAAAATGACAATCTCCTTTGTAGGATGTTTACTAGAGCAACTGCAAAAAAAATATAATTACACAACTAGGCCTGTCAAGTGGGTCTAGTTTCAATACTAGCCATGTAAAGCTCTAATATGTAAATGAACTGGCAGAAAGGATTCAGAATTTAACATTAGGTGCTGATTTCCGTACTGATAAGTTGCTTTGATCCATTGAGTCATGGCTTGTTGTCCTTCCAAATGAATGCAAGCACCTTCTCCTGGAAGTGAGTCAGCCCTGGAGATGGGGGCCAGCCTGACCTAGCTATTGCTGGAGTATAGTATGTAGAGACACATGCATAACTGCTGTACTCAAGAGTTTCACAACCTGTGATATATTTATATTCATGATATTAGTGTGAGGTAGAGAAAGGCTCTTCATTCCATTTTATAGCAATGGAGCTGAGGCCTGAAATTTTCAAATATATTGAAGCAGCTCAGTTTTGAGATAAGTGGGAGCAGAGATACCCAAGCCTGATGCAGAACACAAACTCACATTGATTTCTATGGGACCTAGGTGATTCTCCTAAGTTAATTCAGGAAAATGAGCAGGGAGCAGAGAACAGAGTTAATCCAGATGTGTGTCACAGGCAGAAAACTTCCTTGCTTTTGATGGAATTGAGTTTTCAGTTATCATTTGTTATTTTAAAAGTCCCGTCCTCAAAACCTAATGAGAACATATTTATACTATGGAGTTTATACTTTCTGCACGTGAATTTTGTGCATTTGCAAGCGGCTCACAGCAAAGTCAGTATTTCTGAAGTTCTTGATAAAGGAAAAAAAACCCTTGAAGTAGAGTAGTGTAAACTTTTAATATTCACTTTGTGTATGATAACCAGCTCCTCGTTGGCACTCGCCTGCCTCGCTCTCCTTGGGTGAGTGGGAACAAGATGAAGGATGATTATTCATGCAGCAAAGGGTTATTTTTAGCAAGGGAGGATCCACGCTGCAAGAGGGAATAGTGATACATGCACTTCAGGACTTCTGCAGGGATTGTAGTGGTGGATCTTAGGCTGCAGTATCTCCTGAAACAGTACATGTCTTGGTTTGTGCTTGCACTCCAGAATAGACACAGGGCAAAGCCCAACAGCTTTGCTCTAAGAGGCTTCTGTTACTATCAATGGTTTATTACATTCAAATGCATAAAATAAACACTTTAGAGGCACATACATTTGAGAGAGCAGGGGTCCACAGGTGAGAGGACTCATTTGAGAGATCAGTGTGTTCAATAGAGCTGTACGTGTCTTCCCACAGGTGAGTCTGGGAAAAGATCGAGCACATTTTCCCCAGGACAGCTCCATGCATTTTCTATTCCTGATCAAGATCTATTCATTGGGCAAGTGCTGTTTAATCAAGCAGCAGGAAAAGGGTGTGTGCTGTCTTCAGAAGTACAAAGAAATCTCATTCAAAGACAGTCCCATTCTTAAAAGGCTGGTGTTTAAATTAGACCTGCCCAGACAGGTCTGGCATGTTTAGTGTGACCCCCCCCTTTTACTGTGGATGTTCCGGTTATAACTATCTTACTGCTTCCATTTAAAATAAAAACACAACTGCTGTAGAAAACAGATCAAACCCAGCTCCAAACAGTTGTCTACCCCTGTTGTGAGCAATGTTTCACGATAAACCACTGCTACTGAAAAGTAGCTACAAGTAAAAATATTAGAAAAGTGCATAAAAGATCAAATTCATCAGATGAACCCAAGAAACGGTGTATTCATTAACAAAGGCAGCGTGGGAGAAATGCCATGGCTTTTTGGTTTATTCCAGTATTTGGACTTCATTGGTTTTGATGCCATTCAGACCTAAATGTATTAAAGGCTCTCTGATGTTTTTTGCTCCTAGAAACCAGGGAGAGTGTGTCCTTTTCAGCTGCATTTACAGGAGAAGCTACATACCATCTGTGATAATCAAAAGAGTGGTGTTGGCTTCTCCAAGATGCTTTTCCTCTTCTTGGGCATACCTCCTTTTTTGCACTTCTACTTCACTCTTCCTATATTGCATATAATGAAAATGAGTTTTAAAGGTCACCAAGGCTTACTTTAGCTTTCTTTTCCATGATATGCTAGAGCTTTGCAGGTTATAAACAAATGAGATTGTGCTGTAAGATGTACAGCTTTTCATTTCTGATGTAAGGGCAGACCACCCTGGTAGCTACTAGAATGCATATGTTCAACTTTTTCCTTGGAAGGCCTCATGGTAAGTTACAGTCTGCCACAGTCTTCCTCAGTCTACTGGCAGATGCTCAGCATAGGTCTTGCAGTGAGTCATGTATGGAGAATGAATCTGCACAAGGTGATGCATCCTGGGAGAGGCGTATTCACACTCAGGCTGCCTAGGAGCCACTCCCTGGCTGTGCTGCTTGTGAGGATGAGGGCATGCCAGTCCAGTACTCCCTAATTTCTTGTGGTGTTCACTGTTCCCCTTCAGTTCTGCAATGCCGAGGTCTCTGCAGAGAGGAGAAAGTCATTTGTGGCATGGGTGATAGCTTCTGGCAGCAGGGTACCCCTTGAGGCAGCCTTGCAGAGCTTAGGAGTTCTTTTCTTTTCCTGTTTTGGTTGACAAAGTCTAGGAAGCTGTATTATAGAGAAGAGCACCTAACCTCTGCTTATAAAGCCTCGAAGTGAAGGGAAGATTTCATTGATGTGAGAACACAGGTATCATGCTCTCCAGTGAGACTTCACCTTAAACTGTGCTTCTCGAGTTGTCTCATCACAAGCAGCTGGAGCCATTTACCAGGATTCATTCCAAATAATTTTCAGTCTGAATCCCAGTGGACAACAAGGAGATAGGTTGTTGCAGGAGAGATCGGGAACTGCTCCAAAACAGCAGTCTCTGACAGGCAAGAGACAGCAGATACTGCTTTACTGATCAAATTTTTTGCTCAGTTGCTGAGGGGAATGAACTTTGGTGAGATAAACAGTGAACAGCATGATAAAGGTTCAGTCTTTGCACTTTCCTGTGGATAAAAAGGGAAACACAGTTCTGTGCATGTGAGGTACTGCAAGGTGCAAGTGAAATCCCATATTTATAAAAGAGAGTCTGGCATCACATCTAGAGATTGCAGTACAGATCCATTGCAAAGGAGAGAAGGTCAAAGATTTGTCTTTCCTTACTTATGTGAACTTGGTGTTGAAATATTTTGTCAAGTGTAGAAATCGCTGCCTTGTGGTTAGATTTCTCCAGATTGCTGCATTGCATTTGCATTCTGGGCCTTCCAAAGGACACCTTGTTGCTGAGGAATGTCTTTGTTACCACTTTTTTTGCTGGTTCCTGTCAGGTTTGAGAAGAAGAAAGGTGGAAGGTCTGTAGGATACTGGGTAGCTTGAAGCTCTCTGGAGTCATGTTGCTTTCAGCAGAAGATCCAAAGGAAAAAAATTTAGGAAGAATTGCTTAGTCTATAGTAGCTTCTTATGATTGTTTTTAAAAGCAATATTTGAAGTAGATCATGTCCAAGAGAAGGCAATTTCTTACTGTTGAAAGTACATATAAGACTTTGGTGAGCATAAAAACGTCATGTAAAAATCACCACCCTCTGTTTGACATCCTCAGCCAGCAAAAGAATCTGTTATAAACATGAAGTCACCCACAGGACTATGCTGATTTTTTTTCTTAAATGGATTTTGGCAAAATCAGATCCACAATATTTCTTCACTCCATCTGTGGTTCCTCAGCCATGATCACTGTAGAGGTCCTACAGTCATCTCTCAGTCACATCAGAATCTTCTCTAGGCGACAGTGATACTGCTTAGGGATCAAACCCAAGTCTAAGAACTAAGTTATACCACGGTACAACTCCTTTATTCTTGCTTTTTAAAATGTTTTATTTGTTTGTCTATCTTTTATAATTTGTAAAAGATGTAAAAAGATTGCAGTTTTCCATAACACAGCTGGGGTGAGGACTGTTTTCTAAGCAGGAGTCCCATGTGCTAAGTGCTGGAATACCTCTTCCAACGTCTGAGACACTTACATGTCTCTCTACTACTGTGTTGCTGTCAGCAGCACAGTTTATGGGGCTTCCAGGGAAAAGCTCTTGTCAGAGTGGGGAAAAAGGATAATTGTACCTGTGTAGGGAATCTAAGAGACAGTATAAATGCATAGAAACGCTGTCCAGGACTGTGAGTCCTTACAAAACATGAAAGAATTACTTGATACCATGGAACAGATAGTTGATTTTGTTTTGCCTACAAATGTGTTAGGAATATTTCTGATGCTGAGACTTGTTCATTTCTTAGGGAGCTGTAAAACAGATACATTTACAAGTATGAGTAATGGAAAACAGAAAATTTCTGCACAATGCAGACAATCCTTTCATGTTACATCATTCAAAGCAGTGTATTCACATGGGGATATATTCAGGCAAAACTACAGAGCCAGAAGACCAGGCTCCTCTGCTTGGCTGTGCTTTTAATGTAGGAAACTTTTGGTTAAGATTTGTGTGGGTATCTTTCACACAATGCATCAAAGAGCTGAAAAGTTGAGGATAATCATTCCCACACATGATTCTACATGGGCTAAAGTAGAATTCAGTGAGCACCCTTCTGTGCTCACTGCAGTTTAATATTATCCCTTACATGAAGATCCCCCAATAGTGTAGATAGTTCAACAGAGATTCTGAGATTACTGAGCTATCAAGTCCATGAAGAACTGTACTACCTTAAAACCTGCAAAAATAAATGTTCAGAAATGTGTTAAGAATTACATTTATTTCCTGTGGATAAATTTCTTCATATGACAGAAGTCAAAACATGCCTTTATAGCACACATTTCAAAGCTAGAGGAACCAATATCTGGCTTTGCCATCTGCATGTTGAAGTGAATCCCAGTAATAATTGAACTGTATCATGTCATGAAGAGAAGCAGTTCAGACTTTATATTGTGAGAAATGTTGTGTTGGAGGTGGAGAGAAGAAAAAATTCCAATTTCACAACTTCCACAATCAATAACTGTTTTCAGTAAGGTGTCTTGTTCTGAAATGTTAATGAGTCTCTTTGACAGTGACATCCAAAATACCTTACAGCCAGGAACTATGTTTTTTAGAAAATATGTAGCACCATGTGAATGTACAAAAATCTGGAAGCATAAACAAACATGTAAATGTATATAAGGCTTATAGTTAGCCATGCAAGCACTGATCCTGTAGACCCAGCTTGTGTACAATGTGTAGGCAGAGGTAAACGTGACTGAAAACATAGCCTGGTGCCTATCTCTGCCCTGGCTGCTAGCAAGATGTCTCCATCCTGACATGCAACAATCTTTGCATTCCTGTCCAACCTGAAGAAAGAGGGAATTTAATTAGGAAAACTTGATGCTAAACTGTCCCGCCTCAACACGTGTCCTGAGAGTGAGCCTCAGCTTTGCTAGGTGCTAGGCAGAGCATGGAAAGATTATGGAAGGTATGTTTGGAGAAAATCTTGTCTTTGTCACATTCCCCTTTGGGAATGAAATAATTAGTTGTGAGAAAAGATTTTGGTAGCTGTTTAGAGAAACAGACTGACCTGCAGCAGCTCATCACAGTGCTGGGAAGGCCCACCCCAGAGTCAGGATTTCCCCATGAGTGCAGAACAGGGAGCCAGAAATGCAACCAGATGCCGCTGCTGGCAACATTGAGGCTAAAAAACATCCAGACTTTTGGCATTTGGGTCTTGCATCTGCCAAGCTTTTCCCCATAAATAGCCCTATGTTCCACTCTAGATAAGAGAGTATGCTGAGAGGAGGGGGCCAAGGGCAATGAGCTCCATGCAGCCGGGAAGAGGAGGCCATGTGATGTATCTGAAGCTGCCCTTGCTCATGGGGTTTCCTTCCAACCCTACTAGAGTTCAGGGGTTCCTTTTGGTTTAATTTTTAAAAGCATATTTGTTTGGAGAAATTAAGCATTTCAGTGATATGATTTTGATTTGCTCACTGCTTCACTGACATCTGGGTCCCATCTTGTTTAAATGTTGCCAGCCATCTGGGACAGTCAGTCCTTACTTGCCAATACTGACAGCTACGGCTGCCCATCCTGTCACAGGAGCTATGAGTTGTGCCAGTCTAGTTGGCAATCAGTTTCTTAGAAAACAATTGACGTTTTATGTGTGTTTTTTTAGAGATGCTGATCTTTTCCAGGGCAAGAAAGAGTGTGGCTGAATTAATTTTCTTTTTCCTACGTGAGCTTAATTTGTTTACATGGAATCCCAATTACAGTAAGCAAATCACCAACATTCAATTTCGTGCATTTAGTTGTGAGCAAATGCTCCTTTGCAACATCAGGAATTAGTAGAGCACCTGGATTTTGAGCATTTAATACAGACTATCAAGAAATTGCATATTTTAATTAGCTTTTTTTTTTTTGTATTGGCCCAGGAAAGCAGCATCAAGATGTTGTCTTTGTCCAGCTCGGATTGACATCTGTACTGAACATTTAAAATAACAGATGCTTGCTCAGGCCTTTAGCGATAGGACCGGTGCATAGGTGGTACATATCTGACACTTCCCTTGTACTTAGATCTGTCTTTACCTTATTAACTTCAGTGTGCTTCACGCTGAAGGAACTGCTGCTGTAGGTTGCAAGGGACCTGTGAAGAAGATTTGTGGTAATATATTTTTTGGACCTACACCATGGGGCATTGTGAATGACTTCCTTTTACCCTTTCTTGACAGAAGTTTTATGATTAAAGAACATAGAACATGAAGTCTGGTTTTGATGAAAACTTATTGGAAGAGTTTAATTGAAGAACTGGGTTGCCAAAACTTTAACAAAGGCTTTTTTTCTTCCCTCCATCTGTTTAATCAGGTGTTTGAGCATAGAAGGTGTTTAACAAAAGGTTGCACAGATGGTAGGGAAAACATTCAACTGTTTGACAAAAAATCATTTCCTTTCTCAAAGAGGGAGCACTTTCATAGATCTTATTAGTTCACCTATTGTAACTTCTACAAGGTGCCACAGGGTACAAAATGCCTGTATTCAGTGGCAAAAATTTATAAGTAATCAAAAGTAAGTGTATGCCTAAATAGCTCTAGTTTTTGGTGTATGCATCCAAAGGAATGACACACTCTCTCATTTTCTCTATAGAAATTCTATATTCATTTATTTGTTACACCATAGTAACTCCAATATTGTTTTGCCACCTCTGCTGTGTAAGCTGTTAGTTGTGGCTGTTAGAACAGTGCACAGGGCAAGTGCTGATTCACAGGTGTCTGAACTGCTGCTCCACTAAGGGCTGTTCTTGTCACCTTGTTTTGCTGAAGTAGGATCAGGTCTGTGAAAGGAGATGGATGCTGTACAACCAAAAAGACAGTCTCAGTCTTGAAGAAGCTGCAGTCTCAGCCAGCCTATATGTCTTACTCCAAACTGTACTGTCTGTCTGATTTTGCTGAGTGAGTCACACAGTTTTGTTTTGCCGTGTTCAGATGACACCTCCTCCTCTTAGTGAAAACATGCTGGAATAGCCTGGCAGCAAAACCAAACAACAAAAGAGTACTGCTGATGGCTGACAGCTCTGACAGGTGCATTTTAAAGTGGATTCAGTTTTGTCATCATGCATATAAAGGAACGTTGATGGTGGAAAAATACATGGATTTTTTTAATGCAATTTTGTAACTTTGCCAAATGCAGCTTCATTAAGATCTCCAAACATTACCATCTTCCAAGCAGAGGGCAATTCAAATGCAGATATGTTTGTTTTGTGAGGACACTTAAATATTTTAATTCTTTAGCAGAGTTTGCAGAGAGTTTGATGTGACTGTTGGGGAAAGATTTACCCATTCTGGTTTGAGAAGAGCAGGGTGACTCTGGGGTTCTTCAGCACTCTGAGCGTGCTTCCGTTCTGTTCCTGTAATTTTTCACCACAAATTGCCTTGACTGGTTCAATGATTTTTGTCATTGTGCAGGTCACCAACATTCAGTGATAATCCAAAGCAGAATACGTGTATTAGCCTTTTGCAGACTTTGGGGCATCACGTTTGTACTTTGGAAGGAAAACAGAAATCCAAAGCCTCGTTAAAAGCAAATATCTTAGACGCCAGTTATTTCTTTCCTTTTGCTATAACCTCTCTGCACAAAGACTTTAGGGTGAGCACAGGTGATCAAATGAGAGAAATTCAGGAATTCTAAAGGATTAGTGTTTTTTTGTTGTTGTTTTGTGGGTTTTGTTTGTTTTTGCCTTTTTTTTTTAGTCTGGAATCTATTTTCACAAGTCTAGAAATTTTTGTTTTGTTTCTAAAACTTACAGGAACTTTAAAATCACTTGATTGAATCAGATGGGCCACTGAGAGACCATCTTTAAAGATAAATGTAGCAAAACACATCTGGAAGACTGATTTGGTGTGTTTCGCCTGGGACTGGGTAAATTTAGAACACTGACTATGGAGGGGTCTGCCTGTTGAATTCCTTATATGCTGAGAAAACATCAAAACATTCTTGGTAGGAAAAAAAAAATGTAAAGTTTATAACCTTTACTCTTCCTAGAATCAGACTTATAAGTCCTAGGATCTATAAACTGGTTGGGTCTCCAGAAGATCCTAATTTTCTCACGTTGATAGGTTTCAATTAAGAGCATTAGCACCAATATGAAGCTTTAGTTGTCATTTTAGGATGATCTTTTCAAGCATGTTTTTTTTTTTTCCATGGAAGTTACAGCCTTCCCTTTCTGGGTGTGGAATAGTGGAATTTCATATCTTCTGAGCATGCAAACTACTTAGCTAAATGCTTAAGGTAAGGACCATAGCATTTCTGTTTGGAAAATTACATCTAGTTCTTTGTAACACTAGCATCATGTTTAAAGAAGGGACTGTGTATATTTTTACATGCTGAATTCACATCAGCAGACATGCCTAACTAGCGTTTGGACTTTGTTCTTTGAAACAGATCTGACTCTCAAATGCATTCTTTTCTTGTGAGGCTTGGGAATATTGATTTTAAATTACACATTCTTAAAATTACTTCTGTGTCAGACCACCCTTTATTTCTAGTACTGAGATGATGTGACAATCTGTGAATGGCTGTGGAATAAGTGATGTCTTGGTAATGGCCCAACACAGATTTCAGGCGCAGTACTTCTGCCTCCCTTGCCAGCCTCTGAGGCTAAAAGTCTGCCTCTGTCCCAGTATCTCATCTGCTTTCTCACTTGAACTCAAAGAAAAGATCAAGCCTTGACTTTACAGGTCAGTGCAATGAGTGGCAACAAACTGTATACTGATGGGCGAAGTGTCAAAAGAAAAAAAATCTTTGATTTTGTGCATTCTGGTCTAAACTCAGACAGGACACAGTTCTAGATTTTCCTTTGTGCTTTCAGTACAGGGTCTGTTTCCCTCCCTGGTCTCTGTGCTGTGAGCTGCTGGATGTCTTTTGGTCTCAAGTACTTCAGCTGAGCCAATTTCCAGCAACTTGTCCAACCATTGCCCCAAACCCTCCACCACGGAGCAGCAGTGTCCTGTATGATAAGGGGCTGCAGAGTGGGTATTTGGAAAGAAAGAGAAAATTATTGTAGTGTAGGGTGTGACATTTAAAGACCTAGACATGAGTTTCACAGCTTGCTTTATGAAAAGCTATGTGTCATTGATTTATGTTTATTTCCAATTGCTTAAAGTTCTCCTACCTGGAGCTCTGGACAAGCATCCATGTGTGTGCTTAGAAAAAAAAACACACGATACAGACTATTTCAACAGATGAAATCCTAATTTCTGAATTTTTAAACTCTGCCAAAAAAAAAACCCAGCTTAAAACTGAACACAGACAAATACTTCATCTGAGCCTGGAAGCAACTGGAGGCTCTGTGATGACACCTTTCATTCTGCTTGCTAAAGCTCAGTAAAATGAGGCACAGCTTGGCTAAATACGTGCTGAAGGTTCCAAAGCAAGTCTGCCAATGCTGAAAATCCCATGTAGGAGTTTTGCTTCCCAGTACATTCATGTGACAAACTGTTGTTTGTGGTGCTGTAAACTGAGGAAGATCTTCACAAACAAACAAACAAACAAAAACCTCTAAGGGAACAAACCCAGAATTTAAAGCATGTTATGCAAATGTGTATCATAAAAAGACATATCTGAGAAAGGATGTGATGTTTCTCATGTTTCTCTGGGGAGTAATTCAGAAGCCTTAGTATTTCCTTCAAACTTTACATAGGTTTGTCATCTGATTAGCATGGAAATGAACAGACAAAAATGTCAAATCAGTGGTGAGAAGATCAAATGTGGTCTGAGATTTAAGGAAATGGCTGAGATGGTAGAGCATTGCCATATTCTTCTAGATCAAATATTATTCCTCCTAAAAATAAAAGGAGAAGGAAGCAGGTGTGAAAAGCACCATGTGATGATTGTCCTATCCTATCAGGCAACTAATAGAGACTTTTCTGAGCCGTTTGCTGTATTCAGCCTTGGGATTAGAGAATAAGCATGTCTGGAATTTAACCAGCAAAGCACTAGTTCCCATACTCTGGTACAGCTGTGCAGCTTCTTGCTCTGGGTTGTTCAGCAAGTAGGGAGTGGAGTAGGCAATTCCTGTCTTTTCCCCTTGGGAAAGCACCACGAGCAGCACTTGGGTAATTTACTGGGGACCACAGTAGGAGATGAAGAGGTCACTCACAAAACTTCCAAAAGCTTAAAATGCTAGAGGAAAAAACCTCGAAACATTAGTCACAGAGGATCTCAGAATCACTTAGGTTGGACAAGACCTTTAAGATCAAGTCTAACTGTTAACCCAGCACCGCCACATTCACCACTAAACCATGTTCGTCAGCACTCTGTATTTATGGGTATTTATCTACTGTTTGTGCACCTGTGTTCTTCGCACAATTTATCGCTTGAACTCTGTTCCAATTAGATCATTGCAACTGTCTCTCAAACAGCCAGGAGAATTGATCTAAATTGTTTGGTGGCCCAGGAAGCTGTAGCACTGCTTTGGGGGTGTCTGTTGGAAGGTGCTTTCACAAAAAGTGTAAAATAGAACTGTGCTACCTCTTATAAAGAAACAGAATCTTTGTTTTTGTACCAAAGGTTGATCCTAGAACAGAATCCTAGAACATAATTAGTTTAGTGGGAAAAAGGAGAGTGGGAAAATATGAGTATTTTTCCTACAAGATGTGAGGAACTTGATTCAGGGAAATTCACTTCATGTGTCAAGGAAGGTGGGAGGCTGGCAAAGGGAGATACCAGGGATTATATATTTCATGTTGAGCAATTTCAGTCACGTCATGGCCAGATACCAGCAACCTGCATGGTCTTAACTTCCCAGGAGTTAATTCATATTTTGGTGGAGTTCAAGGAGGACTTGTAGGACTAGCAAAGCAGCTCTTTATTAAGCTTATGAAAACTAAGACTTGTGATGTATTTTGTAACATCCCATTAATTATGAATTCTTCCAATGAAGTCAGGCTGCAGTGACCTTCTAGAGACTAGTACAGAGGCAGGATGTTTCAGTAATTATTTAGCCACAGATGAAGCTTTGCAAAAGGAACAGAGTGCTTAACCAACCTTTTTTTTTTTTTTTTTGGTTTTACTTCCCTCATTAAAGTGTTTAAATCCTGAAATTTGAAAGGAATAAAAAATGTGCATGAAGCAATATAGATTTGGCAGATAATTTGTCCTCCAAAGTAAGGGAAGGAATTGGTGAATTGTTTTAGTTTTTTGCATTAAAGTTTTTGGTTTTCATTTTGGAATGACAGTTTTCCTTTTCTATAATTGACATAAATCAATGAAATATTTCCTTTGTAGGAAAAAAGAATGTTTCTATTTGAGTCAATTATACCTGTGTGCATAACAATTTTTCTGTCACTAATGAAAAATTGCAGTAGTTGGCTTTTTCAGGAAGCTATTGATTCATATGTAACAGAAGGTCTCCAAAGAAAAGTAGCAATGTTTTGACTTTTTGCATGTATTTATTCTTGCTAGTTAGACCTAGGAACAGGCAAGTAAATAGTTTTCTGAAAAAAGGAAGAAATTGCTTAAGAGAAAGTAATTTTTTTTCTTTTTTAAATGAACTTCTATTTGACACAAAAACATCTTCAGCAAAATTGCAGGTTTTCTTCTAGATATTTTTTGTTTGCTTTATTGCCCTCAATATCTACAGAATGAGTAAGCTGTAGGACATTTTTGCTCTCTTGTGCAAATTACCTGTGAGCAAATAATTACCTGTTGCAGTAATTACTTTGTTTTTACACAGAGGTAGCAACTATATGCAAATAAAGCTCACAAATACCTGAATATTTTGGTATTTGTGCTTCATGTGCATGAAAGTATGCGTCACAATTTCTATGTAAAGGTAACTGATGATCATCTCGTTTCTAGTGAAATGCAAACAAGTTCTGAGCAGCATATCTCAAGATCTAAATTCAATTAGACTCGTGTAATGATTTGTCAAGAGAGTATTACATGCAAGGTTTTCTAGATATAAAAACCTTTATATCTTGTATCAAACACTTGAACAAAATAGTTGTGAATTAGGAGTATTAAATTAAATAAAGTCTACCACAGCATCGTGAGATTTCCTCTCAAGGGTGCTCCCACAGATATTACAAAAGAACAGAGTATTTAGTATCCTACCAAGGACTCCTTCCACACATAAGGATTAGTCAGGCTCAAAATTCGCTCTCAGCAAGAGTCTGTGCTTTAGTGGGGTTCTTTCTGATCTGGGTTATTTAAGTCCTCAGTAATGCAAGTGTGCCTCTTGATGTATTTTAGAACAATGTCCCTAAAACTTCCTACCTCTTACACCCAGACAGTGAAGAATGTCACAGTGTTTCTGAAGCTCTGCAATTTTTTATGTACTTCATGCCATTGATCCAGATTAAATAAGAATGAGACCTCAGCCATAACTGGTGTCACACGAAGTGGTGATTGCTCAGGATTATTCCCATTTCCCTGAAAATGCTGAAGTCTCCCCAGGATGAAGGCATGGCACCAATATGGAGAGATAATGCGTGTCTCATATATTGTTTATCTTCTAAATACTACCAACTACAAATTAGGTGGCTCTTCTGTGGCCATAAATTAATAAATGCTATTAGTGAGCAGTCAATTACAGGATAATTATTTTTCCCTTCCACCTCGAATGCTTCGCTATTTGCATCTTCCATCCATGAGGCAGAGCAGGTGATGCAGCCAGTACTGACCCCACATGGGACTCACTCCCACTGCTGCTCACATCCCTTCCCAGAGACTAGTGTGTGCATAGTCTCACTTGTCTAATGTCTGAAGGTCCCTCTTATTGAAATCTTGGTACTTTTGCTTTCAATGACTTCACTCTCACATTTGTGGAATTGTTCACTCTGTATGCATTTCCTTGTAGATATGTCTGTAGTTCTCTCTTAAGGTCACCTGCTCTGTGGTAAAGGCATTCAACTCTATTCAGATCTCTGTAGATCCCAGATTGTGACACAATTGTCCAGTTCCCACATGGGAGATCTTTCATAGGGTCTGTCATACCTATGTTTTGTCCAGGCTCTGGGTTTATTTTATTGCAGATCCATTTAGGTAAAGAAAGTGTTTGTGTGTGTGTTTAGAAGTTTGTTGAGAACTCTTGTCCTCAACACATTGCTCTGGCCATAGCAGCTCCTAGTAGGCATCTCTCCACTGCCTCCCTACCCCACATCTCTTACAACTTGTCTGTCCCTTACAGTCGTCATTGCTGTGCATCAGTTCTTGTCTTACACTGTAGGGTTTTTTTTAGAGGAAAGAGTCTGTTTCTTTACCCTGAGATTATATATTATTTACTTCAGTGAGGCATAGATTAACTGGTAGCCATAAATGCTCTCTAGAAGTACAAATAATAATATAGATAAATTAATTCTCGATTTACAAATTAAGGATCTCCTCTCCATACGTAGCACATGATATATAACAGCACAAAATTAATGTGTAATTAGAGAATATTTTATCTACTATGAAACGTACTAGACAGCAACAGGAAATATTAGTTCATTCCCCTAAACCAAAGTTATTCCAGTTCTTTAATCTCTTCTAATGATTTCCTAAATTAAATTCATAAAAGCTATAGGAAAAAAAAGCACACTAGCATTGATTTGACTCTGTCATTTTTTTTTATTCATTGGAAGGTCTGATATTGAACATGTAGATGAAAAGATGGATAATCGATTTTCAGATATAATAAGTTCTGTGCTTTGAGTCATTAATTTCAGTAGATCAGGTCTTGCTAGATAGATGAATTATGTTAAGCTGGCCAAACACATCCTGGGAATTTAAGGGAATGATGCAGAACTGGGGGCAATGCAGGTGAAGGAGGAGTTTCTTGCAGGCTTCTGGTCTCGCTCCCTGGTGCAAACTGGTCTAACGGGAGGAATGGATGCTTTTAAGGCATCTATTTCTGGGAGGACTAGTCCCATTAAAGCACCTGCTTTTAGCAGTGCCTTTGAAGAATGCTTTGCACACAATCTTATTCCTGTTCAAACTGCAGATTAGAGTGAGGAATGAGATTGGTTGTTTGGTGTCAGTCTTTAAAACAAATGATTTATAAACACAAACTGTAACTAAATTTCGAAGGGAACTGGATCTCCAGACATCAATGGCATGATTAGAAACACCGTGGGGAGTACATGCATAAAGCTTCTTTTAATTCTCAGCTTTTCAAGCATTTAATAGCTTGACAGCAACATTTTAATAACAGCCGACTAGGCCCAGTTTTGGCATGCACCGCATACGGAAACAGCTTCTGGAACCTGTCCATGGAACAGTGAATTCCGTTTCTGCAGGCTAGAGCTCATGTGGAGATAGAGTGGCAAGATAGAGCACTTAGAATTCAGGACACTTTGCCACTGCTCCGTGCTTGGGAACGTTACATGTCCTACGTCCCAACTCTCCGCCCCGCAGCAGGGAGTTGCGCTGAATTAATTTTTCAACTCACATTCTCTTTCTAAACTGACTGCAGTGCTGAAGAAAGCTGTCTTTAGCAATGAAGTTTCAGTTCTGGAATTTCGTGGCATGCTCTGAGCTTCTGTCAGTGACAAGGCAGAATGGGTACTGCGTCTGGAGACCCCTTGAATAGGATTTCTGAATGCTAGAGCTCCTGTCAGTACTTACTGCCTTAAAAAAAAAAAAAACAGAAGAAGAAGAAAAGGATTTGACCCTTCTGATCCTGGGTTTTAATCTTTGGAAAGGAAAGTGCTTAAAAGGAGGGAAAAAAAAGCAGTTTAAACTCAGTTGAATTTCAAATGAAAATAATTGTATTTCCTGATAATGACAAATCTTTGATTTTCTCTGACATTACATTTTGTACAGTCCCTTATACCTCAAATGAAAAATGTAAATATCCTTATGGTTATGCAAAGTGGATGCTGATTGCTACGGGAACAGTAGAAACCAAAGACTACTTTATTCAAGGAAATGGAAAACTAAGGATATTTAGACAATTACTTCTTAAGACCTTGCATGTAATAAGGCTTCAGTCTTCCATCAGAATCAGCATGTAGGTTGAAACCAAAATAGTTGTCTTTACAATGCTTTAGTACTTCTTTCGTTGGTGCACTATCTTTCTCTTTGTGGGATCTTGCTTTTCTGAAAAAAAAAAAAAAAATTAAGTAGAAACTGATTTTAAATATATTTCCATGTGCAAATCCTTCTGGGACTTTTTAGCTTTCATAAATTCAAAATCTCAATCAAATTTGATCTTGCCATGTCCTTTTCTATAAGGTGGGAAAAGACACTATTTGATAACAAACAGCTGACAAAACATGGCAGTGGGAATTAACTGAATGAGTTTTTTCTCAGTATTACGTGGTTTTATGTTTTAAGGCATAGAAGAACTAAATTATTTCCATTCATCATGTTTGTGTTTTGTCATAGCAGAAATTGCATACTGCTCACTCAGATTTATGCCCTGACCTTGTTAAATATATGAGGGCTTTTGCAGGCAAGTGTCCTAAATATAGAAGCAAATTGCAAATGCTCTTTGGCCAAATGGTCTTACATTGGCTGGGAACTTCTGCTCATGCTCATGCATGCAAAGGCTGGAAAATGAGTTCATTTACCTGTCATTTGAGCATATTTTAGCACTTAAAGAGAAGCAATACATGGAAGCAAAGATATCCAAAGACACAGGACATTAAGCAATACAAGTTTTGTCCAACCTATACCATGGCAGTAATTGTATACTTTAATTTTGTTAGTAGAGGTTTTGCATTCTTTTGGCTACTTTCCTTCTCTGCCTGAGCCCTGGTTGTAGCTCATCTGTTTCCCAGGGCTGTTCTGGCTCTGGGGTGGCGCAGCTGCTGTGGGCGACGTTGCACCCCGACAGTGAGTGGGCACTGCCAACTCGAATCCCCAGGGACTCAGCATGGCATTTCCTCAACAAGTTCAGTCACCAGGTTAGGCATCTTTTGATCTGAAAACATCAGGAAGAGCAATTGCAGACAAAGAACCGTGCCATCCCTGTAACCCTGTCTTTCTTCTCAAAGCAAATGAAGCAAATTGATGAACTTTAAAACTGATGCACATGGGAAATAATATGTACAGTAAAATCACAATGGAGAGGGTAGGTTTCTTTAATTGTATGTTGAGTTTTCAGAGCTTCATTTTCAAGGGAGATATTCTTCCCTCACTCCCCAGTTCCTGTATTACTGAAAAGTAAAGGGCAAACTGGATCCCTGTGCAAACAAGCAACCATAGAATTTTCAATATCAAAAAATTTCAAAGCTGTGGTCACTTATGAATGTGTTTATTTTTAAGCATATGAATAATATCATTGGGGTAAATATCAATCTCCACTAGAAATCAGAAAATCTCAAATATCAAACCTTAGCTTTTTCTTAGTGTTTTGGCCAAAATAAGCCATAAACCAGAAAACATAGTAAAGCCCAAGTGAACTGATTTAGAGCTTTTGAAACGCAGGCATCAGGTCAGATGATGCTCTGCTGATGAGCTATGTGCATACTCCTAATATCAACTCCACTTTCAAGATCATTTATAAATTCAGTTCCAATGCTTCATGCACAGGTCATCTCTCAACATTGGTGGCAGCTCGGTACTGGGACCTGTTTGCTCCTAAAAGGTCCAAGGCAGCCTCTTTCCTCAATGCTGAGCAGTTCCCCAACCATGCCGGCCTCTTCACGGTAGCAGTGCCGTTGGGTACTTGGAACACAGCCTATTGCTTGATTGGGTTCTTCCTCTGTCAAGAATCAACACTGAGTGGAAAACTGCACAAAAGCATTCAAAAGGTGCAAAAGACAATTACTATATTTGGAAAGACTTTTTATTTCTTGCAGAGAAAGGGATATTAAATCATCATCTCAACTAACCATGGCCTTGCATTGACACTAGGACTTTTAAAATTATGTCTGGATTTAAAGAAGTTTTTCAACCCTTCTGTTTGGGTATCTCCAAGGATTAAATGCATTACTTTGCAACACTGATGGCTGCAGTGGTTAGATTGGAGGTCTAGGTAACTGATTTTGAGTTGAAAATGTGTATAAAAGCTGATTTTGGGTGTTATACATTTAGTTGTTCTTTTTAAGGCAGTAAGACTCCACATTTCTGTGTAAAGGTGTTCACTGCAGAAAAATAAGAGTAAAATATACCAATAAGGTTTGAACAAAACTGATCACTCAACAGTGTCTATGTGATCCATAGAGTTTAATCCCTCTTACAAGCAAATTTTGCTGAGTTCAGTGACGCTGTTTGTTTTAGTTCCCTAAAAATGCACATGATGGGAAGAGGTATGTTGATAATAATGTGCTGTGAATAGCATGAAGGCATTCTGTGCACAGCGTATCATATCATTCATCATTAAGTTTTTCTTCTCTTGCTAATGGCAGTGAATCAAATCTTTAAATGCATTTGTTAGCCCTACGCGCACCCATAAGAATATACTGAGCAGGAAACAACCAGCTTGTGTAGTACCAAATTAAACCTTAAAGTGCATTTTAAACTGGCGATTTAGTAATGGACACAGAGCGAATGAAGTCAGAAAATTAACATTAGAATTTGCACTTAAAATGCTTCCTAATTGGCACCTCTTGGGATACGTTTTGAACTCACCCAACACGATTTTTTTCTTTTTACTGAAAACAGTCAGTTTGGGCTGACAGCACCTGGGTCATAGCGAATAAGAGATGATGATGTATTTGGCAGCTTTTCTAGTTGAGCACTGACAAGTCTTGTTCTCTAAAGAAAAAAATCAAAACAGATCAATCCACATGCTCACTGTACTGAGGAACTTCGTTGTCATATCTATCAAATTGTTTTAATGTTTCAGCACTGCAGAAGTGAATGCATAACAGAAGGAGACAACTATATGCAGTTTCACTTTGTTGAAAACAACTGCATAAGGAAAGCAGAACATAACTAGCAGAATCCTGATAAGGTCATGTCAAACAAATTAATAGGAAATGGAAAAGAAAAGCTTAAAAATCATTCTTTTAAGATGATAGTCCTGCTGGATAGAAAAGTAGTTGAGCCAACCGATCCAGTCCTCCCCTTGACTTGCAGCCTTTTGTGTCCCCAGGATGCTATGCTGCCTAGATTTTCTGAGTTTGTTTACTAATCGTTTTCTAGGGTGGTTGTGTGTGTGCTGACCCAATGTGGTGTCCAGACCTCATTAGAACTGTTTACTGACTCTGATCCAAAAAGCCACCTCCTGCCCTGTCTTCCAGATGGAGAAAGACAAGACAAGAAAGATGTTATATTGGCTTAGAATTATTTTTGAGTGCAGAATGCCTGGGTTTGCAGAGTGAGTGCTCGGTGTGCACCATTCCCAGTGGCTCTGCATAGGCTTTAGCAGCTGGAAACCCGTCTTGCTCTTGGCTGGATTTGACAAGACATCAAACAACCTGGGGCTGATTCTTGGTAGTAATTTTTGTATCACAGTGCTGTATCACTGCTTAGTTCATTGCTGTAGCTTCATATGGACTCCCTATGATGCTGTCACACGGTGACCCAAGCCCACAGGCAGAAGAGCAAGGATGTACAGGAGGAATCTCACTCTTCCTGTTGGGAGAAGGAGGGTTGATTCCAACCTTACTATGGGAGTAAATGCTAAGAATATGTAAAGACTCTTTTCACTTAATTTGGGGAATGACAAGGTCACTTGTGCTCTCATCAGCGGTCTGTCTGAACTAACAAATGGGGCATTTGCTAAAAGCCACCACTGAAAGATGATTTCCAACGTTAGCTAAATGCTACAGATCTGGACAGCTCATTTAAGTTCTTGCTTCTGATAGGATCATCCAGTGAACTATAGAGGAGTTTTGTTCTTTCATGCAGCAAAACTTTACAGTTGTATTTGTGAATACTTCAATTTTCTGTTAAAGTGAATAAAATTAGTTTTGAATACAAATATGTAACATGGTTCTTACTGTTTCAAACACAAAGAGCCAAATCTGCAAAAGATATTTGTGCAGATGATTGAGCTTTATTGAAGGACTTCATTAAATAAAGAATAGTTTTTTTTTTTTTTTTCTTTCTAGCTTTTACCATTGTTGTTTGTTGTAAAGAAAATTGAGAGTTAAGGGGAAAAACAGGATAGATGGGTAAGTGAAAGGATATCCTGACACAAAAAGTTTTATCAGTAATGTCTGTGACCTTGAATCTTTTCATTCTGCCTCTTTCTGTTAAATTGCCCAAGGATTACTCAGATGTATAGTGACTTTTTTTAGGAATCAAAATTATTTTTCTGCATTGAAAGTAATGTAGTTGATAGATTTGTGTTTAAATATAGCCTCGTGTGCTTCCCTGTAACCTGTTGCTTAGTTCTACTGACTAAATGTCCTGAGGCACACTCTTCTCATCCTTTTGTCAGTGGAATCTACTTAATTATTCACCTTAGAGCAAAGATGTTACAATTATAGCCTTCCCTTTGTGTAAGTAACCAAGTATCTCTTTGACTGTTATGTTAACTGTTAAAGAATTAAAATATCTGGGTATAAATCTGGCCCTTTGTTCATCTGAGTTCATGGGGTTGCATTGCTTAGCTGAGAAGTTGGGGATTTAATCTGATAACTGCTATTTTACAGATCACATAGGATGAACCTAACACTCTGATTAAAGGTGTGTGGGAAAGCATCTACTCATTTGGGTTTTTTTTCCAAAGGATTTCTGTCAGCTTGGAATCTGGCACTTTCTTTTTCTTCCAAAATGATCTATAGTTATCTCCCTTCTATCCTCAATAATACAGGTGAAAAGAGCTGCCACTTGCAATGGTTCCTGATCCTGAGGCCTTTCTCTCCCTGTGTTTTATTGTTCTCTCCATTCTAGCAAAGAAGGACCCTGGAGTCTGTTCCTTGTTGTTTGCAGCAAATGTTTATTAACATACCTAGCACCATATGTCCCTGTTAGGTTGAGGTGGGAGAGGGCAGTGCAGGGATCCTGCTTACACAGCTCTATAATCAACTGGTTGAGTAAATTAGTGTTAAAATTATTGCTGTGTTTCTACTGGTCTGTACTTTAGGCAGTCAGTGGGTTTTTTTTTTTTCTGCATGTGAATGCATGAAAACAAAGTTCTGGAGCTTTTTCTATGTAAGATGCACAAGTGTGATAAAGCATCTTAAGCTGGAAACTCTCAAAGTGAGTGTTTTCTAAGCAGCTGCAGATTTTAAATGCTTTGTTTTCCAACTTTTAATTGGGACAACTAATTTTCAGGCACTACAAACTACAGTTTAGGACCTGTAGGAAATGAGGACTCAGCACTTTGGTAGGACGAGTCCCTGATCAAACAGCACAGGATTCATTGAAATCGTTCTCTGTGCTCATGACATCATGCCATGCTTTTCAATCTCAAGGTTGTTTTTTGTATGTAGTATAAAGGTCATGTTAGGATTAAAAACAATGAACAGCTCACAGCGTGTCTAGTGACCCTGTAAGAGAAATGGTAACACATTTCACAGTAAAATATATGTGTGCTAAGCACAGTGCTGTGTCCAAGAAATGGAATTTTCTAATTACGCAGTCATTTTGAGAAGGAATGTGCTTGTTAGAAGCAAGGCCAGGTGTGCACTTGTGATGGGAGTTTGAAACACTGTGTAATTACACACCTTGTGTAATGTAAAGTTTACAATAGCCATACAATTGATGCAGCAACATGTAAATACAACAAGTTAAAGTGTCTAAAAGGACACCTGTAATCTAGCCTCCAGCTATTACAATTATGTTGGAAATACTATCTTGCATTAAGATTTATTATTGTGTTAAAGTTGCCACTATTCTGAAACAAAAATATATGAGAAATACTTTAGAATATTGTTTGAACAACATATTTTCTGTGATAAATGAAAGTTATCTGAGGAATTTTCTTGTAGTTCCCTGAGGGGAGAAGTCACAGTCAGAATCACATTTATTTAAATATTCTTTCAGTAATTATACAGTGGTTTCCAGTAAATTGGTTTTATACTTTTACATTTGTGAGGATCTGCATAGTGTGTGCCTGTCCAAAAGATCACCAAAACTTTACCAGGTTGTAACAAATCAGAGCCATCAGAGCAAATTTAAAGTCAGAGAGGAAGAGGAAAAGTAAAAGGTTTCTACTGTAGTCCCTGCACAATCTTAATATAGTTTTCAAAGCATTTTGCTTGCAGGATTTAGATTTGAGTCCAAAGAGATCAGCAAGAAATGAAGTATTACTGAAAAATGTTTCTTATAAAAGTGACGTTCTCCAGCAGGACAGTGCAGAGCTGCGAAAGAACCCCTCAAAGTGGGGATAAAGAGGCAGTGCCTTGCCTTGTGCTTTGCAGCCATTCCTGTCATGAGGTGCCTGTGCTCAGCTGTGGTGCGATGCAGGAGGGAACAAGAGTACTTGGCCCTGGTATCACCCCTTGCCTGATCCTCCTGCCCCGTGCATGCAATCCCTGTCTTTGGTGTCACTATTCCCATTCTGGGCACAAGGTCTGCAGGAGCCCCTGGAAACCAAATGCTCTGCAGGTACTTTGCTCTTTCCCTGCAGCCTGGGGCCACTCTTTGCAAGGCCGCTGCAAGGGCAGACAGAGCTGCAGGACTGGGATGCTCAGGGACTGATCTGCACCCAGGGGACCTGCGTAGCCCCAGAGAGCAGCTAGTCACTGACTCAAAGCTGAGTATCTCTGTGAGCAGAGCAGAGGGAGGTGCTGGGGCCTGTGCAGACTCTTGCTGGGTGTCCCTGCCAAGCTGGGCACAGGAGGGGCCGTGCTGGGGCAAGCAGCTGGCAGAGGGGCTGGGAGTGCCTGGCCACAGCCTGCTCTGCCACAGCCTTGTCTAGGCAGGTCACCCACTGCTCTGGGCCACTCCGCACCTAGAAATGACTTGTATGTGTGTGCAGGTGTGTAGTGCATATACATGAGGGCTGTTTTCATGAGCAAGCACCATTTTGGGAGAGGCTCCTAGGGCAGCTGTACTCTGCAGTGCACACATCTACTTTTGTGCTCTTTATAGATAAAAGCTTTGTGCAAATGTTGGGTCTGCATCAAGGACCTCGCTGTTAAAGCTGTTTTGATTTCTATCCCTGCTGTTGTGATCCTTCTCTCATCACAGCCAATTCACTGTGATGCTCAGTTCATTTAAATTTTGTTACGGTTTAGGATACCATACCTGCTCCCCTTCAGTCATAAAATGGGCATGCTAATTATACTAAAGGGACTAAGGTAGGAGGTTTCCTGATTTATTTGCTGCTTCTCTCTGAATAATAGAACAAGCCTTCAGGACAGGAACTTAGACCAAACTATGCTCACAGCATTATTTCCTTCCCTGTCTGTTTAAACCACCCACCAACTTTCCATGCCTTGAGGTAGGAAAAAGAGTGTGCTACTGGTGACCAGTGTTCCTAGTGCTGCCATCGTGAACACACATTAATGGTGACGACATAAAGTGCTTATGAAGAAGAAGGTGCATGCCAGAGGGGTGAACTAATACAAATAAAGGCTCTATATGTTTCAGGCAGTGCTGACAAGTAACAGGTAGTTGGTTTGTGGAAAAGAAAAAGCCCCGTGTCCTTGCAAAGTAGCCTCCCTCTGCAATACAGCGTAGAGGGGAAGGCAGCTGAGCCAGGTGTCTTCTGTTCTCAGCCAAGATCTATGAGTGACCTACATTTATCACTAAACTGTTCACCTCCCCCAGGCATTGGTGAATGATTCAGTAATGGCAGTGAGAAAGGAGATGAGCAGCACAGAGCCAGGCAGGGTGTGAAACTCAGCAGGCTTAAGAAATCTGGGTGCCCTGAGCTACCCGTTAGGGACATTTCCACGTCTTCAGGAGCAGAGACTGCTCTGAGCAGGAGATAGGAACTTGGCTGCACTGTTTGATTATGATTCATATCCATCAAAGTGGAAAAATGACAAACAAAGGGTTCTTTTTACTCTTAATTTAAAAGGAAGTGTAAAATCTGGTGTGACAAGTTTAGTAAAATAAGGGCACAGGAAAGAGCCATTCAGAGCTTGCATGCATCCCATAAAGAGGAACAGCTCTCCTTGGCTCTGACCACTGCCTTGTAAATTTAGAAAATAGTCAATTTTACAAACGAGGCATTATTTGAATCATCCTTTGCCCAATTATTATTATAATAGATTAAATTGTCTTTCCTTTCTTCATATCCAACATGGGTTTTGAATTGAATGTGACTGACACATAGGCAAAAGACCTTTCAAGAAGGGACAACAGAATTGTTGGGAAAGGTAAAAGAAGAAAAATGAGATAGAAATTATGACTTTGTACTGGAAATATGGAAACCTGCCTTAATAAGTGAAATAGTAGTTTATCATCTTGGTTAAAAGAATGCCATTTCAAAAGAAGTGTTTTATTCAAAGACAGAGGACTGGACCTCAACACAGCAGATAAGGGGAATATCTTAAAGGGTGGCCTAGTGTAGCCCAGTGTAGCTATCTGTGGCTTTCTGAAATTGGTTATGGTCTTAAATAAATTAGAGACATGTTGGATTGAAATAGCAGACCTCTGACTCTCTTCCTTTGCCCATTCTGACTCATGCAATCTCTGTAAAGACATCTATATTTTGAGGGTGGGAAGGGAATCCTGGGCCTTCAGTTTGTCAAACATGTCACACCAGATTTTACACTTTCCTGTGTATTGGAAGAAATCTAAATCCAGCAGTTGTGGCCAGATTCCAGTCCCTTTACATCATGTAGGTGAATAATTTGTTCCACGGTGTTTTCCTTTCTTCTCAGCTATACTTTCTCTTTGAAGCCTCCAGCTACTAGGTTGGGGAGGTAAATTACAGTCTTTCTTGGTCCTGAATTGTACCTTTTGTTTCAATTTTTGGAAATGACATAATTGATTCACTGTGGGATTTTGTGCATTCATATGATTAAATGACTGGAACCTCTTTTCACAGAAGCAGTTGTGTGAAAACTGTTATGATACTTAAGAATGATCTTTTAGTACTTCCTTTCTTGGGGCTATAGAAGAAACAATGTTTTCTCTGTGACACTAAGTGCAAAAAAAGTAGTTGCTCAGTTTTCAACGTGCACTTACTGGCTCAGTGTTTCTTCTTTGGTGTGTGTGCAGGTTTGTAGGATTCGTTGTTCCCTTTTGCTTTATGTGGTTACAGATACCTGTATGAGGCTTTGCCCAGTGATATTTTGGCCCTAATTACTTGCAGCAGAATAACAGATATCTATGTCAGGGAAATATACTGTTGATCACATCACTGGTTATAACAAAGCTGTTGAGGAGATGCTTTGTGCAGTACCAAAGAGGATGAGTTGACGGTAATTTCTGGGAGGAGGTGCAGCTACAGCTCAGCTCTGCCTTGAGTCCAGGCAGAGAAAGTCCCCACTGCCAGTTCTGGTGAAGCACAAGTAGACTGGTTTTTCAAGGATAGTTTGGGGCTTTTTTGGCTGTATTTTGCTTGTGAACTGCACTGGGTGTCATATGCAGTTAAGTCTTATTCACTGTCATTGGCTAGCCACCTTTTTGGAAAAAATGTGAAGTTTTTCACCCACAAGATACCTCTGAGGTACCCATCAAAAATGGAGATGATGAAAGCTAATCTTTCTGATGATTTTAAAATAGAGAAAACAAAGGAAAGTCTTCACCTTTTCAGAACTAAGCTGGAAAGGTAAAACTCTCTCAGGCCTACTTTTCAAAGAAAGTGTATTTTACAGGTCACTCTCATATAAGCATTGGGAACTACAGAATGTCTTTCTTGTCTGCTCAGTGTAAAAGTCTGATTAATGCTAATCCATGCCTGTTTGTGATGGACATCTGCAAAGCAAGGTCTGGATTGTGTAGAACGCATTTTTGTATTATCCACATGTATTTTTAAGGAACTGCTGTGGACGTTTACGCCATTCATGCATTTGAAAAAATCTTACACATATTTAGATTCCTCTGTCCTAAACATAAACATATTTAGAAGAAATAAAAATGCAAATGAATACCTGGTTTATGTTTGGTTAGCAAACAGAGCAGGAAGTGGGGATGTGCAAATGCCCAGCAGGCTCAGGGGTTAAACCTGCTCCCTTTAATTTTTACAACGGGTTCTTAACATCTAGTGTAAACAAAACTCAGCAAATTATTCCTTGTTCTATGCTCAGTTGTCCAATCATTTACTCTTTTTTTTCCTTATTATATACATTACTGCTTGAAAAGTAATTTAGGCAACTGAGAAAGTGCCATGTGAGATGCAGAGGAAGTCATAACCACGGGGAATTAACTTAAAATTTAAGGCTGCATAGTATACGAGTCACATAACCAGGAAGTTATTATTTTAATCGATTCAATAAAGTAGCCAAGACTTGAAGAAGAAAGCTTATGTGAAAGTTATAAGAGAAGCCTCTCAAAACCATTATTTGTATTGAAACAAGTATAATTAATTGTGTATTTAATCTATGGTGGATTTTGGTGTATTTAAACAGCCTGTGTAGAAATAGTCTTGAATATTGATCATACCAGTATAGCTCCTACACATATGAAAGGAGATAGGTATCCCATTGAAGAAGCTATTAATGAAATATTGTTTCTGCTGTAAAAAGCTTAGAGTTGAAATTCTGTGTTAATTTTTCAGATGAAATATTGTTACAGATGAGACTTAATGTTTGCTAGTCATTAAGTAAAAAGTCACAGATAAAGCATACAGTTTTGATGGACTTTCAGTGGTAAAATAAGAAGGTTAACAGCTAGTGTTGTGAATAATTTCCAAGAAAAAGGAGAAAAATGTATTAGAGTGGGTGAGATTATTAATGTTTCCTTCCTCTGTGTGCCCGTGCTATATTGCAAATACACAGATGTTTGGTACCCTCAGACTTAAGACAGTCACTCATGGTGTGACTGACTCAAGTGCATGGATCATACATGGGTGAGAGAAACTACTAAATATCTAGAAATTTTGCATTTAATAAGGCTGCTTGGAAAGGCCTGAGTTATTATTATTATTTTATTTACATATTTTGCCTTATAAAAAGTTATTTATCAACTATTTCTTTTCAGAAACTGTACTGAGTTGACCTAGCACAGTTGAGGCACCACACATCAGCAATGCCCGTATAAGATTGCTCTTGAATTTACTCTTTCATTTTCACTCTTACCCAGATTTTTTAACACAATGGCTTTCAAACATACATTTCTGAAACCATTCACAATGACACTGAAGGCACGACAGGCATCAGTTCAATCTGTTTTTTTGTTAGAGGGATCTTAAAGGCTGCAGTGGGGTGCTCTCTCTAATGCATTGGTAGAGCTTTGCATCATAGTTGCTCTTTCTGCAGGTGCTGTAACATAGGATTGAAAGGTAATATCTAGTTTGTCCAGAGGCTGTAAGCAACTGTATTTAGCTACATTTTCATGGGATTTCCTCCCTCTCTCCCAGCTCAACATTAATTGATATCTTATTCCTCCAGCCAACTTACTGTAAGCAAAGGATTACTCAAGCACGTAGCATCAAGCAGAAATGTCAGACTTATGCAATCACTTTTAATCACTCACAACTCATATTGAACTGACTGGAGCTACACTATAGCTGGATTGGAGAGTGCATGTACTGCAAACACCTTCTGTGCATTTGATAAAGATTTGTATAATTTTTTAAAAGGTACCTTCAAAATAAAGATTTTCAACAAACAACTGAAATGTGTTACCACTCCTGCTTACTTGTTATGCAAGAGGAACATGTAATTCTTGTATATTTAAGAGAGAAAACAGGCCAAACATCTGGAATACTTCCACAGTATTTTGAGGCATCCTCTGCTTATTTCTCAAGTTGATGTTAGTGTGGTAAGTTGAGATCCATGTCAGAGGTCAAGACACAACTCACAAAGCCTTGAAGGAAGCATGATGGACATCAAAGTAGGTCTAGGAGGACCTCATGCAACCCTTGGGCGACGGATCGTGCATCCATGCTTTAACAGGAAGCTTTCTTTGTTCTAAGATTTACATTCTGTTTTCTGCAGCAGGCTTTATTTCTGCCTGAAGAGTTTTTCTCCTCCATGATTAAAAAGTCTCTTCTTGCTTGCTGCTGGCTGTGCAGTGCCTGGTGAATGAGTTTTGATAATTCTGTTGGGATTAATTAATTAATTGCAAATGTCTTCAGGCTAAATTGTGAGTTTGCATGTCAGGATGCTGTACATAATCAACAAAATCACTCAGGGGCTTGACATTATGGAGCTTATATGGAGATTGTGAGAGGAGCACATTCAATCTGTATTAGTCAAAACTTTATGTTATTTATAGACCAATTCCTGCTTTATGAATTCTCATACTGAGAAACAAAGATTTAAGATGAAGTGTTAGGATAAGAACAGAAAAAGGCAGATAATTCCACTAATTTGATGAAATTACAAGATTTTTTAGTAGAAGGACTTACGGTTGTAATTGGGAAGTAAGCTTGTGGAAGAAATAAAGATCCATAGTAATATTTCAGGTTAGGTGGAACACTACGGTCTTAAATGAATAAGCACTGGCTACACCAGCTAAGAGAAGGGTAGAGGATACATTAATGAAGTCAGAGAAAGAGCTTTAATGTGGATGTTATCATCACCAACTGACTCATGAGAATAAATGGTGCATGTGGCACATAAAAAGCATTTTTTGAAATTTATAAACCTGAAAATTTTGGCTGCTGTCCTGATCCTAAATTATTAAGTTGTATTTTCCTTTTTTTTTTTTCCTACTGACATATTCTGTCCTATAAAAACTGCATTGTTTGTCCAACAAAGTTGAGGCAAACTCAGTTACACTGGGGTTTTAGGGTCTCTAATGGAACGGGATGCAAACTTTCTGAATATTTTGCATTTGCATTTTGAAATCATCAATTTAAATTCACTTGGCAGTGAAAGCAGTATCGCTTCTGCTGGATTCACCAGTTTTCATGTACTCAGTAGAGGGCTCTGATCTTGTTGCTTTAAGTAAGTGCTTATGGTTTTGATCTGTAGTATCTTGCTGTCTCTGTCCCACATTGTGTTTGTTTGTTTTTTGCCTATTTGTGAAATCAACTCATTAGTCTTAAGTGTGCAACAGATCTAAACTCCATATGTTGCCAGTCAGTCGCCAGTCTTTCCTCAGTAGAGCCTGGGAGGAATACCCACCAGGTTGACTGCCTTTCCTGAAGGAAAGGTTTGTACTGTTTTCATTCAGGGAGCAAAGAATCTGAATCAAAAGCAAAAGAGGGGAAGTTTACAAGAAGGGTGCCTTTGCTGTTGCTGTCTGGGTTTTTATTTATCACTAGTGTGTGTGATCAGACTGGCATAGGCAGTTACAATTACTGGAAGAAGACCAAGGAGCAACAAAAACCTTAGCCACTCAGCATGGCTGTCCAGAAACTTAACAACACTCACAGAAGTTACAGCTATAACAGTTTTCATAAAGAGGGAAAAAATGACCAACACAAAAAGTCAGCCACCAAATATTACTAAGCTCTAAGGAAGCTGGGAACAATAATACATCCGACTCTGTATTCCATCAAGCTTCTATACAACCTTACTGTCCATAAGCCACAAAATTGCAAAAGTAAGTTCTTGCATGGACTCCCCATGGGCTCCTTTTCTGCTGTGGATCACAAGAACTGTCTTAATTGCACAAGAAATGATTTATTTTAAGTGTTCATCAAAACAGATTCTGAACTTACACTTTTAATGTTCAATGATATGGCTTAAACGAGGTTCAGACTTCGCATTATTTATGTTTCTGCCTGGATATTTTGGTTGCATAACCATGTGCACATGGAAATCTGGCATCCAGCAAAAAGTTCTAAATGTTTGTGAAAATGTAGCATGCAGCTCTTGAGATTGGACAGTATTTAAAGGTTAGCTTTGCTGTCAACATTTCAGATTTTTAATGATGTTACTGTAATAACAGAAAAAGCAAAACTCTTCCTGATTGACCTGAAAACTGCACTTCAAGAAACCAGCTTCATCTTGGCTTTTGATAACCACAATTTGTTAAAAAGGATAAAAACAGTAATGCAAAAGTGGTTTCTCGCTAAGCACTTGGATGTAGACTTTCATAAGCATTATAGATAGGTGTGGAAAATGCAGCTGTCATAGAAACTGTCTATGTAATTTCCTAGAATTGGCCAGTTGTGCCTGCAGTTATTTGATTTATATGCATATTTGTCTTTTATACATGTGGAAATTAGACATGTAGTACAAGTGTGTTGGAGCATACATTTCACTAAATCAAAGAAGCATATGTAAATAGATGCCATAGTAAAATCCACTGTTAAAAGTCAGGGTTGAGACAATGTTCCTAGATGTTCTACAGAGATATGAGAGCTCTGGAATGCAGCATCAGACCTTGATCTCTCTCTCTAAGCTTTCTAAAACTTAATTTCCAACCATGAGGTCTTGAACAAGTAGAAATGAGAAGACTACTTCTCAGCTAATGCAGTATAAAAGGGCCAGAGTTGCATAAGGGGCTCCCAGGAAGGGGAGGATGTTTCCAACTCAAGTACTGCTTGAAACTGATTCTAGAAGATTCATGTTACACTCCCACACTTGTTCAACAGGGACGTAGAGGCATGAGACAGGTGTGATAGGGACAACTCTGATCTAACTAGAGGCAAGGTACAGATAATGCCTGTACCTTTGCCTACCCTTCTTTATTGTGAGCTCAGTTCTCTGCAGATGGAGGAAAAAAGTCTTCTCTCTGGGTATTGTTCTATGAGGATGTTGTCTGCGAGATAGGCATTCCTTGGGTATCCTTTGAAATCACAGTCATCCTGATAAATACAGATTCCCATTGTATTTTTGGGATTGCTTTATACTTTGTTACTGACTTAGAATGTTGTGGGCATAATGTTTTTCTCTTCCCGACAATTCACATTTTCAGTTAGCCCACAGTAACTTGGAGCTCTCCACACTGGAGCAATTGGAAGGTAATCTCTCTCTCTCGATCTGAATCTGGGTCACATTCACGGTTTGGTCCTCATCCTTTGATCAGTCCCTGTTTGCAAAATCCCATCTTTCACAGTATTTCACAGAGTGGGTCGTTGGCGCTTATTTATTTATTTATTTATTTATTTATTTATTTATTTATTGTTGGACTTCATCTGGTACAAAGGTTTAAACTACAGAAGTAATTTAAAATATTGTGGCATTTCCTTTCTTAATTAATCCCAACTGTTTTCCTCGGTAGTACAGAAAGTATCAGTATTTGATGAGGACATTATGCCTTCATCACTGGGGCAGTGGATTCTTCCTGCCGAGTCTGTAAACAGCAGACAAGCCACAGAGTTCAGCCTTCAAGTTCTGGTTTTCATTAAGCCCAGACTAGAGGAGCACCCAGCTGTGTCTTCCTGTAAGGTCTGTCAGTCTTCCAAAGCTTGTTAACATGCTAATATAAAAGGAAATAGGACTGACTTCAAGGAATTTACAACTAGTCTTAAACTTCAAAGACTAGAGCTACATCTCTTCAATTCAACAACAACAACAACAAAAATCCTGTAATAAAAGTTCTGTTAGCCTACGTGAACAAATCTGTATGCATTGAACACTTCTGCCATAATGCATGATGCCACTTTTTTTTTTTTGTTGCAAGTTGCAACACAAAGGCTCTTGCAATTGTGAAACCTTGTTTATAGCTGGTAAGTTTGATCTGAGACAAGATAAATTGCTGTCCAGCCCACAAATAGAATATCAGGAACGATGTTGTCAAACTGTCCTTCCCTAAACCTGTTTTCTATGTAAATGTTTGCAGTGGGTAGGTGAATCGGGTTTGAGTAGTAGGCAGCATTCTCAGGTGGCAGAAGTTGGAAGAACTCCTATGACTTCAAGGCAGTTACTCCTGTTCTTAACATCTGAAGGTTTGGCCCAGTCTGAGGAAACATCTGCAGTGTGCTTACCTGGTTGTCTGTAGATGTTCAAACAAGGTTGGATACCTTCTGTTGCTTTCCATGGAAAAAGAGGGCACCATTGTATGGAAGTAGGGTGAGACACCTTCTTGAGCTGAAGAGTGACTCACCGTTGTCATTCAGTTTGGGTAAATGGATGTGCAGGAAGGATTATATAAATGGAGCAAACACATGGTGATATTCCCCAGTCTCCAGTGATTTGAGGATCAGGGACTTCCTGACTCAGAATCAGTGTCATTTATGTTGAGAAGCACTTTTTTTCCCCTCATCTCCATACTACATCTCTTTAGTTAAACAGATAGCATGAAAGGTTAATTGCAACTGCCTCTTTCACTCCTTGGAGTGCTCTCTGCTCCTGTTGGACTCTGTAGGAGCTTTCAGGTCTTGCAGGAACATGGTGGGATGAGATCACACATCTACAAAGTTCTCAGACACTTTTCCTCAGTGCTGGGAGTAAGTTGCTCTTTTTATAATCAGATCACTGATAAAGGAAAAACACCTTAGACATCCAATAAAATACCATTATTTTGATGTTGGAAAAGGTTTCCATTAAAATTCTCCTGGAGAAATGTGAAGAATTTAAATGCATAGAAATAAGGGTTGTTGCACAGCTGAGATAATTATATATTGAAGAGCTTTGTCAGGGACTTGGAGCAATAAATGCGTCAGATAACACATCCCTGAGTAATTTGATGAGATTTTTTTCATGGGCTCATTTTTAATTGAAATTAAACACTTTACGTTAAGGAACTGTAAGAATTTGTGTGTGTTGGTTGACCTCAAAATTGGTTACTTTGGTCATCCAGAAATATTTAAAGCAACTCAATAAAAAAAAAAGGGGGGAGGAGGCAAAGTAGCATATTAAACTCAGCAGCTATTCACACTGTTCCTACTCTGACAGCTTGTTAAAAATGTTGGTAGAATAGGTGCTGCTGTTATATTTTCGTTATTCGGTGCTAATTAGAACAAAGTTACACAGAATCAAAAGCGATTTCTAAAGGGAGCTGATTGTTTTAATAGGAATTAATTGAAAATCCAGACCTCAGTGGGGAAGAAGGCCACAGGGAGCAGTGGCACATGTTAGATTCACTTACCAGTCTGTTTTGTGCTTACTGCAAATGGAATTGTTATGACTACATTCACACTGCAGAAGTGGGAAGACTGAAAGCTACTGATGAATGAACTGGTGCCAGAAACAAGTAGGGTGTCAGGGTTACAGTGTCCAACTTTCTTCTGTCTTGGAAGAGATATGTCTGAGAGGTGAACGATAATGGGCATCTACTCTGCTGCTATGTCTTAGAAATGCTGTGTTTCCAAAGTGAGGGCAGCTGGCCAGATATCCTAGCTAATAAGCATTGCAGGTTGCTTCCCTTGTGAATTTGTATTACACATGGCTGCAGTTTCCATCACCAGTTCAATTGGCTGAGTCCTCCTGTGCGTAGGAATTTCTGTTCTTTCTACTGACTTGTGCTGGTCTTATCAAGGGTCACTGGAAAATAAAACTCCCCAAAACAAATGAAAGAGTTCTTAAGTAAACAAGCAAACTGCCTCATAGAGCCTTTATTTTCTTGACAGCAAAGCTAGGCATTGAGGCAGTGATGTGCCATTTTAAAAAAAATGTTCTTGAAAATCCCATTTTAAGAAAAAATGACAGGAAAGGCTGCATCAGTCTTGTTAAATTTCTGAGACTGGAGATAAATAGGATATGGTGTGTATCTATTGCCTTCTGCCAAAAGCACCTCAATTTTGTCAGAGAGAAATGGTAGGAGACACAGTGCCATAAGCTGATAAGGTCGTATTAAATCAGCTGTCTATTGAGTCTCACGTATTTTATATATAGTTATCCCCTGAGGGTGTGTTGTATTCAGACCCTTGGACAGCTAATAGCACATAGGTGATGGCTGATGAACATAGCAAATCAGCTAGAAGGGAACCACACTTTTTTTTTGGAGAAAAAATGTGCAGATTAAAAAAGAAATAAAAACCCAAGAGGGTATCATGTTGGAATGATGGTTACATGACATTATGAGCATTTGTGGAGAGAACTTTGCACTCTGTGAGGAGTCCATAGCCTATCCGAGAACACTGACAGCAGTTCAGGAACAGTCCTGTTCCCTGCAGGAGCAGCAATGATGAACAGCAGGAAAATAGGAAATTAATGTTTTAAAGGATGTCAAGTACCATGGTAAAGTTATTAAAATTATCATAGAATTTGCTTTGAAAAAAAAAAAAGTTGCTTAATATAGCCTTAAGAATCTGGCAGATTCTCGATGATGTTAATCCATCTGCTGACATTTCACCTTATTGGTTTTGTTTCCAGTTTTTTGATACCTCAAGCATTTTAGATGTTATGTTATTGAAGTCATGGGTCTTGTAGAAAACAAATTACTCCATAGAGTTAATTGCCCCCATCTCACTCTTTATCTTGTTGAGGTGAACTTCTTATCTGCATTTCATTGTAAAAGAAAAAAATCTTTGATAGGAAACAAACATAAAATGGAAGCACAAGTTGATCACCTCTTGCCGTTTTCCCAAGAGCAAAATTAACGAGATAAGCCATTATTACTTGGCAGGTATCCTTTGAACCCCAAATAATCTGTTCCCTGGTTAGACCTGAGGGAACCTTCCACTTGTGCATCAAAGTGTAAAAAAACCTTCCTTCTGTTGTTATTTAGAGGGTGCATTTTGAGATTTTCGGGCTGGACAGCCTCCTTCATGGAGAAAGATAGTGTTAGAGCACACATGACACATTTGTAATGCCCAAATGTAGAGCTCGAGAAGGAATATACCTGAACTGATCATCTGACATTCCAGTTTCACTGCTGTAATTTCAGATTTTGACTGAAAGCATCTGTTTTTTACAGACTTTTCCCACTTCCCTTACTGCCATCTCTGTGTTAGAAGTCATATAGAATTTCCAGATTTACTTTCCTGATGCAATATTTTAAATGTTGGGTTTGGGATGGTTTTTAAAAAATATTGAAGTTTTTGTTTTTTTAAAAAATATTGTTTCAATGGTTTTTTTTCCTCTCTCTTTTCTTTTTCTAACTACTGCATTGTTGTAGACAGAATAATTCAAGCAACCAGAAGATTAACGGAGTTTGTTTTACTCATTTCTCAAGGTGGATCAGATTCTCTGTTTAAAACAAGCATGTGCTTGTGTGCAGTTATGCCCATGTAGCTTTGTGGTTAACGTCTATAAGTTATTTCACTTGACTGTGAATATATAGATTCACTGTTGGAATTAGTGGAGTGTGTGGATTGGGGAAGTCAAGGCAGTAGGGGAATCTGTGGGGAAAACCCAATTGACTGGCTTACTCGAGACTTCTGAAGACTTGTTCCTTAATTTCTTTGTGTTTTCTCTTTTGCTTCAAGGTTTTTCTTTGTTTGTACGTGTTTAATTAGTATCGCAAAAACGTATGCAAACTAGCTGTCTGGCTAAAGATTTTGAAGCACACGGGAGTGGATGAAAGCGGTTGAAGAATACAAAGGAGTACCTACAGGGAAAACGTGCTTTTACCTCCTGTCCTTTGCTTGCCAACAAGACAAACTAGAATCTGGGTCTGCTGAAGCCAAATGCAAAACTTCTCTCCCTGTGGCCAGGATCTCACCTTAGGTGAAAATATAAATTTGACAAAGGTCCATCTCATCTGTTGGTTCTAAGGGTGTCCAACACAGATTGCTGGGCTGCTTGGTGGGATTCATCCATAACTTAGATTACATGGTGGGTTGATTTCCATTAGTAGGATGGCCAAGAGGCATTGCTAAATCTGAGCCTTAGAAAGACTCTTTGCGTGTTTCACGTGGGTTCTCCCTCTTCCTTACTGTCACAAAATGCTAAAGTAGAAGCTATTATAAGATCCAGCTTTGTTAGAGAAGCATATTCGGATAAGGAGGAGTTCAGTGATTTATTGACCGGATGATGCTGAATGAATAGTGTCTGTTTTCTGTGTATGAATCATAATTGACTTTATTATGATGTTCTCAATGTATTCGTTATTTGAACTGATTTCCTGATTCATTCTTTGTCAGTAGATGGGTTGCCAGCAGTTCATTAGGGGTTTCCAGTGTTTAAAATTTAAGCTCTTTGTAATGGGTCTCCATCACATGATGTGCTGCTTTTTCCTGATTGGAAAAATGGGCTGGGAGAGGGTTGATGCAAATAGTAAAAATGCATATGAATGTAAACTTCATCTTTTTTCACACTTTAAAAAGACGTTATTTGTAGGCAAAATTCATCCCAGTGCAACAGTCTCAAAACCTGTTCCCTTCCCACATCTTCATCAAGCAACGTATCAAAGTCTTAAGTGACACGTAGGATTTTGCTCTGGGATTTGCACAGAGATTGATGTGTAAGAAGTCATTTAAAGAACTACGTTGGAAAGCAACTTGAATGCAGTGAAACAGAATATTCACAGGCTTATTTACAGCTTTCCCTCAGTTCTAATAATAAGTGTAAGTGTGGATCACTTGAGCCGTCTCTGTTTCCAGCTTTCTGCCAATTCTTCAGGGATTTATTTCTTTTTCTGTAGGGCTGCGTATTGGAAAACAGGACACTATCAGGCTAAATTCGCTTTGCACATGTGCAGGGTTGATGTGTTATCAGGTAATTAAGTTGTGACTCAAGAGACTAGCTGCAACCCACACACCAGTTACTTGACCCTCTGAAATTTTGTCTTCCTTCAAGCAACAGGTTATGCGGGCTGACAATGTGCTAAGTGTTTCTAGGATAGTCTCTTTAGCGTAGGTTTCTGTTCTGTTTGCTGTGTAGATTTATGCATAGGTAGAATTTTTAAGGTGTTAAGACATACACAAATGTGAAATGGAAGCTGACGGTTTTTTAGCTCTTTGGTGTGAGAGATATATATATATGTAAGCATCCTAAGACCTGATCCGTGGCTTAACTTATCTTTCCTGATGTGATCCCTCATGGGCTGATCAGCTGCTAAGTCTATGTGTTGATGCCTGTAGAGAAAAATCTTGCTGTTTGAAACACCTCTGGATAAATTATTATATTCTCTCAGTTTCTCATTTCTCTGTTTGTGGGTTAAGAATAATATGCAAATGTTTTGTGAAGGAGGATGCATAAACCTTTGTCTAGCTCAGTGATTCTTGGGTGAAAGCTGAGAAAAACAGTAAAACCTTAAAAGAATTTAAAAATTGATATTTTCTTGTGACATATATGTAATTGGCAGATGGATTGATATTTTTCATATCCAGAGCCATAAAAACAGTCATACTTGCTGCTGTAATAGTATCTTCCATTTGTATTATGTTTCATTGTTGTAGGGAGATTGCCACAAAGCACTCACTGAGGGATAAAAAAATGATTCCTACAGCTCCTTTGAGTGTTTCTGGCTCAAACAGTAGCAGTGTCCATCTGACTGAGGAGGTAAATTTATGCATCTGATGTCTCATCATCCTTTCAGGGTCATGATATTTTAGGAAATTCTTAATCAGAGATGAATAGGCTGAGGCTCTGAAGATGATTGTGATAGTGATGCTGTGAAGCACAATATTAATGCTCTGGGCATTACTTATTCACGTTAATTTAGGGATCTCCTAACGCTCTAGTAATTAGAGGAATGTCAGCATGTCCTGTGAGGTAGGTAATAACCTTATGCCCAGTTACAGTGATGACTAATGTAGCAAAGCTTTTGTGTGTGCATTTCATGAGGGGTCAGCCACTGACCATTTTCTTTAATGGTCAAAACTCTTTTATTAACAGATGTTAACCAAGAAAAATAATCAGAGGATAACAAGAGTAAGTTAAATTAATTTAAAATAAATGTTCAGGAGGGTGTTTCCTTGACATGTTACAACAATCACTGCTATTTTTGTCTTGCTATCCAAGATGTTGGAGAGGAAAGGAAGAGGCAAAGAGAACAAAGCCACTAATAGGAGTTTCACATCCTAAGTGTAGAGTATTATTACCTATCCCAATTTCAAGAGGTGCTTTTCAGCACTAGTTTCTGAAGGACCCAGGATACTGTTAGAGCGCAGTCTTCAGTAATCTCTGTTCTTGCAACACCCTAATAAAAAGATTTATTCATTCCATATACAGAGGCACTGTGAGAGCACAAAAAGCTTTGAAATTCTCTCCTGCACAAGCTCTCGCTCCTGTGATTCATGTCTCAATTTCAGACAGTAATCCCAGGTGCAGGATCCTCTCCCTTGTCAAAGATTTTCTTCTCTTGCCATTGTAACCGGTCCTACTTGTCTTTGCGTACATATTCAACCAAACTCTTTCTATAAGTGAAGGGAAGAATCTATGACAAAGCTCTCAGCACTCTTTTTTTTTTTTTTTTTCAGTAACAATATGGTTAGTTGCCTTTAAAATCTCTCATCAATTAAAGGCAGTCATGGGAATAGCAAAGGTATTCATCCCCACCCCCCATTAGCATCATGAAGCATACTTCAATAACCAACACTGCTCCCAAAAATGGGCTACATGGATCAATAGACCAGCTGCTAAAAATCCTACAGATTCAACCTCTGCCTGAAAATGGCTTTCTAAGCATTTTCAGAGAGCATAGACCATTTGCTAAAATAGCTTGTGAAATGGCTTTCATATGGAAGAAAATCTTTACATTTACTAAATAATACAAGGACTAACTCAGCCAGTCCTGTCCACTTTGCAAATAGAGAAAGTGAGGCACAACACAGGTGACTTTCTTCAAGCTCTGACAGTGAACTGATGGCAGAGGAGAGAGTGAAACCCAGGTGCAAGGGCCAGGAGTCATATGCTCCAGCCTTCAGTGTCTTCTATATAGTCCATCTGCAACATTTGGCTTCAGCCAGGAAATGTTGGTCCTACAGTGCCACGTTTTTATAATATATATAAAAAGTGCATACATTTTTATATAAAACTTAAAGGTAGGTGGATTTTTTTCATGTTAAATTTACAGTTAATTTACATAACTAATTTGTAAGCCAAAGTGTAAATGACGCTCAGCTGAAGTGACCATTTTGACAAGCAAGTGCAAACATTGTCAGAACATTGGCAGGTCTGCTTTGGACAAGACTGAGCTTGACAGCTTTTTCTTTGTGCATCTGGGTTTTCTTAGGGGGGCAGCAAGGCAGGAATTGGTTTTGGTTTGGCTTTTTTTAAGAGATAGTTGAAAATACCGCATTACAATATTCTGATTTTTAAATTATCTAGCTGTGTCATTTAAGATATTATACAAGCTGGCATGGAAACCTGAAAGCTGTGTTTTCTGTGCTTGTTGTGCCCAATACTGTTTAAACAAAAGCAACACTATTGTGAAACATCCAATGCTCTCAACCATCTGATACAATAATTCATCTCAAGTTAAAGATGATGACTTAAAGAAAGCTTGTAAGACACTTTACACCAATGTTAGATATAGAAGATAAGGGTGGGGTGTTAGGGAGATGAACATTTGAAAATCAAAGAAATATGCAAGGCCTTTTTTTTCTATCTTAGAATACTAAAAATGGTAATTTCATGGCTTTTTTTTTTAACTTTAAAAACCTATGTGGTCTGCAGCCCATGGAGACTCATGGTGTTCCTAATTTAATTTTTTTTTTAAGCCTGTAGATCCTTTTCTTTACCTTCACATGTGTCGCTCAGTTTGGACAGACTCTCATCCTGTCAAGCTTCATCTTCAGCTCTCATCCAGAGGAGTGCTCTCAGGACGTGATGAAAACCTCTCCAGTAGCTCTGAAGTGAGCTTTGGAAAGCTGGGATGTCAAAATGTGTGTCTTAGCACGTCTGCTTGCACTGACATAAAAGAAATCTCAGAAGAAGATTATTTTATTTCTGTCTAAAAAAAAAAATATTTTTTAAATAGAATTCAAGTTAGCTTTGGACACTTAGTGATAAGTAGCAAGTTGGGGATACCCAAGGTCACAAACTCATTCTTTTATTGCCCAATTAGTGTGATGTCTCCAGGTCCAGCAGCTGTTTAAGGCCAAAACATTGACAAAAATGGACAGATTATAAGTTTGCCTGTAGACCATTATTTATCATTGCTCTTCTTGATGATCTGCATCTTCTTAATAAAAAGAATATTTAAGAAACCATAAAGAAAGCTAAGCCAGTTCTGTTTTAATGCATTATGTAATTAAATCTTTATTGAGATTGGAGAGCTGTGCAACCACAAAAGAAAAAAAAAAGCAAAAAACAAAACCAGGAGTGATTGTATCTAGACACATATTGAGAAAAGTCTGTTCATAGAAAGAATATGTACAGTCTGTCATGTAAAAGATCAGGTCAGGTAAAGATTCTGACTGACCCACCGGCCTGTCCTGTGAATGTGAACACATGTGGTAGGGTTATGGAAGTCAATAGTTCCTTTAGGGACAAAAATATTTCTCTGCCATGTAGCTTAGACATACACACCTGTAAAATTAAAGCCTGTATATTCCAGGTCTCCTTTAGCCTCTGTGAGCATAAGAAGAGAAAAATAATGGAGCTAAATGTTGTGTGGATAACCTGGGACTGTGTCAGGGTGTTTTCAGTGTATATTACCTGGTTGTTGGATGAGCTTTCTAGCTTATTCCTTGATGCTGTATTTTGAGGATAGCCAAGATGTGGTTTGGGAGACTCGTGCAGTTCACAAGTGGTTCTGGTTGTGGCTGAAGCATGTGAACAGCCTTATCCCACGGGCACCAGTGGGAGCCGTGGGAGTCTGCAGCTCTGTCTCCCTCTCTCTCCTTTGTAACTCCCACCCCTATGGAAATCTCAGCAAGTGGTTCAGGCTCAGAAAGACTGCCTTTCATATTTTAACATCGTGCTTAATGGTATGTGTACATGAATGTGCACTACCAACCTGCACTTACAAACGTGTAAAACCTCACCACCAGCCTTGCCTGTTTGCACCAAACGATGTAGATTATTCCCACTGAGTAAAGCATCCAGAACTGAGAAGTACTAAAATCGTCAGTTTTGTGTCAGAGTTGTAATGGATGAGAAATGTTTTAGATAATGTTTCAATACAGAGAGTCAGCTTTGGATTTTCAGTAATCATTTTTGACAGTTATGGAACTTGTAAAACAGAAGTTTTCCCCTTTACTGCCCTTAGAGTTCTCTAAGGAATGGGGGAAACCCCCCTATCCAGAACACGAGTTATCTTGTATTTTTTGCTAACGTCTATAATTACTGATGTGGGTGTTCCCACATCTTAGAATGGAAAAAGTGCTTGCCAAGATTGAAAAACTGTAGTAAGCAATATATACGATTTCTCTCACACACCAGTATTTCTTGCTGAGACAAGTGAACTGGAACTGTGTTTAAAACCATATAATTATACTCCTATATATCATTTATTAAATCAGATTTCCCCCACCCTCTGTTCTTTCAAGTCTCTTCGAAAATGCTTTTCTTCCAAGAGGCATGCTTGCTGGGGTCCTCCCCTTTGAAGAACTCTTGCTGAACAATGGAAACGAACAACAATATAAACAGCACATCGAGACCCATGTGACATGCCGTCTTAAACCATTCTTGCTTTTTGCTTAAATCTTTACTCATGCTTCAGCATCACTGAAGTCCAATGAGATACTGTGATACTGTGATTGCTTGTCAGGGTCTATCCCAGAGATCCATGAGTTTCATGGTGCATTTTCTCCATGGCACAGGCCATATAGTTTCATCTTTCTCTTCCTTGGTCAGGGCCAGAACTTTCTGTTCAGATAATCCATGGGCTGTAGAAGGATGTTTGAAGATTTCCTTACTTCACACTCACCTCTATGCTATTTAGAATATGAAGAAGCTGACCCAGTGCTTTCACACCCATGAAATAGGACTAATGAACAGTTTTTCCAAAGCACACAGATTGTATATGCAAAGGTCCAGTACGCAAATCCTGACATGTTTATGCCTCAGGTTGTGCATACAAAAAGCTATTTAACTTTGAGCCAATATCTTTCTTTCCAGCACCCACACCTCGCTCAACCCACCTTCTCTGAGAAAGCCTGGGGAAAAGACTTTATACCATGCTCCAAACTGTTGGGAAGTAAGGTTGTGTTGGACAAAGGGACCATCTAAATATGAATTGGTATGAGCAATGAAACCCTTTGCAATTATAATCAAAGTAGAGGTTCCAGCTTTTGGCTTATTACCAGGGTCCTGTCTGCCATGAAGCTTGCAGTTGATGTGTGTGAGCATTAGGACCGTTGCTGTTGAATTTGTGGTGTAGGTGGTACCACTCACGTTCTTAGAATAGCTTTCCCCAGTTTATACTGCAGATTACATATTAAGGTGTGGTAGCATCTTTTGGGACTTGCACTATGTAGTTTGAGAGTTTAAGGGCCTCTCAGAATTGCTCTTATATTCTGAGAACCTTCCACTGCAGCCCACAGAGTCTGGACAGTGGTTCTTTTCAGGTTTGAATATTAATTCACATAAGCAATAGATGCCTGTATGGCACTGCAGTTTTCACTTATTAGGCTCATTTCTTTTATCCTTTTTTCACTCTGTTAGTAACTGTCGCTGAGAAAGGAAAGTTGTATATTAAGGGTTTGATACATCAAGGGAAGAAATCCTTTTTGATTCACTGGTATGTTCATGTGATGGAGATGCACTAGATTTTAGTCTAAATTTCTCATCAATCTTTTCTTTTTTTTCCTATTGTTTTCACCCTTCAATTTATTGTTCCTTTTTTCTCTTCAATCTATTGTTTTCTCCTATCTTGGGAGGGGTTTCTTGGCAGTCTTTATATTTTCCTCCTGTTCAATCCTTCTGAAGTGTTGTCAGGCAATGCTCCAGTTCTGGTTAAACACATTGGTCCTGTAGTATGAGATTAGAGCTCCAGCAGTTCTCGTGTGGTGCTGCTGTATCCAAGATGCCTAACTTCTAACTCAAGTGTTTAGAGAGGTGTTACTTTAGAATGTTTTCCTTAAGGTTTAATTAATTTTTGGTAATAATTCTTTTTTTCTATTAGCCGTGTGTTTTAACAAATTACAATATGAAATCGAAACAAAACATGAAAATATGAAATAAACCAAAACAACATTATTTGAAGGAAGACTGAGAAATATGAGAGTTATTTATGTTGGTTGTTAGTTAGCAAACACTTGAAAACTGTCATGTTCAGGACTGTCTTTGTTAAGGAACTATTCATTCTCATGAAAAGAGGTACAAACCATGCAAAATATAAAGAAAACAAACCCAGCTGTAAGAAAAACAAACACGCACTGAATACCTACCATGATCAGAAATCTGCTGAATTTACAGCAATGCCTGTTATAGGAAAAGTTCTAACATATTGTTCTTTTATTGTGTATTATGCCTTTTATTAGCTTGCAAATCTAATTAGGAAACCAATGGGCACACAGTATGCAATGACGGAAGCAGTACCACCTATCCTTGTGGCAGCTTTGGTTTTGCTTTATGGGTGGTCTTTGTTCCTAAAGGCTTATATGAATACCACATATTAGCTGAGCTGGTTCTCCTTGATGTTTGTGTTGTATTGTACACATGTTGTCACTATTTGACACTTAAACAATCCAGAGTCTTACCCAGCCCATATTTAGTACCATAATAAACTTCTGAGCATATGTTTTTGAGAGCAACAGTAACATTCATCACTGCAATGTGACATATAAATAAGCACTACTGCAGAGTGTACATGCCTTCAGAGGGCATAACTGGACTAGAAGGTGTTTGCCAAAGGAATGTGGTCATCTGCCTTGCCCTTACTGGACTTTTTTTCTTCTTAGCTTGTTTCAGTAAATCAAAACGATTCCTGAAGTGACCCACAAACCTCACCCTGTACATCTGAAAAACACACGTTGTTACAAAACTTTTCTAGTGAAACATTTCCTGTTTGAGACTTTGACTTGACAAACATTAGATGGAAGGCATAAACCATTCCTCTCTTCATCTCACTCCTCTCTTTCAGTGGGGAGCTCCATCAAGGGCTGATCTGAAGCACTGGTTTGGCAGATTGGGATGTACCAACGCTTCCTGCTCCCGTGAGTCACCTTCTGTTGTTTTTTCCAAAATTCCTGTACTTGAATGGTTTTGCTTTGGCAAAGGTGGTTTTATTGTGTTTTGGGGTTCTGTTTTGGTGTGTTTTGGTTTTGTTTTTTAAATTTTTTTGACGTAGCTCTAGTAGAAATGAAGGAGTTGCATATGTAGGGCTTCAGGATTTGACTTGTCCCTTGTTCTCTCTGAGCAAGACCAGAGGCTTACAAAGACTAATGGCAGCACAACAGATTTAAAGTGTGGTCATATCCTGCCTTAGTTGGGTAAACACATTCTGATTCAGTGAGAGCTTTGTCTGAACAAGGACAGAAAAGTTGAACCTTGAACAAGGAAATAATTTATGTAAGTCTTAATGAATATTTAATGTGGAATGCTAATTATAAAAAAAAAGGTATATATTTTGATGTCTTGCCTTTAAGTGACAGATCATCCAGTGTCTCCTTGGCCTGAGGAGGACCATCAGCTTGATTATTACAGAGCTATATTGATTTAGTGAGAGTATGCTCCCATTACACTGATACCTCTTGAAAGAAACAGGAGTTATAAATGAAAAAGAGAAAAAGTTTAAAACTGAAATAAGAACCATCTGCCTTTATTGCTTTAATACTTGAATTTTCTGTTGATCAATATTGCTGAACACAAAAAAAGCTAATTATTACATAGAGCAGAAAACATAAATTTCTGAGTGCTGTTTGTTATATAAACACAATTATTAAGATAATATTACTATATGTAAATGTAAAAATCTTTGAAGTTTCTCATGCTGAAATACTATTTATTTGAAAGTAAGTGGCATTCCTGAGGTAGCCTTTCTGCTCTGTTACCTGTACATTCTCCCACCCTCTTGGATCATGTGAAAGGAGCCCCTTGCAAACTATTCACGTCTCCCACGAGAGGCCTGTGGGGTGTCTGCAGGTGACAGCAAGCTTCTACCTTAGCAAAAATGAAAAAACCCAATATGCAGCATCTTTCAGTGCTCAACAGCAGCTCATGCTGTGGACTGAAACAAAAATAAAGGTGAAACTACTAGGTGTTGTCACATTAACAATGCTCATGCCTAGACTGACTCTCAGCTTCTCATGGCAAAACACACGTGTGTATCACAGATAAGTCCTACTTGAAAAATGAGATTCATTCATATCTGACCTTGGTTTGATTTTTTTTCCCCACTATCCTCATTAGGAAGATGAAGCCCAGCACCATTGACCCTTCTGTCTTCCCCAAAGCACAAATACTTGAAGCTGCAACTGGGCCTGGACTCTGCCCTGATTTCATGCTCTGCATACGTGTACAGCGTGTGAGAGAGCAGAGAATACGTTTGCGAGTAAACCGCATTAACTCTCAAAGAGAGATTTTAAAGTTTTAATATTATGGTTGTCTAGTTTGATCTAGTATCTGGTCATTGAATTGTATCATTGCAAGAAACATGAGAACAGCAGCATGACCATGAGGTATATTGTATTACAGAATGAGGTTACACAGCACCAAAGCACCACCATATTTCAGTAACAAATGCAGCTTCTGGGGAGTTTTGTTATCATTGCATAAGCTTCACTGCTCCCTAGAAGATGACACTGATTCAGATAGAAAACACTAATTCAGTTTTTGCCAGCAGAGCCAATTGTCTCTTTGATTACATTAGACTGACAACTGGTTTTCAATGTCATTGTCAGCCGCAGCTTCTCATACGTGGTGCAGTGGAGCATGAACTGGGCTCCCTTTATTTAATTATTTCTGCCCGTTTCTGTATTTGTGAATAAGGCAAATGTGAGGCTCCCATCTAGTAGACAGAAAAATGTCAGATGCTTTAGATTACAAAACTCAGGCTTCAACTGTGGTGTCCAGCATCCTTTTTGAAGGCAGATCCTAAAGATGTATGTCACACCAAAGAGTGAATTTGAAATTATCACTGTTTTTGGCGATGATTTTCTGGAAGTGACCTAGGATTTTCTTGATTTAATAATTGTTGCATTAAGTAATTTGATTTTTTTTTTCCTTAATTAACTTGTAATTGGAAGACTGTCTATGAGCTTCCCATTGCAGGACTTGCTATTTAAAATTTGCCTTATGTTGATTGGTGGTGTTGGGACCACAGAAGCCCTGTGGTCCATTCCATGGCTGGGTCTGGATGAGTGTGAAGCTGGATGTGTATCCAGTGCAGTGGAAGTTTGATGTTCTGTGCAAATTTTTCCTATACTTGGCTGGAGGGTCAAGCATTTTTACTATTAAAAAAAATCTTTTTATCCACCTTTTCTTGAGGAGAGTTATAAAACCTTTTTTTTTTCTTTTAATGTTTTCTTCTCTATGAGGGTTATAAAGTTATTTAATTCACCAAATTTTCTTTCTTGAGGAGCTGTGGTCTTAAGAAAATAAAATCAAAAGGGGTATCAGTGCAGAAGGTTGCTCTGCAAATAATATGCTGTTAAAATAGTATTTTTTACTATTTTTATATAGGTATATTAAAGATACCACAGAACGTCTTAGAAGAGTAGGTAGTCAGGGAGGAAGCTCCACAAGCTCACAGTAGCTTTGTGCAATGAGGCCTCATGAAATGATTGCTGCCAACTATCTGTGATTCTTCCATGCCTGCAGAATAAGAGATTTATGTTCTTCATAAAGTGTATCCTTCTATTTCTGAATTCTCTTCTAGTGCTCCCATTGCCCAAAAGCCAAACAAAGCTAACCTCCTCCAGGTCCCAGAGTGAAAAAATGCAAACACACTGCATTTAAAAGTAGATTTAGCAACTCCAAAGTGGGCGATTTGGTTCCACCCATCAAACCTGAGTTCTCTGATCTAAAGTCAGATGGGTGCTACTCCTAGCGAGATGTGTGCCAAATCTAATTAAGCTTTGCATAATATGCATCTTGGGTGATTTGATTTATTAGCTTTGTTTGAAGAAAGTAATAATAAAAAAAGAAAATGGCTTTGGTAATAAGCTGTTTGAATTCCCTGTGCAAGTAGGCACAGTCCCTCCTGGATCTCTCTGAAATGCTCTCGAGTTGTGCAGGTTACCTATCAACAGACTGATGCAATTTTGTGAGCTAGAGCAAAGAGAGTGTTTGGTCTGGGGTCTTACCTCCATTGTTCTCCCAACTTTCGGCTCAGCATAAGTATTCAGGTAGTCTCTACTGTGTATCATGATTTCCATTCTCATGACTACCATAAACCCCAGAAATGATCATTTATGTCCATTTATACCATGGAACCTCGTGTGCACAAAGAGGCTAAGAGATGGCTGTAGTGTAGTGCAGCAGAGATCTTAGAATCCTGGAATGGTTGGGGTTGGAAGAGACTTCTAGAGGTCACCTAGTCCAACCTCCCTGCTAAAGCAGGTTCACCTAGATCAGATCACACAGGTCCTGCATTAGCACTAAACACTCTGATTCACTGGAAAAAGGCAAATGGAAAATTGAAACAATAGTCCCAGCCCTATGCTAGTGTAGCAAGGTTGGTTTTGAAACCTGAACTATCTCTTATGTATTTCTTTGGATTTGAAACGTGACAGGCATACATGTCCTGTGGTCTAAGTCCTCAACACCTCAAGTCCTCTTGATTCTTCTGGGCCAAGCTATGGTGGTCAGCCATGGCAGTGTCTCATCCAGTAGCATTCCTGAAGCTGGGTTTGACATCCTAATACTGGCTGTCTTTCTGGTCTTTGATGTCTTCTGCTTCGTGGGTTACAGAGGAGGATTTCCTGCAGGGCTCCTGATAAGGCTAGATCTAATTCTGGCAAGAATCCTCTATCCCTATCTTTTCTCCTCTGTCTCTCAAAGCACCAATTTGTTGGACTATTGCAGCATGACCCAAGATGAACCTGTATTTGTAAACATCAACATTGCAGAGCTTGTGTTCTCCATACAGCATTGAAACATTTACAGGAAAATAGCATGCATTCAAAATTTATGGATACTACTTGACTGGCTGCAATAACTCCACTGGGGTCAATTGGAAAGGCAGTTGCCTTGGGGTCAGATCAACAGTAATATTTCAGCATGTAACTAATGGTGATTTGAATGTGTATATGGGACAAATGAGTATGGGGACCTGGATATTAGGACCTCTTTTTGCAATCATACTCCTTTACTACAGCAGGCACAAAAACGTGACCAAGCAGTGCACAACTGCAACTTCTATTCAATGACTGTTAATTACTTCAGGGGGAATGTCTGAGACTTTTACTTTACATTTACAATGAAAACAAGAGCTCTTCACAGCACTGTTGTTATCCTGGGGTAGAATATTAATTTAACACATCTTATTTGAGGAATGTTGCTATTAGAGGAAAGTGAGGGAAGTGTTGTATGTTTATCTTCACTCTTGTCAGGATGATCTCTTCCAAAAACTTTCAAGGGGTATTGGTGTTTCCAACTTGGAAAGTGGGAATTAGATGTAGGATCAGATTTGCTCTTAGTTGGTCACAGAATCTCATGCTATTTTATGTGGACATTGAAGAATATTAGGATATACAACCTCTGTGTAAGTGCCAGTCTGTCTCTTCAACAACACTTTTTAGTGCTACTGAAGCCGGGCAAATGACAAGAATTTATGTCTGCATGATTTAAAGAAACATTACTTTGGGATTTTTTTTGGCTTTCTGTCACATACATTTGAAAGATCACTTATTTTGGAGCATATTCACAGACTAAAAATGATGAAAGGCAAATAATTTTTTCAGTTTAATTATTTCTGTTGGAAAAAATGAGATAGGATTATTGTGAAAAATCAAGAAATGTGTTCATAGCTTTAATGAGAATAACCTCTTCTCACTGCTAAATTAAAAAAGCGATTTTCTTTCCACTGGAATAGGAGAATTAAGGAAAATACACAGATTAACAACAATTTGAAGTGAGTTAACACAATTTTTAAGTGAGTTCCCCCAAAATGCTCCCCCCCATTTTTAATTATGGTGCTTACTTTGTTGAGGTGTTTTGGGTTTTTACTTTTTTTGATCAAACATGCAACTGAACCTTGTGGCAGAAATATTCGCCTAAAATACTGATATTAAGAAAATGTCAGTAAATATCCACAAAAAAATATTGAATGCATACACTTTCTTACCAGAAAATTATTCATATCATGTTGCTGCAGTCAGGCAGCAGAAACAAGTTATGCAGCTTGTTGTATGTAATCAACATCGTTTGAATTTTGAATATTAAAATATTCAAAAATTACTTACAAAATTTAATACCTCCCCACACTTATCTGGCAATTAATTTCAAATGCCATATCAAGAGGAGAGTGAGATTAATATGCTGTGCCAGTAGTTTTTTTGTTGGAGACAGATGTGACATGGTTCATTATGAAACATGGCCATTTCTGCACAGCTGGATATGGAATGAAAGTTTGAAAAAGAAACAAAAAAATATTTATGCCTTTTTTAATTTATGCCTATCATTATTTTGTGACAGTGACCCTTTATCCACTTCAGCTGTGCAATGACTGGCTTATGGGGCGAAAATCCTAGAGGGAGCTTTGGGGGTGTGCAGAAGCTTTCTGTGGTTGTGATGTGCAGAAGGGTCTCACAACACCTGTGTTTGCAGTTATGGACCTACCTTTGTCCTTAGAAAACACAGCAACAAGGTGAAAGCTCCTGTCCTCATTTCCTTGATTTAACCCCAAGACAGAGGCTGGGATTTTCAAAGACGCCTGAGAATGCAAGTGCTCCACTCCCATTGAATTTTAATGGGTTTTGAATGCTTGGCTCCTTCAGGCTTCTCTGAAAACCTCAACTTTGGTTCATCTGTCTGCTTAGGGGCTTTACTGACGAGGTGTAACCCAAGGGGCAAAAGCTCTTTCGTACAAGTCAGGCGCTTTCTTCCAAAAAGCTCTGTGTATGGCGGGAAACTGCAGCGCTCGTGTGTGCAGAGAGTGGCCTATGGAGGGGCCAAAAGAAGATAAGCTGATTTTTAAACTGGTTCGACTGAATTACAGACACAATCCAGCATTCTGCCTCTGCTGACTCTGCAGACTGTTCTGCGCTGGGCTCCGTCTCACAGTGACTCAGAGGCAGCAAGAGTGCGATTACTTCTTCTGGCTCAGACATCGAGTCTGTTGGGAGGAGGAGAATAATTCATTAATTTATTTGGGACACTGGATGGTTTCCTCACTGTCTGAAACAACAGGGTGTGAGCAGCCCCAGCTCCAGCTGCTGGCGGACGGGTTTTACAAAGGCAAATGTTCCCTCTCCAGCACCCACCAGCCAGAACGGCACAGGGTTGAGCCTCCAGGGCTGAGGTCCATGGCCAGCAGAGCCAACTGAGGGGCTTGGGAGAGCTCATAACTGAATCCTCACAATGCTCATGGACTTGGTAATTAGAGAGTTTAATTTTTTTAAGCCTGCTAGAGGAATTTTCCATAGCACTGAGCCTTTTCATTTTCACTGGAAACGAAAGCACTTAGTTTTAGTGCCTTTTGGAACAGCAGGGATTTGCTTTGAGAGCAGAAAGGGAAACCAGATAATAATATCATCCTTAAGGGATTTACAAGCCTTGTACTGAGCTGGTAAAAATTGGTGTGGTCAATGGATATGTCCATGAGACTACCTATTAATTGATGAGTCAAATATCCTCAGAAACTTGTAGGCCTACATTCCTTCTCCTGCTAGTGCAAATCAAGAGCAATTCCATTAAAGGCCATGCTTTGGAAGTACTGCAGAGTGTTGCAGGTGACAAAAAGCTTACTATTATTTTTTCCAAAGAGTAAGATTCCCCTGAGTCACTGTCAGGGGTACGCAACTATTACATTTAAAATTCCATTTATGGTAACTACATTTTACAAAGATATCCTCCCTCCTGATAATGGTTTAATCTTTGCTCTTTAGCTCGCTCTCAGTGCTCTGCATGGCTGCAAATGCAAAGTCACATGAGGAAGGTCCACACTACAATTTTGTATATGAATCTGTGGAAGCAGCATTTAATGTCTTTATATTGTGAGATGCAATTACCATAAATTGAAATCAACTAATGTGCAATATTTAAAAGTAAATGTTGCGAGTCCATTCCCTGACTGGGAATTCCATCATATAAATATTTATTAGTAATAACACTAATGATTAATTAATCTTTTGTTTGGTTTCTAAGTGTTTGCACTAATAAAAAACTGCATTCCTGTGTACTACAAGGACTTAATATGAAACAATACATTCCAGACATTTTACTTCTAAGGTGACAAATGATGCCTAGCTAGAGTATTAGGAGATGTTATTTCCAAAGACATCTATGATGTTCATTTTGCCATCAGTCTTGATCTCTGCAGAATGGGGTAAAGAAGGTTAGTTTTGGCAGCTTAATGCTTCCACAGAAAAATATTACCCAAGACAATATTTTACAAGCACAGTTGATCTTCATACGATTAGTTTGTGCCCATTACAATACAAACTTTTTCAAAGCACTTGATATCCCCAGATCAGAATAGCAGTTTAGGTCTTGTGTGAATAGTTTGGGTATGACTGTGAATGAAGCACAGCAGCATTGTGTTAGAGCAAGAAAACCAGCCAGCAGAAAATGCAGATACAAAGATGTGTGTTGGCTCCAAAGTCCAATTTTAAACTTGATCTCAAGCAGTACTGAATAGAAAATTACTTCAGGGCCATATATTTTAAATGTCAAGTCAGAATTTTTAAAAGCATTTGAGTAACTTCTGAACATGATCCTACTCACTTTTAAATAGGACTGGTCCTGAGAATTTTCAGGAGACTCTTCAAATCTACTTTAGGAGGTTACAATAACTTACTTTCATATCTTAAGCAGTGTGATATTAAATGTTAAAATGCTATCATGATGGATCAGCGGTAATTGCTCCCATTAAGTGGATGATTTTTAGCATCTAAGCAAAGAATTGGATTCTGTTAGCTCGTTGTTCTGTGGACCTACTTGTGGAACAAGCTCTTACTAAATGTAGGTGCAAAACCTGATTTTCATTTATGTCAACTTGACTGGAACTCATGAGAGAAATTCACATTACTGCAGGTGACTGAAGCCCTGAAGCTCTCTCAGGTCTGCAACCATATTGAAGTTTCATCAGCTTATTCTATGGCAGATTTTTTGGGTCTGAAACATAGCAAAAACATAAACACAACCTAGTGTCTCATTGTTAGTTGACTTGAATAAGAATTCTATAATTGCACTTTTTACTAGGAGGAATTATTTTGAAGTGATAATAGTTTCCTTAAAGGGATGCTGTGAAGATACACATCAAATATTTCTTTCTATGAAAATATCCATCCTCAGCCATGAGAGAAACACCACTTTCATTCATTAAAACTGAAAATGTCTTAATAACATGATTGACTAATGAGTTGTATGACCCTGCAAAGGGAAGATGGCACCTACTCTCCAGCTACTCTGTAATTACAATCTGGAATGAGGGATTTGATCTTGTAGTCATGCAAAGGGAATGCTGTGTGTATAATGAAGGTGGAGCAGAAATGAGGATGATTTAAGCTACCAGTAGGATGGCTTTTTGTCTTTTTTAAACTATCAACTGGAATGTAATATATCTAACCATAGACCTGTAACCTAAAAATGGATATATGACTGGTGTGGATATATGAGTGTGGGTTTCCAATGACCTACTAGTGTTTGATCAAAAAAACAGAGGCTTATTGGTATAGATGAATTTACACCATTCCAACCTTAATCATAGCACCTGTTCATACTTTAGAAACCCAGCACATTTGATAGGAGAGAAAGACCAGTGGGTCCCTTCACCTTTCATTGCCAGTGATCATAACTTCTCTGTCCTTTAAAAGCTGGTTGCTTTAGACCATTTTAGCTATTCTCTGAAGTCTACCTATGTGACCAAATCTCCCCTAAGATATCCACTTGTCTGACAATCACAATCCCACTTCCTAAAATGAAGTTCTCACTACTAGTACACTGAAACAATTTCTGTGTTATTGTCTTCAAATAGATATGTCCAAGCTTTTATAATTGCTAAGGAGAAGTTCAGAACCCCACTGGAAAAGAACCCCATAAAACATCTCACATGGTTTTGAATGAGTTTTCCTCCGAACTGATGATTTTCAACCTGTTCCAATGGGCTGGGTGTTCTTCTTTATAATGAGAAAGCTTAAATATTGCATAGATTTGAAGTTATTGATCTGAGTCCCTGCACTCCTTCAGGTCTGCAGACCACCAGCTGAAAATCACTGGCCAGGACAGCTCATCTTGTAGAGCTTTATACTCTTGCACACTGTATTTTCACCATTCACCTGTTCATGGATGCCAGGGGTTTGAAAACCTGATGAACTTCAGTGACTTCATTAGTGGGATGCAAGGTAGCTCAGAGGTCTTTGGCACTCAAGGTAGGAGAAAGCACCATATTTCACTTCTGTTTCATAGCAAGAGAACTGTTTTCATTTCCAAAGATCCATATCAGGGAAACTGTCTTCCAAAAAGCACTGCTCATGACTGCAGTCACATGGAAGATACACACCATTTAAGGTAAATCCATGGCTCAGCAAACAATACAGAAATTATGACAATAATTCCCTAAATTGACTTTTAAATGAGATTTAAATTGATTTAAAGAAAAAAAAACCAAATCTTTGCAGGGTCTTGGTCCATCCATTGGCCTATATTAATTAGTGGATTTGTTTCCCCTGAAGTGTTGTAAATTTAGGAAAACAATTAGGCCTGGTAAATTAAAAATATCTAAAATAGTTTTATCTATAGAAAAGTTGAAACAAATATCTGGTTTGACACCAAGTAAAATAGTTTCTTTTCAAACCTGTAACACACGTGTGAAATTGAGAGAAAGATGAGAATGAACAACTGCTTAGCAATTATTTTAACCAAAGCTGAAGTGAGAAGTTCTAGTTTTCAGGGAAGTATTTGTGTTTGTTTTGGTCTCTGAAAGGAACGCTTGGCTGAAACTGGCACAAAGACACAGCATGATTCAAGTTTGCTGAATTTGCAGTTTTCGTCTGAGTACTGTGGGGATTTTTTCTCGCTGTTGGAGAGCCATGGAAAGCTCAGTGGTGTTTTCATGTATGTTCATGCAGACACTTTATCATTTTATTTTTGCTTGTCCCCCCAGATAGAATACTTTCACTACCTTACCAAACCAACATCATTTACACATCAAAACAATAATTCATTTTCAGATTCAGCCCTTCATTAAAAAGATAAGTAGTGCTTAACTGGCATCTAGTGCCTGTGTAGCTATTCTGTACTGGAGCGGAGTTAAGTGGGGTTTCTCAGACAAGGGCCTTGGGCAAGCCCTCTGTCTGGGATGAATTTCTCCCCAATTAAACTCATTTGTTTTCACATCCACATAATGGCACCTGAGATATGGAATGTCTCAACCACTTCCTTCAGCTTTTTTCTGAGGGTGGGGAATTGTTTAAATCTGAGCTGCAAACTCATTACTGTAGAATATGCCGTGCAAATAAATGTCCAATGTGCTGGAGGATTATCTGATTAAAGAGGTTAAATTATCCTCTTATTACTTTAATAGTTTATCTTTTCTGAGGTTCAGGTAGAATGATGTTTTATTGAAGAGACGCCAAGAGGTGGAGTTCTGCCTTGGATTATGTTTAGGATAGAAGCTGAGTTTGAAGCTGAATCAGAGCTGCCAAATCTTATGACCTGTTCATGCCAGAGCAGGGTTAGGGTGGTGGGAATTGTGGAAGATTAGCCATCTCAAAGATTGTAAGAAATATTCCCTTTGCAGAGAGCTCTGCTGTATCTGAGTTGGAACTGGTTAAGAGTCAGGTAAAGAAGCCCAGATGGTTTAGAACAAAATTCAAAGGATTTTCACTAAGCAAAGCCTACCTGCCTCCTAGGCTATCTCATTGCATTGCCTAGAACCAAACAAAATACCATCTCTGACATCTTATCTGAAATTATTAACCTTTATATTTTCCTCTTTTTTTGGATAATTAAAAATGAAGGGAGGAGAAACTGGACTGATCTCCACTGAAACTGCTATAGATTCTGTGATCCTGATTTGTGGACACTTAGGGCCAAAATTTTAAAGGCCCTAGAATGTCTAACAGTGTAAATAGCTGCCCACAGGCATTATCATCCCATTAGAAGCACAGTTATTTTGGAAATCCAAAGGAGAGGTTGGGGTAGAAAGAAAGTCTCTTTTCAAGATCATTATTCTGCATTTACTTTGGAGCAGCTGCCTCCTTGCTGAGAAAGGCAGCATCCTCTGTTGAAAGCAAAGGATAACAGATCCTGGTCTTGCCTCTATCACCTCTCTGTGAAGGTCTGTTTGAGATTAGGCACAAAGTCCGCCTTTGGGGATCATCTACTGTGTGGGAATGCAAGCCAGCACTCAGGCACAGGCTAAAACAAGACTGGAGCACGTTGATGAAAGGCAAGGAACTTCAACTTGCATTATCCCTTCACAAAGGTCCAGAACAGGGGCTCCTGTGGGCACAGGTGTGGTCAGCAGCTCCTGCTGCTGTGCTGGAGGTTGCATAGACATCAGGGATGCCAGGAACATCACCCAAGCGCCTCTCACATCTGCTCAGTTTTCTTTCACCACAAAACTAAAATAGCACAGTTCTTTGTCATGTTTGTATTGTGCTTGGAGACTTCTGCATGGAAAAAATACAGCAGGGCTTATATTATCATCACATTAACAAATGTCTTGATAGAACTCAGGATCTTCTTGCCCTCTTCTGTTGAAATCCTGCAGATCAGGAATCGGTACTCTGTAACATTAGGACAAAGATGTCCAGATGGAATGAGAGAAACAATTAGATATACTCGAATGCTGTGTCAAGAAGTTAATCTTTCTTCCAGCTTGGCATTCCTCTGCATGTTATTAACCACAAGAATTAGAGATGGAAAGATCTAATGTTGCAAGAGCAGTAACATGGGTAGCTGTGGAAAAATCATCTCTGTCTCCATCTGGCAAAGAGGACGCGACACAACAGAAGCAGAGCCTGCAGCTTCTGCTAGCGGAGCAGACACACAGTAGTATTTGCTGTGTACCTTTGAAACGCTCTGATTGCGCAAAGAGCAACTGCCTGCTCAGAACCACGCTGCTGGATTTGTAGGGTCCCAATCTGCGCTCCACCACAGGGACTCGGGCGCAGTGCCTTTTCCATAGCGTCGCATCTATGGTGGCTGCAACTTCACATGTTACAAAAAACTGCACCTTAAAAAACTTAAAAAGAGCAACCATGCAGGCAGGAAGAAGCATCTGCATTTGCTTTACTAGATCTTTTTGTCAGGCATTGTGATCATACTGACAGTTAGCCCTGAGGAAAGTTATAAATTCTGCACTGAATTGCGGTACAATCTTTCACCATGGCATTTCTGCCCTCTGGCCACGCTCTGGTTATCCATAATTGTGGCAGATAATGGTTTTTTATGGCTGGAAACATTCTTTGCAGGCACAAGGACAATAACCAGGGCTGAAAATGTAATTAAAGTGAATGGATGAACTTTCTTAAAGAAACAGTGTAGATTATTACTGGAGCTTAACACCTAAAAAGCCTGAGGCAAAATGGCAGCATCTGAAAAAACTTGTATAAATTTTACATGTAGGGCAAGCTTGAAGGTGGATATTAGATTACAGAAGGAAAACTGAGACATTTGATGTAACAGATAACTAAGGGCTTAGATCATCTCCAGGAATATAAACTAATGTAACACATCTTTTTCTGTCAGAAGATGTTACTTGTGTTCAGCGGCACCTTGTTTTTGTGAATCTGTGGAGAAGTTTGTTGTAGATTTTGTCTACTGTTGCAGCCGTAAAAGCGTCTTCCTTAATTACAGTGGGAAAGAGATGCTGTGTCTTCTACTTGTAATTCCTATTTCTTACAATGAGGTGCCACAAATTTTATTATTTTTTCCTACCTAACATCATCAAGGATCTGGAAATCATTTTTGTATTGAACACTTTCATAAAGTCACAAATGAGTAGATAGTAGCAGATCCCTATTTATTACACTACTTGTGCTGCAACTCTGAAAGCCAAATGAATCACTACACAACGTTATCTATTTCTGGTTTGATCTTCTGCTTACCTGTAAGTAGTTCCTTTTCCTGATGGAAATGTTTTGTCACAAGGCTGAAAGCTTCCTGACTTCTGGAGAACATCATCATGGTCCTATATCTGCTGAAAACCAAAATGAGATAATGCATTAATTATTATTAACAAGGAGTTAATACTTCTGATAATATTAATTTAACCATTCCTGAGCTGATACTTAATGGGCAATCTAAATGTATCTGACTTGGCTCCTATATTTCCTCTAGTCCTGCATGCAGAGACATTGCTGGGCTGGAGCTGGAGAGCCTTCACAGTTTGGGGGCCAGCAGGGCAATATTTATGGGCTGGCCCTATTCACAGCAGGGATTAGGTGCATGGCCTTCTGAGACTACATTTCTGGGCTGCTCTCAGTTTGTATGCATGAAAACTGGTTGCAAAATTTAGAAGCAACTTGATTTTTTCCCCCTTCTTCTATTTTTAGCACATAGCATTATTCCCACAGAAACATTCCCGCAGACACACCAGGACAGTAGCAGTACAAGTAACACCCAACCTGTCATGGCACAGGTGTAACAGCTGACTTCCCCACTTGCCTGCAAATTAAGATGACTTTCTGTGTGGGAGAAAATGAGAACTGGCAAAGCTACTTTTATATATTTTAAATAAGCTTCACAGTTAAGGATAAATTATGCTAATCTAGAACCACAAACAATACATGCATCTGCTTTTTGCACGCTTTGTACCTGGCAAGTGAGCTTTGTCTTTTGAGTTACGGGCTCATATGATCAAGCTGAATTTTGAGTCTGTGTGTATGTATTTTTTTATTCTCAGCATATTATTTTCTGTTTGTCTGAGTTCGTTATGAAAAGGTAGGTCCTGTGATAAGCATTCTAGACCAAAGAGATAGCTGGAGACAGTCTCACCAGAGCAAGTGAAAACCGTAGTGTGGTGGAAGGGACATAGGAAAAGGCCTTAAAAAGGTTATTTAAAGCTCTGCTAGAACATGTTCTTCAGCCCAGTTGTATTTCCTGGTTACCAGCACCAAAGACTTGCATTGCAAGATACACTTTCTTTCCTGAAGAATAATTGAGTAAATATATTTGCATGATAAGCAAGAATTAGTGTTTTGTACCACATTCAACACATTGTGGGCCTTTTCCTTCTTACTGAAAAGTCATATGGGATTACAGTTTTTAGGTGTCACTAGTGCCATACACTTGCATCTCTAAGTCGATGGCTATAGCCTGGGTATACAATTGGCTGCATGTGGCCAAATTTGATCACTGAGCCGTTCATCAGAGTGAGAGGAGTGTAAGTGGAAGCAGAATCTGGACCCATGCCCTTTCCTAGCGCATAGCAGAGATTTCTGCTTCCCAGAAAGGTTTCCTTTGCCACCCGTCATGGTGGTTTGGGCTGCCAAGAGGTTTATCATATGAAAGCGGTTGGTGGAAGTTCCCATGTATTTTCAATATATTTATTTGGTTTTCCTAGTCTTCAGATGAAAGGTGATCTCAGATACTGTTCCTCTTGTTATGTTTCAAAGAAATAATGAAGAAGGAAAATCAGTATGAGAAAGTAGATCCCCACTAACTGAGGTCTGAATTTCGTAGAAGGAAAATTTTATACCAACAACTGAGCCCAAAGAAAATGGCAGGAAAACTCACTTTCATTTTCATCTAATGCTTTCCTACTCTTGGTATAGCAATCTACCCATACAAAATGCAGAATCAGGAACTCAGTCTTGGTAGAAGGTTCTCTGGAATTTAGCTGCTGTGTGTAACTAAGATTTTCTTCTTTAAAAAAAAAAAGGTAAGAACAAGGAAAAGTCAGCTAAGATACTGCCAAAAAAATCTATCTCCTTTTTCTGTATTAGTACAGTCAACTTATACATGGCTGATTCACATTATGGCAGAAATATCATTGACATGATCCCACCTGACAACACCATGTGATATGGCATATTAAACTTAAAGAAAAGAATCTTCTCGATCAGATGTCCTCCATCAATTTCAATTTCAGAGTAATATAGCTTAAAGAATTTGGCGTATAGAAGAAGTTCTGGTGTCTATCTAGAGTAAATAACTTCATGTTTTATAGTTCCTGCTCAGGGTGAAGATCAGAAAATTAATTTAAAAAATTTGGTATTTTTCAATGGGGAATTACAAGAAATGTGATTTTATTTTTCTCTTTGATTTCTTTTTTCTAAATGCAAACCAACACAACAGACACACCAGGACAAGCAAAACGCTGAGCAGAACATTTCCCTCAACCATGCTGTTTATCTACATGTGTAGCGTGTTGCCACATGTTTTTGATTAATACAAACACACAGCTCTTTATGAATTTCTGTGTTTATGCATGTACTGTATAAATCCACCTAACTCATTGGGGAAAAAAAAAAAGGCTTCAATATTAAGAAGATTGGAAAACGACAGAATACTTGTTCAACAATGCCAAAGCTAGAGTGTACGCAAAATTGTTTTTGTCTTTCAGAGTGTGCAGAAAGAGGACAGGCACGGTGAACTGTACGGTGAACAGCAATCTCCAGTTGGCTCCTCTGTCTGGTTGCCTCCTGCCCTGATGACACTCCAGGTTTTACTCATGCCTGGGACCCTGTGTGTTTGCAAAGGTGGAACTTTTGATTGCAAAGCTCTATTTGTCTGTAATTTTTTTTTCTCTTTTTAAAATGTTTTCAAGTTCTAATGAACTAATTTCTGCAAGATATATATTTTAACAGGTCCTACTAATTTTCCTTTCACTTGCTCTCTGATAATAGCCATCTGCTGACAAATGAACTAACCCTCTTGCTGCACAAACACTTAAAAAAATATACAGCAAACACCTAATCTGCAAGTTTATCTTTACCAAAAAAATTAAGATTCACATACTCTGTATCTGCAGTGGGGAATGTGTGTGGTGGACATTTCCTGCTGTGATGGGAATGGCACAGTCTTTCCCACCATTACACAAATGCCCAGGAGCACAAATGCTGAGGTGTGAAAAACCCCAGTCTGGCAAGGGGCAAAGACCACACTGGAATGGTGAAACCACTGAAACAAAGTATTGCCTGCTGCTCTCATTTATTTTTTCATCTTTTTCCAAAGCTGCTTCTCTAACAAGGAGACTCTCACAGAAGCGGGAGGGAAGCAGAGGAATTTTCCTGGGGAAGTTCAGGGCAGTTCAGCAGTGCCGATTAGAAGTGTTGGTGAGGTGAATCGTGAGCAGAGGTGTGGAAGTAGAGATATGCTACCTGTAGGCTCGCCCTGACTTGACACTGCTACGCTCATGGCTGGGGGCACGCTCTCTGCTGAAGCTGCTGCTCTGCCCTTTCAGCCTAAGGAAAAGCACCAGAAAGCTGCCAAGTGACAGTCAAATGAAATAATTAATTAATGGGAAATCATATGAACAGGTACAAAAGGCCCCTCTGAAAACCAAGTGATCGATGGGTAATTGACTGCATTGCTGTAGAAGTAGTGTGTGATATGAGTCGGTTAAAAAGATACATGATTATGAACATAGGCACTAACCACAAGTGGGACATAAACCCTTCATTTAGCTCGGGGTAAAGAAAGAAACAAAACTGTTTCTTGATGTCATGTCACAAGACATCATGTCTGATTCTGATGTGCTGCAAAAAAAATTTTGCATGTGATAGAGCCCACAGTTCCTCCATGTCCTTCATGCCTTTTAGGCACACAGAGAGACAGATAGTTGAATTTAGTATATTGCCATGATGATGCTAGACAAGTATGGAGAGAGGGGAAAGTTCTTTTGCTCTGGGTAGCTAGAAAGAAAACACAACTTTTTTTACAGATTGGACTTGCAGTTGCTCTGTGGGAGGCAGCTCGATGATTGTTCAGATGAGCATTATTTGTGCAAAGAGCCCAGGAGATTGTTTCAGGGCTCTTGCTGGACCATAGACAAGACTGTGCTTTTCTAGGAAAAGAAAATAGTATGCTTAAGGATTTAGAAGAAATAAAATCTATAAGCCTATATATATGTCTGTAGAGTGCAAGGGACTGAAAGGTGGACTTGTTACAAAGAGTAGCAATTAGAGTACCTTCTGCGTATACCTTTTGCACTAGCTGTTGATAAAGCAACCATGAAACCAGGGTTTGCTCATTTATTCGCTATTTAGGTATAGGATTTGTGGCTTGACTTCCCTTCTTACGGTTTAAAAGAAAGTAGCAAGTTACTTGCCTCAGAAAGATGCTGCAAAATTGACCTTGGGAACTGCAAGGAGTTGTGCTTTGAGGATGCTGAGTAAGGAACAAAAAAATTAGCACAATTTTTTTTTGACCATGTTTCTGTCTCCTCTGGGCTTCCTTTTGGAGAGTGAAAGCTTGCAATCAAAAGAGTTAAATGTTGCAAGAAATGTGCATTTCAACTTTACCTGCCTTAATTTCACTCTTGAAGGTTTCTTTGATCTTTTTTTTTTTTTTCAATTTAGCTGAGTAGTAGAAACTTGTGCCTAACAACAACACTGCAATGCAGCCAAGTCTTCAGGTAATTTGTTCAAAGTAGAAAAGCAATGAGCAAGCGTGTAGAAAAAACTCTAATAGGATCTGATCCAACATGTATTGACATCATGGAAAGGTTTCTGTTAGTTTAAATTGGGTTTGTGTTGGCGATACATAGATCTCAACAGAATCTGTTTAGAATTGTACAGTCTGTGGGTGTTTCATCTGTAATAAATGATGCCAAGTTTATGGATAAGGTATATCTTGTTTTGTACAAAAGATGAGTAATTTTAATAGCAGCAATCATAAATGAATGGTCATGACAGGTTTTTTGAACTGGGCTCATTTCAATCAACTATCCATTAGAAAAGATTTGTGTATGTCTGTTCAGATGGCTATACAATCCTTACAGTAACTTCTGAAAAAAAACCCTTTGAATATTTGCTTTTAATGGTACTTAATAGTCTTTGTTTTGAGAGACTTGATTGTTAGGTTTGAAAGATGAAGAACCTAATCTGGCAATACTTGCAATAAGAAATAACTTCTACCTCATGCAAATTCAGAACATTTCCAAGGAAGAGAGAACCAAGTGCTCATTAGTACTTCAGCCCTCCATTGTTTTGATTTGTAGATTTTTGGGGAAGGTTACAGGGGAAGGAAGAGGGGAAGGGAATTAAAATGTCAGAAACATTCCTGGTAGTTTTGTGTATCATTAGAAAAATTAACTGTCGCTCTCCTATGTTTGGAGTCAGGCATCCAGATGCTATTCTCTCAGGACTAGGAGATCTATACTAACAAGCCTGATGCATACTGACATCCAACAGATCTCATTCCTTCACTTTCAAAAATTCAAAAGGAAAAAGCTGCAGAAGTCCACAGGGAATTATCACTGAGCACAATGTTTGGAAGAAAGGCAAGAAATATCCTATGTGGGATACTGTACTTTTGGATAATTAAGTCTTTCTGTTTCAGTGAATACTGAAAATAATTTCTGTCATGAGTGCACAGGCTTTGTGAGTCCAAGACACTAGTAAAACAGTGAAATATATCTGATATTTTATTCTGCTTTTCCTTCTGTAATTACATTATTATGTTTTTTGGGTTAAGAGAAGATGCTGGGAGAAGTATCACTGTATGCCTGCCCTATCCAAGGACAGTTGTTATATGGCTGAAACAAGAAGAGCCATACCTTAGACAAGGAATGTTTGATATTCCCCTGGTACTTAGGATTAGTGTGAGAGTGTTTACAATATGTGAAGCACCGAAAATTATGCTGTCAAGATATCTTTTGTCACTGTTAACAAGCCAAAAGATAATACAAAATGAAATCTTATCTCCATCAAGGACCTGTAACTTTTTCAAGTGAGAGGCTTGGTCTTTAAACCAGCTGAATATTTTCCAGTGCTCATGTGTCAAAAAATAGTAGACTGAGCTTTTTTGAGAAAAAGACATATGAAGACATAAAAGGCAGAGAAGAAAATGTTACTGTTTTCTTCAAAAAAGCCTTGTCCAGAAGAGATCATAGAAAGAAGTTGAACTACAGTAAAAAAAAAAAAGAAAAAAACCACCCAAATTAACCCAGGACATTTGATTGGCGAACAAGCCTCCTGGAGTTACAGCAGTAAATGCTGTGAAACTGAGGAAAATCAAGAGAATTGTAAATCCCTATGTCATCCTTCAGCTCTTGGATATTGGGAGGTTTACTGGAGGCAAATTCATTCCTAATTTCATGGTTCAGGTCATTTCACTTGTCCCCCTAAATCACCTACTAAATGCTGTTGAAGTTAGGGTGCTAGACAAGATAAGCAATTGATTCACTCTGTTTGTGGTTGTCTCTGACTCTGGCAAAGAAGCATCTGAAACAAAACAGTCTTCAATCTGATGTCTATTTGTGTTTCAAACTCCATTAAAACCGATTAGTGTTATTGTTTAACTATCAACACTTCTGCTCTAGAATATGTATAGGCAGTTGTACAGTTAAACAGAATTCCATTGATGATGTAGTAGAAAAATGTCTGTAACCAAAATAGTAATATTCCCTTTCATAATGAAATATTGCTCCTGAGGTATTGAAGGAAACCAGCAATCACACTGCAATACTTTCCAAAAGGTGCGTGAATTCCAATCATTGGTCTTTGCAAGTTGCAGATCATTGTGATTTGACTAACTAAATGGACTGTGCAATTTCCCATTTTTTAATAGAATGAGTTTGCAAAGCAATTGTGAAATGGTACAAGCAAAGAGGAGAAGGGAAAACACCCCACAGCTGAAAGAAAAGGCTTTAACTTCTGTGTAATTTAAGAAGTCTTTAATTGGATGCTAATAAGTGAAAAACCTCAAGATTAAAATATTTCACTATTGTAACGATAACAACAGGAATTGAAAACAAGAAATAAGAACACTGGGTCTGGATCCTGCTTCTCTTAAGTGATTTGCATATTTGCTAGCTTCAAATGGTGTAACACCTTTCTACACTTGTTGCAGAACTTACATCTCAAGGTGGTTTGGTCCTTTTATTGTTTCTTACGCTTTGTCTATGCTACCAAAAGGAAAGTCTTGCTGAATTTGTGCATAATGACACCTGCAATGTTTAGATAAAATGATCACAATCTTTTGGTTACAGCTGTCTATATAAATACTTTTCTGAACTTGAGGGAAAACTGGGAAGAAAATGGGTTGGTCTGAAATTACTTCACATTTCTCTTATATTTCCTTCCCAAAAGTTTTACTTTGCAGGGCTTTTTCTGTTGCAAGAAAAACTAAAAGACCCAAAGGCAAAAGAGCAAGAGGAAAAAAAAAATAAAAGCAGAACAATGAAAGAAAAAATTGTATGTTGCAGTGGATGAAAAACTTTGTTTAACCTAAATGAAAAGCATTGTTGTGTTATTGTTTTCAGTCTTAACTACAATCTCTACATTTGACATCATTTTAAAATGAAACCATTTGGAAAAGTCAAAACATTTCAAAACTGAAAACGAAAAGCTTCTTGGGATTAGAAATAGTGTGTTTTTCCTTGACAGCTAGTAGATGTGATTTTTTCAGAGACTGTACTGGCCATCAGATAGTCTGGATTAGGTCTAAAAGCAAATCTTAAATTCTACCATAAATATACTTGTGAAAATAGAATAGGTAAAATCAGATTAATGGAGAAAGATGGTGAAGACACTGTTAGAAGTGTTTATATCAGGTGAAGATTTAATCTGCAGTAAATTAAGGGCCTGCAATGTTTGATTGCATGTGGAATACCAATAAATCAGTTTTAGGAATCTGATAAATTGCATCTGATTTGAACTAAATGATCAAGTATTGAAGCTCATTCCCCACACAAAGCATTGTGAGAAGTGCAGTAATGCCAGAAACAGCTCTGCTGCAAAACACCAGAACACTGGAGTTGTTCATGCCAGAGAGACCTTGGAGACGGATTTTGATAGACCCTTCCTGCAAAGAATGGCCCAAGCTGCTCTACCTATGGCCCCTGTAAGACCAAATCTGCAGAACAGACCTGGTGTCTGAAGAGATGATGGAAAAGCAAAGGAGTTTAGCATTGCCAACCTGTGATACAGCCACTGTCTGTACCCCAAGCACCACCTGCCAGAGTCAGCACTGCTGCAAACTCACAAATCACCAACAAATCACTCACAAATCACCCACATTCTGTATAAATTTTTGTGCCCTGCCAGTCTTAGCTTTTATGTAAGATTTACATCTTGCAAGATGCTAGTGCCCTCCACTGTCCCTGATCTCTGGTAACTGTTGGAGGAATCCAGTCACTGTAAAATAGTCATTGAATATCAAAGGCACCGCAGCACTGCTCAGTTAATCTGGAATTGTGTCTGCAAGCCTAGCAGGTAAAAAGATGTCTGGATTAAATCTTAATTCCCTCGAACCAGACTCAGCAGGGGCTGGAGTTTGATGGTGAAGACAAATGAAGAGGATTACACTGAAGCAATTTGAAGAGCTCAGACTGTTCCCTCTCTCAGCAAAGTTAAAAATCTCTCGAAAGATTTCTGACCAGAAAACATGCAGCAGCCACAGTGATTTCAAGCTGATAAGTTTTCACCTGTAGTACCCAAACACTGCATCAGCAGAGATGCTCCATGAGAACTGGAAAGGAATAAAAAAGACTCTGATAGATGCAAAGAGCTGCTTTTCTTGTTAGACTAGAAGAGACCTAAAGGTACAGGAGGAAACAAAAAAGGAAATATTACTTTTAGTTTATGATTATCTAAGGTTTTTTTTTTCTGTCCTGGGGAATTTAAAATCTGATTAACAATATCTCCCTAATGATGATGACAACCACCTCTTTTATTTCCCTTGGGATATGTGAGCCTGCACCAGAGTGAGGCTGGGCACAGGGGACTGACAGGAGGGGGCTGCATGTGGGTGGAAGTGGGCAGTTGCTCACACGAGCATCCCCTCTCTGCAGTATGAGGCCTCTGGTAGCTACAGCCTTTTGTTCCCTTCAGGTTTCATAGAGAAGGTGGTTATAGTTGGTGTATAAGGTGTGGCTACGAGGATTTCTGTTTTCAGACTTTCTTGAAAACCACTGAACTGTGCTGTCTTGTCTTTCGTTTATGTTTTTTATTATGCTTACATACAAGGTCTTGTCATAAAGTGTAGTTGCCGGGAGGCAAGTCGTATATGAAAAAAGCTCTGGTTGTTTTATTTGAATAGCAGAGTATGTGCAGGATTCCAGAATTTAATAGGCTGCTTAGGTGTGTTTAAGTAAGTTTTGACTGTTGCGAATGTTCTGGGAAGGGAGCTGTGCTGCAGAGTGAACAGTGCCTCATGCATCGGGGCTCTGGGCTGCGATTGGAAAAGTGCTGCTGAGAGACAAAACTCAGCCTATCACTTGGGATCTAAGGTCAGAAAACACAGGTTTGGTGTGACAGAGCTCAGTGAGCTTGATTTTACACAAAGGGTAACACATATAGGTGCAAGCTTTGCAATGGAAATCTACTTTCATAAAAAGTGAAATGTGTGCATAGCTACCACCCCTCAGCCCCTCTCTCTTTGCCTGCACAGATCTCTGGGATCAATGCTGTCAACTTTATCTCCAAAAGGTGGGTTCCATTGCAGAGAATAAACTTGGTGAATTGATTTGACACAAGTGAGCTGCTCTACAGAAATACTCTGAGGCTTTGGAGTAGATGCTGTTGTCTTCAGCTCTGCTGTCCTCTGTTGAAGGTCTGCCTCAGCCTGACACAGATCTAACTCTAGTTGTTACATGAGTGCTGCTGCCAGTCCTGCTGTGGAAGTGGGTAATGTACTCTGGTTTTCTCTATTTTGTTTGTGAATGATGATACCCACTTACATAAAAAACCTCTTGGTGACACCAATTAATAGCCAGTTTCTTTAATGATAAAACTGGTGTCAGATAGCAAGCCAATGTAATCATGTGCATTAATTACTTATATACTTATATATATTCTGAGTTTGTAAACACCGAGAGCTAATCATGAGATGATTCAAGTTCCTGGTCCAGGTCTCTCTTCATTTTATCTTCTGATTGTAAAGACCTTTGTGATGTCCATGCAGCTTAAGGGCTATCAGAAACCACATCTCCCAGCACCAGGTTCAAGAAAACCTGTTATTTTTAGAGTCAATTTTAAATAAATACATTTAATGAATAGGAAAGACAATAATGTAGTTCTTTCTGAATGAAGTGAGAAACTGTATAGTACTTGAAGAAATTGTCGGGGATCCACGAAAATTAACAGCAGAGATAAAAGACATCTAACTATTGCTCTGCCAGGAGAGTACAGTGAAACCCTGATGTTGGGCCCTTGGCAGGTCTAGGCATAAGACGAATGCTTATTGATGTATAGCCCAGGCAGACCTGGCATCATCTCCTCTGGAGCTGCCCTGCCAGCTACCTCAGCTATAAACGAGATCCCACAAACATGTACAGTCAAGGGTGAACAATGAGAAAGATAAAATATGTTACAGGGGTTAAGAAAGAAGAATTGGGACTGGGAAGCCTTACTTTAAAACTCATTTGGTTACTGGCTCTTCTGTGCTGGATCTACAGTGCAATGAGGAGAATTGAATGGTCTTGGCCATACAGTAAATAGGACATGATAAATGTTGTTTCTCTGGTAGCCAGATTACCTCTGCTGAAATCATCCACCCTGCCTAGGAGACCTGAGCTCAGGCTGTCTGCTAGCAAATGTGGAGATCTCTGGCAGTGTCTGGTCCACCCATGACAATGAGTGAAAGTGGAGGCTCACATGAAGGCGCTGGCCATGCACAATGGGTAACTCAGCCCACTGGGCATCAGGGGGGTGTACATTGGCTTGGTATTAGAGGACAGATATGAACTTTCTTTTATAGAGTACATATTGCTGCAGATAGACTGATGGCAAGCACCATTACTCTCCTAGTACTTATAGGTACTCCAAGAACTTTTTAGTTTATAAGCTTAGAGATTCTGTAAAGAGTAATTCATCTAAAATATCTTCAGGAACACTTTGAACAGGAAAAGCATCATCTCAAATTTATTGTAAAATAACATGACAAATCACTTGAGCAAATGGTGGATGCCTGTCACAAGACATCCTCTCATAAGAGCTAGAATCTTCTAATAATCATTAGCAGCTTATTTGCATGGATTTTTCTTGCATTTGATGTGAAATCTTGTTTGGCTAGATGCAAAGAAGGCTAAGTATATGCTGAAAGCCAGTAATTTGATTATCTACACTCTTTCTGTCTAGTTATATGATCCTTGCAAAGTCCTTTTATTAAAACCTATTTAGAAAGAGTTGCTAAACCTTGGTGGAATGCCAACCATGCTAATACAATCTAGCCAGTGAAGAAGAGTAGGTGCTTATTGAACAGAAAACTTTAATCTTGTTAAGACTGGATACAAGAGGAAATGGTAATAAATGGGTTATGCTGAAACTGTCGTTCAGACAATGAAGGTGGCACCTCCGTTGTGGTGTGGACACACCTGTCCTTTTTCATACTGGAAAACTCTTCTTTCATGTAGGATAATCCTAATGTATAGGATTCCAAAAGAGCTTTTCCCAGGTCATAATTATCCTCCATGCCAGCAGTTCCTGAATAGGCATCTTGGTCACTTCATTTGCATGTTCTGTAACAACCATTTGTTCTTCGAAGGGGAGGGATTCCCATGAGGCAAGTTTGGCTCATAGTTTCTACCTTTCAAAAACAATTTTAGAACATTGATAGATGTTGTGGAAACTTGTAGAAAGCAATAAAATGATAGCTAAAATAAGATATGCTCTTGGCATTTTGTCTGTATATGTTAGAGTGCAATTGAGGAGACCATGTAATTTGAAGACATTAGAAGAAGCTGTGCAGCTATATGCCATAGCACATTGAAAAGAGTCCCCTGTAGGGAACTCTCAGTCCTAAATGTGAAAGGTATATACAGAGACATGTATTTCCAGAGCTGGATCACATTCCTTCTAGGGGCCATAAAGCATTTATAGAAACACTCGAAAGCCACACAAAAATAGCTGGACTGAGATTTGCTGAAAGCTGGGGTAGTTTCAGTAAAAGGTCTAGTTAGGATGATGAATTTAGGCCAAATAGTAGCACAACAATGCTGAGAAAAACAAAGAGATTCACTACTCTTCAGACAAACACCACAGCTTGAAGTGGTATGTGCAGGAGAAGGATATATGCATGACTATCCAGAATGGCACTTGCACGTACCCAACTAAAAGAGCACACTGAGTTTACATAGCTATGCTTTCTCTTATTTCCTTAACACAATCGTGAGAGCTGCTCACACCCAGCATTGATGCATCAGTGTGTCAGCTGAGTGAGGAGCTGAAGGAATTTATCTACTCACCAGCAAAGTTCAATGTGGTGTGCCATCCTAGTCCTATAGTGGGACAGGGATAACCCCCCCTCCTCATCATCACTGCTACAACCAGCCTCAAGACTCATATGGTTCACTCAGTTTTGGAAAAGACTACAGTAACATTATGGTCACATCTGCGCATTTCTGGGGTGTGCGTATTGCTCATATCTGTCCATCACAGGATCTGGTGACCATGGTGGTTGCTGTGGCTCTGCATTTTCTCTTCTGACAATGAATGGCTGATGTCTATGACTAGAACATGTTTAAGTGTAGACTGATTTAATCTCATAGTTATATTAAACAGTAATAGAAGTACAGACTCTTGTTTTGTGGTAAAAATGAACCTTCTCCCTGAAATGAAGAAAGAATAAATGTTTGTAGTTGTCTATAAACAGAAAATTTGATAGAAACCTAATTGTTGTGAAATGAGACTCTGACAGTACCTTTTCTGGTCTCATTTTACAATTCTGTGCATTGACATCTGTTATTGCTAATTACTACTTCAAATTTCATCAACGATCTCTTGCACTTCCTGTAAGAAATGCTGAAAGCTTTTAACAAACAAATTAATTATGTATAGTCTTTGATGCAAATCAGCCCAATTAGTTGCAGCATTGATACTTTCTTCATGTAAAAAAAAAGAGAGAGAGAGAGAAATATAATATACATATTTATAAGTACCTTTTTGACAGATGATGGTAGGTCATGATGAAGAATTTTTTAGATTTATAGAATGACTTTTGAAAAATGACAAACCAAAGTAACAGTCTTGTGAAATATTGTGTTGACTTCATCACAAAATCTTTGAATATTTAAAAGTAGTCCTTGTGGAGAAAATCTTTGCTTTTGGCACTTGACAGTGTTTCTCCTAGTGTACTTTCAAACTTTGGCATCCCTAAATTGAAAGTATTGTTATAAATTGAAAGGTTCAAAGTCCAGTTGAGAAGTCTGTACCTGGAAGCTCAACTATTCTTTCCTATTCTCTCATTTAATGAGTGGCAATTCTTCCCTGTGAAACTCTCCAGGAGCAGAAAAACTCACGTAGAGGGTCTGAGATTGCACTGTTTGAAGGTAGTTGTCTGCTCTGAACCTCGTACACAGCTTTGTGCCTCAGACTAGAGAATAGACTGGCAAAGAGCATAGCAGAGGGCTTACAGGTGACCCATTGCTTTAACTGATCAGCTAGAATGAGTGGTCATGAAGATACTGCATGGAATAAGCTCCTCTATGTGGCAGAAAATGCCAGATTTAACCTTTTCCTTTGTAGTGTACTGATTCCTTCAAATCCTATCTCAGGCCTCATGTTTCCTCCCTGTTTAGTTTTCCCTTCTAATAAAACAGTTAAAATGTCCTCTGAGGCTCACGATTCCTGTGCACAATCATTTCTCTGAAACTGTGCATTTCACCATCCTTCAGTGGAGTGCATCTGCATGCATTGTCTCACCAATCTTCTCAAAAAAATACATCTGACTTAAGAGTTTCACCTACAGGGGAATCAGTGTCAAGTGATTGTTATTTTTCAGCCTAAATGACACTTCCACAGCATGAAATAGTAGTGTGACACTACTCTGTCATGGATGTGGTGTTATTTTTCCTCATCATTTAATCCTAAATATATTTGAACTCCACATATTCTGGGGGCAAATTACCTACAATAGAAAGATTTTTAATGTTGGCTACTAAAATCTGTGACTGTGTTAGGAGAGACTGTATCATTTGCTTAATCCTTGATCATCAATTAGGAAGGACAGCTTATGGTACCTCAAACACCAAACTGCTTGGCTTCTCCTTTCAGTAAATTTGCTTCTTATCCCTGGACTAGAGTTTCAGCTCTTGCCAGGAAGAATAATTATTATGCAATCAATACAAGTTTTTATGGAATTAGGTTGCTCCATTATAGCTTTCCCCTCTGAACTCATGCAAGTAACTTCTTGAAGCAATCCTATGACTTCGTTTCTGTTTTGGTTGTTTCCTTTGTTTTGTTGCATGTTAAGAAATGGGAATGACAAAATTTCTGTGGTTAGCTTTTGAGGGTTAGTAATTGTCAAGAAAGGGTGTGGTGATAGTCACTGCTGGTATGTGTTGGGAACTTAATTCCCCTTCTGACTACTATGCCTAGGTATTTCATTAATCCTTACCAGTGCAGATTGTGAAGAGTTAACAAAACTGGGACTATAACATTTGTAACATGTTGGTTCCAGGAAATAGCTGGTTTGGTTTAAATCTGCAACTTCCAAAAATTACAGCATCAACCAAGTGCTGCTATATGATAGAGCTACACTTTTTTTTTGCATATATCATTTCTGATATTACATTATCAAATGATAATTTGCCTGCCATAGAGCTGTTTGAAATCAGCCATATCTTCTGTTTGAATATGTCAAAGGAAAAGAAAAAAAAAATAATGCTTTGTTTGAATCTTTTTTTCCCCCTAATGGAACAGAGTCAAAACTGTGTTCGCATGTTTTATAACTGCAAGGCAAAACTCTCTCTGAGAGTGTTTCAGCAGAGGGATGGAGGAGGACAAATTGCGCTCCACGCTTTTGTTTTTCAAAGCTTCAATGTTTGAGGTTTTCACACAACTTTAAATCCAAATGGATCTTTTGTGATTTTTATGGAGAAATAGAAATTTCATTTGACAAGTTGCTTTTTAGTGAGAGATTTTGACAAATTCCCATCAGATGATAATAGTGAGTTTTCCAAAGCTTCTTGGTCAGACAGTACCGATAGCACTGGACTGAAAGCTCTCATTCCTATAATCATTGATTACACAAGACATTGGGTCATTAACTCAAGATTTTCTTCTTTTATTTTATAGTGGCCATGAGACTGGACGTGTCTGCTTTTTGAGTAATTTTTTAACTATTTCTTCTGATTCCCTGTTAAACATTTTAATCATACTAGTGATTAAAATATGTCTGGAAAGGCAAGCTGGATGAAATGTTGGACCAAAGAAAACAAAGGAGATAGGAGTATCAAACATCTATTATGGCATAGAAAATAATTCTTTAGTGGTGCTTCACATCTGCATTTAGTTCACAAACTCACTGCAAGTTCTAAACAGAGGCATTGCATGAGCTTTGCTACAGCTGGTCTTAACTAGATCTGGTCACTTCTCTTGGATGTGACAGGGTACTGCTCTGAGCACCTTTTTGTTAAGCATCAACTTAACAAATACATGTTTAAAATAAAATTTAAAATGTAAGTACTTACACAATTCCATGTAGTAGCTTGTCCAAAGTTACCTGGAAAATTAGAGTCAAATGAAAAGAAATGCCAGTATTTCTGAGATTTAGTTCAGTTCTCTTGCTGTTAGGCCATGGTGAAAGGAAGCGTGAACTGAACCATGGAGAGATGCTCCAAAACTGGCTCTGGTGATACAGGGAAACGGCATTTGCTTCATTGTGTTTCTTACAAATATGGTGTATTGCAAATTCTCCACTCTCTATAAATAACAAAACAAAAGCTTTATTCACTGGGATGAGTATCGATATTTGCTTTTCACACCACTGAGATATTGTGAAATTTGGTTTTTAGTTTTGTAACCAGCAAAACTTTGTTGTAATAAGCTGAAATTGAAAAGCAGGTCTAGTGTCAGGTATCATAGGAAGTATCTATTTAAAAAAGACTGGTCTGGGAAGGGAGAGTTAGAAGTTTAAGCTGTTGTTCTGCTTTTTATTAGATGACCAAGTGTAATAAAATAAAATTAACCAAACTGAGTGGAGTCACCTGTGCCACCCAGCTTGCAAACAGTGAACATGGGTCACGCTCATGGAGTTTGTGTGAAGAGTCTGTGGATACAATGTGTGAGTTTGTTGTGTTTTTTTTATAAAACCAACAGATGCAGGTTCCCAGTGCTTCCACAGACCTTGCAGGGACAATTCAGGGAACTTCTGCAGCAGTTTCTTCAAGCCAAGGGAGTGTGTGACACACCTTGTAACCAGAGCAAGCTTCAGCTTTTGGCTGAGGTTTATCCTTGTCCAGACTCCATCCTTTCTTTTACTCAGTGCTTCTATGAGTGACTGCATGTCCAGGACCTTGCAGCCCAGGAGTAGGCTTATTGTTAAGCAGATTCCCATCTGGAGGCACTTGTTTTGCCATTAGTTTGCAGGAGCATCACACCTTCTGCTGGGCAAAGGACTGAGCCATTAGGTGAGGTTTATAGTTGGGGACTGACAGTCCTATGCTAATCACTACAAATACCGATGCTGAAGAGCTGAAAGTTGCAAGTGGGGCCCAGGACCAGCTGCAGGGAAGAAAACACACTCCTGAAGGTGAACGTAGAGGTAACAGAGTTGAGCAGACTTGATCATGTTCATCCTGGGTCTCAACAAATAGCTCAAAGGCCCTGAGTCCTCCAGCTTGTGCCCTGACTGCAAGATCCGTTTCTTTTCTCCCCACTTGCATTGTTTTCTCTTGGAGTTATGCCTGACATTTTCCTAATTATTCCACTGTAATACTTAGCCCAATGGCTGCAAGAGGAAGTCAATCATAACAATTTAAACACTTCTACAAAAGACAGATTAGCAGATTAGTAGCTGCTCTGGAAAATGTGCAGCAGTGCTCGAAACTTAATCCCTCTCTTAATGCAGGGAAAAAAACAAGCTGTCCTGTTATTTTTATTTCCTATTTAACATAGATCTCAATTTCTTATTTTAAAATTGCAAATGCTATAAAAATATAGTGAAGTATGTGTTCTGAAGAAACCTCTTGAGGTTTCCTTTAACTAATTATTTACAGTATGAAGATCTGGCATAACAGGTATAGGCATCCTGGCGATTATATATGAACATAGTCATGGCTGTCAGATGTTTTTAATTAAGCTTTCCCTAGTTTGAGTGCTCTGAATGGTGATGAGCATTAACATCCTTCAGAGCAGTGCACAACGTCTTTGGAGACTGCAATGATGTGCTATGTTCAATGTTAGGCTTTGAAGTACGGATTTAGTTTGAAACTGGGTGAAGCAAGGTCCTATATTTAGCTTTAGTGGTTCCTGCTCTCAATTCTTCTGTCTGCAGGTAGGGAAATCTTTGAGCCTCTGTCTTTCACTGTAGACTAAGTTAGGTATATGGAGCTTTTCTGCAGCCAACGTCTCATGATCTCATGGAAGGATCTAAAAAAGACAGCCTGGATCCATTCCCAAGTATACTCCAACATCAGGTTCTGCAAGGTAAACTAAACTGCCAACTCCTGTCCCTTCTTTGTTCTGAGGAGAGCTGCACGAGTATGACTAACACGTTACCTGATGGAGAGGTTACATGCAGTCGGACTGTAATACTGGAAAGCTGGGTAATAGGCTTCATAAATACATCATGTACAGGAAAAAGAAAATATTTTCCCCTCTATTCAGCAGTGGTGAGGACACATCTGATGTGCTGTGTCCAACTCAGGGCTCTCCCCAGTGCAAGGAAGACATTGGCAAACCAGAACAAGACAGCCAGCCACCTCAGGGTGATTGGGCACAGGACATTCAGGGAGACCCTGGGACAACTGAAATCTGCTCATCCTCAACAAGAAAAGGCTAAAGGCAGGGAGAAGGGCATAATTGCTGCCTTCAGATTCTTGATGGGTTGTAAGATTAAAACCCCTCCTAGAAGGTGCAGAGGAAGGAGAGGAGGTAGTGGGGGACATGAAGCAGCAGAGGAGATTCCAGTCACGTTCAAAGAAAAAATTCTTTAGTGGAACGAGGTCAAGCTAAGGACCAGAGACATGGTGGGATCCCTGTCCCTGGACATACTCAGAGCTCCACTGGAAAAGGCCATGGGAAGATGATATAGAGGCTGGTCCTGCTTTGAGCAGGGAGTTGGATCAGGTGAAATCCAGAGATGACTCAGCTGTTTTATGGCCCTGTGGAATCTCACGGCAGATAGGGGGTTTATTTTTCCTGTGCAATTCTGATTTTTAGTGTGCTTAGTCCACCAGACTGTGTTCTAGTTGTTCTGTCTCCTCAAAGCAATGTATTGGTGTCTTTGCAATTTGTTCATGGGAGGCTATATGTGATTAGAAATACCTTCCATAGGCTTGCATATAGGTACACAGAAGGGTTTTCTGTATGCCTAGGAGGAAATGGTGAAGGTTTATAATGTTGATGCTTTTAACATATAATCAATTGGACAGCACTTGCTAAATTAGCAAGAATTTTGTCCTATGGAAACAAAAGGAGTGTGGGAAGTAACTCCTTGATCAAGCTAATAAATCTACATGTTTCAGAAAAACAAAGAAAGTGCTGGAATATCTGGGGAAAATGTCCTGGCTGTGAAATAAAATCTGGTGGAATCTCTTTCTAAAGGATGTGCTGGAGACCCTGGTTCATTTGTTTTTTTTTTTTCACCAAAAAAATTGGCTCAACAATAATATACATGTAGATGATCACAGCCTTTTCAGTTTGAGGTGAAACCCTCAGCAAACATGTACACCACAACTAACAAAGTAAGCCAAGCAGCTTGTTTTTTCTAACTTTCCAAACCCACAAAATCATGGACCCACTTCCCTTACTCCCTTAGGGTCCTCCAGTTCACAAACATAGTGCCCTGGTATGACGGTATTTATTAAGGAAGTCATTCTGCACAGAGAGAGGAGTGCACAGATGACTTGCATTGTGGAGTTTTAAATTTCTTTTAATCTTCCATAATCCAGGATCTAAATAGATCCAGATTCACAAAGTTGTACAAATCAGCCCAGAGAGCTGGTGCTGCAGGAGCTCTCCTGTGCATCTAATCCAGTGTGTTCTCTTTGTTTTCATTTTTCTGTTTCTTTCCACCCCCACCCTTTCTCTTTTTTTTTGGAGGAGTTGGGCAAGGGGGTTCCTGCTTTGTAAAAAGGGAACGAAACTTCTGGCCATCTGCATGTAAAACAGGTTGTTACTTCCATGAATATCTATGCGTGGTCGTTTAGGAGTGCTCATGCATTTTCCTGTTTTGTGTACAAAACTGTGTGAATTGCATACAATTTAAGGAAGCCAGTGTGATCATAAAGTGTTCCTACACAAAATATAGTAGCTCAGCTTTTGTCAAAAAATAAGCTATGTAAATAAAGCTAATACTGGCAAAGATGATGAAAGTAAGATTAGAAAGTAATGAGTAAAATGATTTACTTGACTACAAAGAGAAACTGGGTGAGAATCTTATCTGGGAAACAAATGTAAATCCCCAGATTCCATTAGAGATACACCAATTAGTGACAGCTCCAAATCTGATCCATTATATATCCATATTAGCCCTAAAAGGGCTGCATTACAAAGATTATCTGTGTATGGCTGGTTATACTCTAAGTCCTCACTGTTACAATAAAAATTCTCCTATTACTTAACCACTTCCTGCAATCATCATCTGCGTCTGTAAGAGTTTGAAATTAGTTAAACAGGATCCTCTTTTTTGTTAATTTGCTTATGATTATAATTGAGGTAAAACCATCCTTTTTAAAAATTAGTTAGCTTTTAACTTCAGGCCAAAAGCTTCCCATTACCCAAATGAAAGAGCACAGATAAAATATTTTATATTTTATGCAGTATCAGCTTCCTAAGTATTTAACTTTTTTTTTTTTTTTAAGAAATGTTTAAAAACATAAATCATGCAAACTTGCCATTATGTGCTTGCATAGTGATTTGTAATGTCAGATTTGGGGAAAATGATGATTTACATTCATGATAAAGTAACTGCTGTCTGTTATTATACCTCTGTTTCTGCTATATGGAAATCGTGGCGCTTAAACAAACTGCATTATGAAAAACATGTGTTTTGAGAACCTGTTCTCGAAAGATATTTAATTTCCATTTAGAACACTAGCTTTAAAATTAATGACTCTACTTCAAAATGCAAATTCCACTTCTCTATTTCAAGTAGACAAACTGAAGTTCACTGACTCTTGAAATATCTCTGCTTTGTCCTAAGAAAGTGCTTTCTTTTTAAATCTCAGCTCTAATTCCTCTTTGATTTTGCATCAACATCTTAATGGGGAAAAAATTTGCCACAAATCAGCATCTGATTAGCCCAAATCATCCCCCCCTAATCCCCCTCCGAAAAAACCCAGCACTTTGCACAATACTGTTGTACATCCATGTAACATATTTGCAAATTTAAAATCCAGGTGTATTGATGAAAATACCTAGAACATTTTAATTAAAACTCATAAAATTGTTGGACATCTGCTCCAAATTGTTCAACATTTTAGTGGTTAACAGATTTTGTGCACCTAGATAATGAATTACTCGTTATTATTGGCATAAATAGTAGCTGTGGGGCTTTTTATAGCAAGATCAGAAGCCTCTTTGTGAAAGCTCTGGCTTACTTTATAGTCTTTTGGCAGATGCCTATTAGAACCAATAAGTTTAGCTAAAAAAAGGGAGGCAGAGTTAAACACAGGAAACAAGAGTTGAATGTCCGCCAATAAAAATGATCACAAATCAGGGCTGCTGATGTCATAACCCTTGAGGTCAGAGGTTGGGCGCGGAATAAATGGCTCTGAAAGGGGCAGCCTGTCTGGAGGGCTGAGCTGTTGTTGGCAGGCAGGCACGGCCATGAGTAAATGGGAGGCACAATGCCGCCAGTGGGCCTCATTAGCAGCCGGGGCCCGGGTGAAGAGAAGTGTTTGATGAGTCCTTCACGTCCCACTGTGGCACTGTGTGATGTCAATGGAATAATTACTATGATCTAATGGGCATCTCTTTTGCATGCAGGCCTCTGGTGAATGGAGCCCCTCTTTTATGGCATTCAGCCCGGGTTGTGTAAACTGTGGGGTGCCACTGGGGATGGGAGCCCGCGAGGCCGGCGGCAGGTCCGCGCCGACCCATTTGTATTCACCCTGAATAGAAAGAGAAGGCCAAGTAATTTACTTCCCTGCCTTTCACCATGAGAGTGGCAGATTGAAGGTCACACTTGATTTGGCAGGACTTGAGTCGCTCTCTGTGCTGACGCCGAGTTAGACAGATGCAACATCTATTTGCAGGACTTCCAAGGATGGGCCGTTTAATTGCCCCGCGCGCAGGCATGCGTATGCGTGCTCCCACCCGCACAATGCGGCCCCAGAGCTTTCACGTCTCAGAAAGCAAATGGCGTGTATTTGAAGTATCTGCCTGTAACGTGCTTCATTTTTCATCTGAGTTTCACGTGTCTCTGTGCAGCCGGCTCTGCGTAGGGTGATGTCGTGGTGGTGGTGGCTCTTGAGGTCTCGCTGGGCTGGATTGAACCTCAATTCAGATGATAACAAACAGCTCATTGTTGTCTTTATATAGATCATTTAAAGTCTGAATTAAAGTAATTGCATCTTGTGTAGACATACTGCTTTTCAGGCTGGAAAGATGTGGCATCATCTCGCCATAAAATTTGTCAGGAATGTCCTGTTAGCAGCATTATATTGATTGTGTAATGCTATATGTTCCTCGTCTGAATCCAGGCTGACACAATCCTGACACAGGGAGATTTCGTTGTGGCTGATTTCAGATGTCTATATTAACAATCAGCACTATTTCCTTATTAATTACATGCTTTGTGCATCCATATGGCTTAAATTAGATTTCTGAGACTTTATTTTTATTTTTTTAAGTGGGATAATATTCTTTACAAACTCACTCCAAAAATGTTTTGTGCATTTCCCCCCAGTCCTCCCTGTGGGGATGCTGTTTAGGGAACTGGAGAACAACTCTTGGGGATTTTTTTCTGTTTGTTTTTATGATATGCTTCATGCATGGCTAATGAAGGCCAAACCATGGACACATAGAAATCAATGGAAAAACTCTCAATGATTTCAGTAGGACCAGGATTAAAGTGTGTGGTCTACATGAAATTCAGTGGAATCCAGTCTGTTGGAAAATATTTTTCCATGGTATATTTTATAAGGTCATTTTAATTACGACCTGTACAGTATTTTGTTGTTTGCGGTCACGTGGAATCCACACTCATCATTTGTGAAGACAACACGATCTTTCCTTTAGGCAATATTTTTTATTTTTAAAGAAGGAATAGATTGTGGATACTTGGGAAGGTCAAATCTAGGTCATCATCAGTGCTCTAAGCAATACTCTAAACACATGTTTACATCATTTGGAACCCATTATTCATGGTTTTATATTACTTATTGTGAAATAATGCATCAACAGTTTTGTTTTGTTTTGTATTTAACTGGTAATATTTGAGTGTTAAACTTCACATCAGTAGAGTGTGGGAGAAACAAACATGTACAATTACTAGACAAAATAGATTGGAAGTTGATGATGTTCTGTTGCCTGTGGAATCATGGATGTAGTGATGTGGTTTTCTTGGCTACTTCAAAGGAATCCACAAAAAAAGCACCTACTAAAAGCAAAACGTGTTGTCAGGAACTGTAAATTCTGTGTACCTGAGTCTATCTGCTAGGTCTTTCTAACAGGTTAGAAAATGATTTGAGTTCCACAGATTGAAGAAGGCTGGACACCCCTGATGAAGTGTCTTTCGATGTGTTATGAGTTACTTGCCAAAATTATTTGGTTGCTTTTTTGGCTAAATCTAATAAATGCAGCAGCAAGCATCCAAATCTGCCCAGAGCTTGGTCATTGCACTGAAAGACAGTAACTATGTGCTTTTCTTAGCAGTGCCAAGTGTTTTAATTTGTTTGGTTTCACAAGCACATTTTCCAGATGCAAACGAAGCCAGCAATGATGAGCTTCCTAGACAGGGAAGCGGCAGGAGGCTCAGCATTTCACGCTGTCCGCTTGCATGTTCACAGTGCTCAGGAGTCACCAAATCCCACAGATTTAACTTCCTCTTCACATAACTCTTTGGTCTTCCTTTGGCCTCTCCTGCCCCCACAGAGTCAATGAGGGTTTTGTCCTTGGGAAACAGACCTCTGAGCAGGTCAAATAGGATTTTCTGACACCCAGTCAGTACAAGGGGAACAGAGAATGCTCAGTGTAAGGCACTGGTGAGCACAGGTTTACAGGACCCTTCCTTTGCTGGTTAGGCGCTGTGCCTTGATGCAGCCTCCTGCTGTGGGCTCTGGCCCTGTCACTCAGTCTAGCGTTGCTTTCTGTTGCTCCATGGTCCAATGCATCTGTAAGTGCAAAATCACCCCCTGCTTCTGGTGCCTCATGGTTGTAGCTGCCTCTCATCCATCCAGCCAGGGCAATGTGAGGCATCACACACCTTCATCCGAGGCAGTCCTTCCTCGGTCAGTGCTGGCAGCTCTGAGTTTCCCTGAGTACAGTGAGCAGGACTTGTGCCAGTGAGTTCAAAGAGTGCTAGAAATGAAAGATGGTCTGAAACAGATTTCCCAAATTGCTCAACGCTCAGCAGTTCCCTTGCTGAGTCTGCACCTGAATAAGTAGCTTGATTTTTCAAAGTTATTTACCAGCCTGTAACTCTCAGTGTTCCTCATGATAAATAAGGTTTCAGTGGGAGTTGTCCAGTAAGTACCTGAGAAACCTTCCGTGGTATAGATACTGTTATTAGATTTATTATTCCTTTATTTGTTAAAGCTGTTATTTGTTCCTATAAATATTCTGTGGTAAATTAATCCCATGTTAGGAGATGAAGCAGGTTGGATCTGTTGTTTACTACCCTTGAAGGTAAACATTGCTGATAGAAATCTGTCAGAGGAAAAACACAAAAGCCAGTTCAGAGTTTCAAGCGTGTTTTGGTCTGTATTGATCCCCCTGAAACTGGTTTTCGACCTTGTCTTGTTTTTTGGGAGCGCAGCAGCAGCAAACAGACAGTTGTGAGTCCTGTGCGCCTCTGATTGCTCTGGAAAAAAGGTTACATTGAAATAATAATTTCACGAGCTGTTCCTGTTGTAGGTGGGGTTTGGAATGTGGAGTACAACAGACCCTCACATTTTTCCCTGATTATCTTTAATTACTTGTGAGGGCTGAGCAGCTCGCGTTACCCCCAGGCACCGCAGACTGACAAGGAATCTTCTTTCAAGCCATTTATAGTGCATCGCATTATCAAGTAACTAACAGAGCAAAACTGATGGGAAAAGAAAGTTCATTATTACTTTCATTATTGTCAAAAGAGTTTTATTTACTACTTTTAAACACACTTTCTACTCTGAAAGTGTTGCCAGTGTATGGCTTCTCCCCTGCCCTGGCTCTGAGGCTACAGCACAGAGCGAAGCAGCCGCCCGCCGTGCCCAGCAGCCCAAAACTTCTGCAGAAAAAGCTAATTGTGCTTTCAGAAAGTTACTGGGTCTGTGATTTAAAGGCTTTGAAGGTATTTCTTTCACCAGGCTTTAGGTGGGACAGAGAAAAAGGAAAATAATCTGTCATGAGAGGTTTTAGCCCTTTTTTCCCCATTCCTTCTGTGTTTTTTCAGGAAGATGTGGGCTCTGTGCTGTCACGTTAAGCTCACTGATGAGAGTTCAGCTGCTCCCGTGTCTGTCGCAGATACCTTAGAGGAAGGCAGCAGGACGTGGAGTATCCAGAGCTGACAGATCTGTGCCAAAATGTCAACTTCAGGCACTTAAAATTTCAAGGTCTCTGATATGAACCTTATTTGGTGAGGTTAATGCAGCACAAGAGAAATCTATAAAAGAATGGTGGGAAGCCATGGAGGTTTAGTCTGAAAAATAGCGTGCCAGAGTGCTTGATTCTTAGCATATCTATCTTAACGAACCTCCAGCTGTGATTTAATTGCACAAAAATATGGTGCATAGGGGCAGTGAGGAACTGAGGCAGGAGTTGGCAAAAAAATTGGACTCTTGAGAAAAAGTCCAGTCTAACTAAGGGTGCATCCCTCTTTCTCACAGCCTAAGGGATCACCTACATCCTGAAATAAAGCAGCGTTAAACTGGCTGGGATTGCTGACCAGACCACATCATCTGAGCTACTCTCTTGGAGATGAGAACTGAGACTAGTAGTATCAGATAAAATACTGTAATACTATGTGCCAGCTCTACCCATCCTATGGATTCACCCACTCGACTACTTACACGTGCTATGACTTGGAAAAAGCCAAACTCAGTGCCTTCTCTTGGATAATGGGAAATGTGTATCAGTGTTTCCTACTTTGCTGCAATATAGGGTAAAAAATGTTCAGTGTTACCAGAGTGTAGCAGTAGCTGTGTGAAGTCTGGGGTGTAGAAGAGCAGCATCCTTTGTAGCAGTTTAGTTACTGAGATTGTTACCGCAAGATACATCTGCAGTTCATAGAATGTAGTTTATGCAGTTTTGTTTGTTTAAGAAAACATGCACTGAGATACATCCAACAACTAAGCACTGGGATACCAGCAGAGATTGTCATTTTAATCCCTCCACATTTTATGGATGTAATGCAAATTTCTAGTGGCCAGGAATGAAGACATTGCCACTGTACTTATTAATCTAGGCATGTGCTTGTCTTGCTTTAACAGTGCCAGATTCCATATGTAATTTGTTTGACCTATTTGCTTTTGAAACTGGATTTTTGGTTTTTTACTGCATCTGTGGGAATGCTAATCAAGCCTTAATAGGCAGATGGAAGTATTTGCAAACCATCTTATTTGTCTTATTTTCAGTACTGTGGTTTATCAAGTAGTTCATGAGTAAATTGAAAAGCCAGTCTGTGTAGACAGATACTTTTAATCACAATAAATACTGAACGCAGCAGGCAGTGATGTCATGTTTTAAATTAGTGTCTTGCATTGTCTGATGACAACATTGGCAGGTGGAAAGGATGTAAGCATGTCCAGATACATTACAGGTAAAATGTGACTGAGCATATGCCCGTGTTGTAGTGTCAGCAGCAGTGTCAGCTTCAGCGCTCTCTTCAATGACTCATTCCTCCTCTGTATGCCATAAGTTCATGGGTTTTGTTGGTTTGCTGGATTTTTTTTCCTTTATACAAAAAGAGGACCCAGGTGTAACTGGCAGTCAGGTGGAGCCAAGGCCTTTGTAGATAATTTTCTGAAAAACTCATTTTAGGGCTTTGAAACATTGCCTTAAACCTCAGTCTCTCACAGTATTTCTCCCTGTTCTTACCTCCAGGACTATTTTATTTAAGTCTTTCCTAATCATGGGAAAGATCCATTTAAAAATAAGATTGGAGAAATCTTCTGTAATTGCTAGATGTGGAGTTACTCTCCATACTTACTAGGAGAATGCTATAGAACAAGCCCTTTCCTAAGAAAGTCCACAGCACTTCAGAATAAAGGAGCAGCGAAAGTATTTCAACCCAAAAATGTGTGAATTTTCAGTGAGCAGAAAAGCAAAACTGGGGACTGGCAACAATTACTTTGCAAACCCAATTCATACACATCTTGGAGCTGCCAGTAATTATGCCAATCCAAAATTCATAGACACCTTTTTTGCAGCTCTTCTATTTGAGAACAGTTTTGTTCACAAAGTTTTCTCGTGTTCTTCGGAATTCTTGGTTGTTTTTTATATCGTTTTGGCTGTGATAATGGAAAGTCAGGGTATTGCATGTCCCTCTGACCCAGAGCAGTTTGAAGAAGCAGAAGATGGCAGGATTATAGGTCAAGATGGACAAGCTATGTCACAGAGCTGCTTCTGGGAGAAGACAGGATATATTATACAAGTTGAAGGTACATCTTATATTATGATGGTGTCTTGAAATGCCAATATAAATAAAGTAAGTAGGGCTGCCAAAAACCAATTTTCTCCTTTATTATACTACCTTTCCAATTCTAATTATTTTTTTTTAAACAAGGCTAATGGCCTATAGCTATAGGATGGTAAGATAGGGTTGAGATAATGGGAACTTCATTATAAAAAGAAAAATGCTGTGTAAAAAGGTAAGATAGTAAAGGTGAAGTACATTTAGCAGAAGTACTTTACAGTACCCATTAGCTGCAAGCTAGTAAGATGGGTCTTGACTGGTTCTCCTAGAAACTTTGGCAACTTTCTTCTTTTCTGTTTTGAGAGAAACAAGAGTCTGTGCTGAGCAAACTGGGTTGGGGCTGAGCTGCAAACACAGGGCTGTCACAGCCACACTCCAGAAGGAGGGCTTGAAAGTCAGGACGTAGTGTCCTCAGTGACTTCTAGGGCTTTGAAACACTTGCACAGGGATTTCACTACAGGTCAGGAAAAACTGAGTCGACACTTGGAACCCATGGACCTCTGAGCTCTGCTGCTGACCTCCAGCAATGGCTGAGTGCCGAGAGTCACTCCAAAGGGAGCAGGTTGGTGGTTGCAGTGCAGCTGGGCAGCTTTGGGAATATCTATGCCAGCCATAAACAAGTTGAACTGGATGTTTGAAGCGTTCATCACATGGCATCCAGACACTCCTAGTGGGTTCATTTGCCTTTTGCAAAAACAGAAAATTTGGCCACATGCAGCTCTAAGCCACGAGACTGCATTGCTTCTACTTATTCTGGCCTATCCTCGGCACACTTAAAAGCTGCCCAACTTAATAACTGTTAATAGCCACTGGAGACGAAAGGAAGCTTTGACTCCTCTTTTGTAACTATATTACTTCTCTGTCTATTACCAGTATGGCATCTTCTGAGTAGGAGCAAACAGAGAACATGTGTATTTTAAATCTCTTGCTTTCTGAAATCTCTGCTCTGTGGACTCACTACAGGAAGTTTCAAAGAATACTGAGCAGGAAAAAAAAAAAGGAGAAAAAGTTTGTAATCCCTATTGGATGTATGAGCAAATCTAGAGGTGTTTATGTCCTCACTGCTACAAACTGTTTATTCCTTCTTAAGTGCAGTCTCCCCGCAGCCCTTCTGTTTGACCTGATGGGTATTTTCAGAGCACGTTTGCCTCTAGCTTTCCCTTGCCTGCTTTTCCTCTTTCTATACCTAGCAGCCAGGTAGCTGCTGCCAGCAGCAACAACAGTGCTCTCCAACCTTCTTCTAGTTTGTGAGTAACTTTAAAACAGTTTACTTTCTTTCCCAAGGCTGCAGACACGATATTGGCTCTATTCTGCAAGAGTCTGTCTGCAGAAATTCTCTCTAAGGGAAGGCTGCTCTCAGACAAGGTTATGCTAGAGCATAACATTTCTTTGTTATTTCGTGAGGGATGCTGCTCATACCTAAGATAGCCAGACAATTCTCTAATGAAAAAACAGGCAAGTGCAGTTTATTTGCTGAAAGCAAACAACTAATTGTATGTGCAATCACTCAAGAGTATGCAGTTGAAAAAAGAGAACCTAAATAACTGTTACATTCTCGGCAGTATAGTCTGTGACTAACTAGAAGGACCTATTCATTATTTGCCTCCAAATATATCTCCACTCAAATGATTCTTCTGTTTGGGGACATCTCTATTAATAGAGACCAAGGAAAATAATGTCATCTTTGTCTCTTTCTAAGACATGTCCTTATTGTATTTTGGACAATGAGGTCATTTATGGTGATGAGGTAACTTGTTCTGAATCCTGAAAATGTAATTTCAGATGAACTGTGAGTAGTTTTGCTAGTTGTTGAAATGTCTTTGCAACCTAATTTCTAATTTACAATAGGCAGCATTCTAACATTGGTGTAAACAGCAGCTTAGGCATCTGTGTGCTTCCTTGAATGAAAAGGGGAGAAGCTCAGACGATTTAAAATAACATGCTATGTCTGTGAATTCTGTTCTTTTTCATATGATACTTCCATATATATTCATCTTGAGAGAGTAGGGCGGGATGACAGACGAGGCATGACTGAGTCACCTGAGCTGAGCAGGCTGCCACACAACAGCACATGTGCCAAAGGGCTTCAGCGCAGGCGGCGCGCTGGGATCAGCTCATCCGTGGTGATGCAGCAAGCGACAGCAAGGAGCCACGCCTCAGCCAAAAACTGCTCCATGCTCAGCAAGCAACAGCTGAAAATTGATCCTTTGGCTCTTTGAATCTCACAGCAGCTGCTCTCCATCCACGAAAAGCTGCTGATTTCTATCTGAGAGCAGAAGCCTGTCTCTGCCCTTGCAGTTTCTCTTATTTTGGAGAAGTCAAAGATTAGGATTTACAACAGAAGCCATTATAAAAGGCTCATAAACCTCTCAGGCCAGCAGATTGTAAGCAGGTAATTAAAGTTAAGCACCTGCTTAAGTGTTTTGCTGATATGCAATGTGCTCTGTCCCTGGAGTGATAGGGGCAGTAGCTGTGGGAGGATGGCTCCAGTAGTCCCATCAGAGGAGATATATGTGCAAAGGTAGCTCCTGCAAGGAATTTCTGTCATGGGCAGAGGAAATAACATGCACTGGAACGAGGCATTTCTGTACCTCTTTATAGGTATCTATAGTACTTTACATTTGTGTAACCGTTTGGCATGAAAATAAAACATATGTCCCTGACTGACCCTTTCAATAACCCAAACCCCTCTCATTCATTAAATGAGTTTTGTCTGAAAGAAGCAGAGCAGAGTGGAGCTGTAGTTTCCCTGTCATTCAGATGATACAGGGAGCAAAGATTCAGCATTAACATCCTCTTTTATGTGTCATTTGAATGTCAGACAGATAAGGGAAATTTTTCATTTCAGCCAGTGTCCAAGTGTCCTAGCTCTGGCTGTTCTGTTTTGTTATATCTGCATTTATGAAATGATTCTTTGTGTTTTTAGAATTGAGCTAGAAAAACTAACCAAAATGAGGAGAGCAGGAGGCTGCAAGAGCTTGACTCAGCATGGATACTGATGTGGTTTAAGGCTCTGTTTAAACTAAGCTCATGTAAACCATTGTGCTGATATAAGTAAGTACGTTGAACACTGCCGCTGCCAACCGTTTTCACTGCAATTTACAGCTGCATTGTAAATTAACCAGTGCAGCTAAACTCCTATAAACTAGGTGAAGTTTATTTCAAGGGTATTTTCACATAAAGCTGTATTGCTTTAATTATCTATTTTAAAACCACATAATTTTGTTAATCCAGCGTAATTTTTTTATATGTAAAGTAGCCTTCAGAATATTGACAGAGTGCCAAACTCTGCTCTGTCAGTGGTTTTGCCTTGCTGAAGATTTGTAGTAACTTTCTTTCAGTTACATTTAAGATCAGAGTTAGTCTTCTTTCTTCTGTTAGAATATGGTGGGAATAACTCTTGATCTCATCAATTTGGTATGATTGCAGTGTCACATGAAGAATGAGAAATAGGTTATTATCCAGTCAATAAAATCAGATAGTATCATCCTCCAAAGAAAAATGTCTTAGCTTTTTCTTCTCAGTCTGCTTTTAAAACCAACCAACCAAAGCTTCAGAAAATCCCACACTAACTTCCATACTATTTTAAGATTAAAAGCTTTGGGCAGAGAGTGTTTCATCCAAGCACAATTTCAGTGTAAGTCTGTCAAGCCTTTCTTTTTATACTTGTACTCCATTAATGAAGTTCCATCCCTTGTTCTTCACTTACCTTGGCATTTATTTCCCCTTCTGTACCCAAATAACTATGGAGAAGAAAGACACCACCAAGAGCAAGTACTTTAAGTGAAAATAGCAGTTTGGAAGATGCTCAGTTTTGCTGAGACAGTCCCAGCTGGAGAAAATACATCTAATACTTGTAACAGAGTCTCTGGCAGGGGAAATGTAGGTGGGCTGTTTCTTTAGCTGATGTAAACTTAAGTATTTCCACTGGTACTGTTGAAATGACAGGGACTTTGCACCCCTTTGAGGCCTGGCCCGTTTGTGTCTCATATCAGTTTTAGCTTAACAGTGCTGGATGGCTGTCTTCATTCTATTACACTATTTACAAAATGATTGTAATTAACTAGATGATGACTTAATAAATGTGTAAGATAAATTCTTCTTGGCTGGAAAGCAAAAATGGTTGGCAGCTTCTGCTTGCTTAAATTAAAACAAGAAGTTGCTTCGACATTACATTTCCAAACAGGCAAAAACTTGCATTGCCATTTGGAGTGGTAAAATGAAACCATGACAATATTGCTGTTCGAGTGGGTGGTGCTGGAAACTGTTTTACTTAAAACCTCTCATTCATATGTGCACAAAAAGCAGCCTGTTGCTTTCTTTTCAACATGTGTGAAGGGGTAACACGGTCATCTCTACATGATTACTTACTAAATAAACTCAGAATCTTTGCTATCTCCATGTATGTACATATATGTATTTGGATTAATTGAGCGAATGCTTCCTCTCTAATTCTCCCTTTTGTTAACTGTTAGCTCTGCTGCATTTGCACCCATGCCAACTGGTTCACTTTGAAAGAAGCAATAATGTGGTTAAAAAAAGGCAATGCAATTATTTTAAGCATTTTCTTTCTAAAGTTTTTTTTTCCAGCTGTGGTTAATTTATGTCTGATTAGTCTGACCTTTCACCCTATGAGGAAGTAGTTTAGCAAAAAGGATAAATGTGGTCACAGTATATATGTGTGAGTATGTATGCACGTGTGCTTATGTATGTAATCATCATCTTTTTACTGGTATATGTTCAGCATGAAGAAGTTCTGATTACAAACATTTATGCATGCTTTTATCTGTGCTAAAGTTTACCATGACTGTTTGAAATTATGCATTTTCCCCTTACAAAGACATTGATCAGTGTAAAATCACAAGAAAAACTCTAGTTTTTTTTTTTTTCTAAGCCTTACTAGAACAGATTGAAACAAAAGAGTCCTTTGACTTTCCTTCTGAATTCATTCCTGTGATTTAAATATGTTTATTTAGTGCTCAGTCATCACAGAAATCTCAATCTTTGCTTGTGGTTATAAAAGGAATATAACTTTGCACATAACGTTGCTGAAATATAATGTAAATCTGCAGTGCTAACAGTAAGGGAGAGTGACAACTAGAGGTGTGTGGGTGAGGTGTCCTGATATTGCTGTAGTACTCAGTGGGAGAAAACTATTAAGATATGGCTCTTGTCATTAGTTGATATCAACAAGTAAAACTGAGATTCATGAATGTCCTTCACTCCCCAAATGGCCCTTTTCAGTGAAATGCTTAAAATTTGCAGTGTTCTAGGCCTTGAGATATGCCTTGTGGCAGCAATGCCTGGCAGATGGAAGAGTAGCCAACATTAACTTCCAACGAGATGACTTTTTTATTACCTCATCCCATCTTTTAATTTTGCAGTGACCTTTTCATTTGGGAAGCATTCTTTCCTTCTCCTGATGCTGACAATGAGGAGACAAGCTCTGTACCTGCGTTTCAAGGCACACGTTAGTGCGTATTAGTGATTGTCCCTGCAGGAAGACGATGCGCTGTGAGAATCTTGCCCAAAGCACACGAGCAAAGTTCACATTTGGAATCGGCTTAAATGAAAGCAAAGCTTGGCATGCTCAGCAACAGTTCAGAACCCAATCTTCTGTTGTCACAAATTGTCTGTCATTAGCTGAAGGTTAGTGTGAATTGCGTATGCTGTCAGACTTCCTTTCCTTACTGTAGGGGATTTTGTATTGTTGCTCCTATTATATCGAGAGTCCCAGAGTTGAAAGCTGCTAGCAGTGGCATTGGTATATTGCTTATTTGCCAGAATGGTAAGAGCTACTCACAAAATAGTCTAATTTCAGCATCTGTCAAAGAAATGAGGCTGATCAACAAAAGGGTTCATTTGCTTGCTTGGGAAAAAAAAAAAGAAAAGGAAGTGCTGGCTTATGACACACTAAATTAATTAATAAATTAAATCATAACTAGATCAAGATTACTGACAAGAAGTGATGACAGGTGTTGTGAATAAGTTGACATGGGGATACTGCCCTGTATAACAATTGTCAGTCATCGGCCAGCTTTGACGTTGTGCCGTGGCTAATGGGGAATGGTTACTAGAAACGTGTAGGAACTGTTATTAACAGCCACATCTTCAAAAAAAATTGTTCTGGTACACGCATTTGCTGCTTAAACAGTTGCAGACACATCTGATAGAGCAGTATTACTCACAGACACATATAAAACACTGCAAGTATATTCAGTACAATTTCTAATAGAGATATCAGGCTGGGACTAGAAAGATCTGGGATTGCATTCTGACACAGCCCTCTCTGTGACCCTGGGCAAAATGTGTCACCTCTCTGCATATCAGATCTGCATATGGGATGATATTTCTGTTGTCTGTCTTGCCTGTTTAGGCTGTTAACTCACTGGTGCATCTTCTGACCCATCTGCGGAGCTGCACACCTGGCACACCTGAATTTTTCTCTGCTGTAATCTGTAACATCACCAAAATACAACTAATTGCTAACATTGGTAGAGAGGAAGGTACATTCCGTGCCTCAAAGGAGTTAAAAACTCACAATATATAATGAGCTGCTGAGGTTAAAGTGGTACTGCATATGCAACAAGATGATACCCATGTGTTGTTATTTTATAGATACAAGCTGATGCCAGAAATACATAGATTAAATTATATCATCTTTATTGACATGTTTGACACATTTATTCCCTCTGCTGCATCCTGTAGTCTGGGCTGCAGTTTGGGATGCATAAAATGAGAGCTGCCTGCCTGCAGTGCTTCACAAGAATGTTTATGGACAGAAAAATGGATAGGGGGTAAATATCTGCCAGTCAGACCCCTCTCAGCTCTCGGTATCTTTCTGCAGAGAAGTGCATCATTATATTTGAACTGTGCTGTTTATGAAGTATCATTAGCATTATTCAGCTACTGACTTCAGATGTCTTCTCCTCTGGACAGACCAATCATTATAGGTTTATCCAAGAAGAGCTGTGACAGATGTCATAGTTTGTTACAGTCACTGTATGCCAGATTTAGCCTCCGGTTATGTACTGCTTGAGTACTTTCTCTAAAAGCATCTTGTGAGCACCCTGCAGTAGAAACAAGCGACAAGGACTTCAGATACATTTGTGACATTGAATGGGCATGTTTTTAGGATGAGATTATGCTGTGGCAAGCAAGCAAACAAAGAAGCAGAAAATACTTGCAATTTCCTACCTTTTCTTAACTGTGTCCTTTCAGTCAGATGGTGCCTTAACAGTAGTCAGGTCCTGCAGATCTGGGGTTCAAAGGGTGTTTTTTTGCCCCATGTTGCAAAACTATTGCACTTGTTTAATATGATCTTATCTGTATTTTCCTTACGGCTCAAACTGCTGTATTAAGTGTTGTGGTAAATTGTGAAGATGATGAAAGAAAGAAGCAAATAAGCATAGCTTGGTGTCACAAAGGGACACAGGGTCCAGCCTCTCTTATGAATTTTATTTGGTCTTCAGCTACAAAAATAAATAGCTAGACACAGACTGTCCTATTGATCTGGCCTGTATATAAATACAGGCAATAAACTGAAAGAACTAGTCTCTGGCTAACTATAAAGACAGGATCTGCTGTTACCACATGTACTTGAACTTAAACAGGTTTTGTGTGTCACTGGACATGCCTCATTTTTGGGGTAACCGATGCCCTTCCCAAACCAGAAACCTCCTTTTTTCCTTTCCCTGTCCATGCTGGGGCGGTCCCTACATCAAATTGCGGCCTTAATGTCTGGTGAAAACCCTTGTTTTAAATTGACATGAAACTGCTTGTTACATATGTAAGTCGGGAGTTACAAGCTGGCAGCAGCCACTCGAGTGCCGTGTTCCAGGTCAGCTATCAAGTGTTCGTGAAAAGGACATGTAAATACCATATGTTAAGTAAGACTGGTGAAAACAAATATACAAAACCCTGGAGAACTCACTGGTGTCATCATAACCCTCAGAAATTCTTTCCTGCCCGCTAGAGAGAGAAGTGAGAAAATGAGTGACAGAGCATGGTTACCAATTATGGCTGACACTTCAGTATTCAATTAATGCTTCTAAAGTTACAAGAGAGATGTAACAGTGTCTACTCTCTAACTATAATGACCTGTAAAAAAGGAAATAATTGTGAAGAAACTCTCTTATCCAAAATAATGCTTTTGCATGGAGATCTGAGAAGGAATCAGATGCAGGGTATTATCCATCTGGCCAAATGATCCATAAGATACTTCTCTCATCCAGAGTTACTGCATTCTTCTGCAGAGGCCGTTTGTCCCATTGATGCTTTCTAAGGGACGCTGCTGCCATTCACTCCTTAATTAGGAGATTAGGAGAATTCTTTGACTGAAAATTAAGAATCACTGTGGCTTATTTTTATCACTAAAAGATCACTCCAGCAACTTCCTCCAGGAAATTGCAAAGGGAAGTCATTATGTGAAGGGGGCAGGGGAGGCAAAAGCCAACTAGATTGTGCATATGAACCCCAGATGAAGTGTGTCACAAGTCTGTGAGGGGGGCAAAAGGGGTGTTTACTAGGTCATTTACCATGTTCTTGTTTTTAAAGTTTCCTTTTCCACGATTACTTGTTGACCTTAATTGTTTCCGTGCCCATGAGATAAGTCTTTGTACTTCCTACAGAGGCTTAACTGAGAGGTCTGGGGATTGCTCTTGCTAATTGCCCTGTATTCCTTCATTTCCCTTGAGTGTCTGTCGCAAGCCTATTCCCACATATGCTACCAAAATCCATTTTAATAGAAGGGGCAGCAATGCGCAGCTGACGACATATGTTTAGCTGCATTCAGGACTTGCTCGAGTATGCCTATCATGTTACATAAAAGGAGAAGGTCAGTACAAAACAAACAGCTTTTTACAGGCTACAGCTTAAGGATCCTGTCCTAAAGAACGCTTACATTTCAGAGAGACAAATAAGCTTGTCGTTGAGCTCTGTTCTGTGTCTAGGCTTTTTTTATCCTCTTTTTTTCTTCTGTTTTTCTGCATCCATTAGAAATGCTGTTAGTCTCCCGGGACAACCTGTGTTAAAACATTCTCTCCTGGCAGAAATAAAGCTCTCCAGGGCCTGATCCTCAGGTTTTCTGCAGCAGCAGAGCAGGTAGGGGTTGCAGCAGTGGTTCCCCTGGCTCTGCATACACCTGCTGTGGGAGGGCAGCTCTGGCAGCTCCACAGGAAAGCACTGTCTGCTGGGTTTTGAGAAGAGGTTTGTTTGTGTGCAAGGTAAATTAAAGAACAGCTAGGAAAGGAGGTACTTAAGGGAAACTTGGGCCAGTTTCAGTGGAATTGGTTATTTCCTTTCAGAATTACAGAATCATTTCATCTGGAAGAGACGTTTAAGATCATGTCCCAGCCCTATCAACCACTAGACCATTCCCCTCAGTGCAACATCCACCCGTCTCTGAAACTCCTTCAGGGATGGTGACTCCAGCTCCTCCCTGGGCAGCCCCTTCCAAGGCCTGACAACCCTGTCAGCAAAGAAATTCCTCCTCATATCCAGTCTGAACCTCACCTGGCACAACTTGAGGCCATTTTCTCTTGTTCTGTTGCTTGTTATTAGGGAAAACAGACTGACCCTTGCCTCACTACAACTTACTTTTAGGTAGTTGTAGACAGTGAGAAGATCTCCCCTGAGCCTTCTCCAGGCCCACATCACATCAGATGTTTCTCATCTGAGGCATGCTCCAAATCCTTTCCTAGCTTGTTATGCTCCCTCTGGATCCTCTCCAGCACCTCAATGTCCTTCTTGTAGAGAGAGGCCCAAAACTGGACACTGTATTCTAGGTGTAGCCTCACCAAAGCCGAGCACAGGGCAATGATTACCTCCCTGCTTCTGCTGACAACACTATTCCTGATAGAGGCCAGGATACCATTGGCCTTCTTGACCCCCTGGGCACACAGCTGGCTCATGCTCAGCTCCTGTCAACCAACACTGCCAGGTCCCTCTGTGCCTGGCAGCTTCCCAGCCACTCCTCCCCAAGCCTATAGCACTGCTGGGGGTTGTTGTGGCCCAAGGACAGGACCTGGCATTTGGCCTTACTGAAACTCATGGCATTGGCCTTGGCCCAGCCATCCAATCTGTCTAGATCTCTCTNATCCAGTCTGTCTAGATCTCTCTGTAAGGCTTCCCTACCCTCAAGCAGATAATTTACTATATTTCCCTTTCACTTTTTTTTCCTCCATCTGACCTGCAGCCAAGGAATGAGATGACCCAGAGAAGATTTCCCGGGCACCAAAATAGTTGGGCTCTCCACTCCCATTACCTTTAGTGGGAGCAGTGGACACCAGTCCCATCTGTGTACTTGCCTCTGGCAGGAGACTTAGCAGAGGGGACACAGAGCTCATTACTGGGGGAATACATTCAAACCTTGCTCCACATCTCATCTGAAGGCATCTCCCAGCTGCAAATGGGTATGGCCTCAGGCTGATAAATAAAACCAGCTGGGTTGGTGCCAGTCACCTCTCTGCCGAGTGCGTCCAAGGGCAGCTGTTTGTGCTAACCCAGAGGGCTTTCCAGTGTCTGCACATACCCACAGGGTCTGAAGACAGGTTGGGGACAGATTGCTCAGGGCCCTGAAAATCCACTGTGGCAGGAAGATATTGCTTCCCAAGATCGGTTCTTGTGTAATGTAGCTGGAAACATTTGTGTGGCAGTATCTGTAAAGGGCATCCTTGCATGCGGCCTTTCTGCATTTTTTGGAGCCTTTACAAAATGCACCTCCCCTGGGAAGCATTGCTGATTCAGCAGATTCCTGCAGACAAGGACTGCTTGTGGCACTGATCCATTCACTTTGGTTATTTATACCACTGCTAGGTGCTGTGTGAAGCAAGAGTAAAGCACTCTTTGTGCCCCAGAGGCATCTGAAGTCAACAAGGCAGCAAGATATGAGAAGTGCATGTAATACATGAGGGGGTTGGCAGGAACAGGCGGCACTGGGAATCAAAATTGGGCTTCTGACTCCATATCTGAACAAAATTGTACTTTCTCCGCTTGGTTTCTGCATGCATATCTACTTTATGTAAGGATGTGCTGTAATACGAATCCCAGGTGCCTCAGTTGTCCTTGAGATGGGTTCCAGGCAGCACAGGGCTGAGGGCAGCTGTGGCTGCATCAGGAGGGCTGCTGGAGGAGCAGGAGGAGCTCTGTGGGACTGCATGGCAGGGGTTAGTGCCAATTAGTACTGCTGAGAAGTGTTTGTTACAGATATTTAATGCACCCAGAAGCTCCCATCAAGAACAAAATTATTTAAAAACCTGGTCCATAAGTATTGGTCTTAATGTGCTTTTCAGATGATGTGTGACTCAGTCGTGCCACTGAGTTTGACAGGTCCTAAACACCAGTTGCACCAGGTCAGATCCTTCTAATTCCCTCTAAAGCTCGTGGGACCTGATGAGTCTCAGAAACTTTTAGAAACATGTTTTTTCTCCACTTTGTGCAAGTGCTTTTTCTGTTGTTAAATAATGGCAGATATAAATAGTATCTTTCTTGTTTAATTGGGGCATGATTTCTTCCAGATTTCCATGTGAATGTTTAAATATGTGTCTCTGCCAGCTGTGGGCTTTGTGCTGCCTCGCCAGAGTGTTCTAGTGATCTTAGAAACGGAAAGCTCAGGATGTGGCAGAAAAAAATGATGCCACCAAAATGGGTGCAAGCGATCATTTGCCTGGGGGAAAGTAAACTGGTTTCAGTGAGTCAATTTTGTAGTGGGTTTTCTCTTTCTTTNTTCCTTCCTTCCTTCCTTCCTTCCTTCCTTCCTTCCTTCCTTCCTTCCTTCCTTCCTAAAAGCCATTCTCCAGCCAGTTAATTCAAATTATGCAAATGGTTTCAATGTTCTTTTGGGGAAAAGTTTACAGAAACAGTTCTTGGTATAGTCTAATAAAACGCCAATGCTTGGCCTTGAAATAAGCACAGACCGAGCTTCAGATGCTGGCTGTCCTACTGCTTTTAAAGTTAAGTAAAATCTTTGAGGGATGGACAGGAATTCTGGCTGGCAGATCTGTTGATACTGTTTGTCTCCCTTGTTCTTCCAGATATGAATGTATTTCACCAATACTAAATTCACAGTTGTTTGCCTGATAAGGAAACTAATTAGAAGCAAAAGATCATTTACAGGGGAGGGATACTTCTCCTGCCTGTTTATACTTGGGGACAAAAGTACTGTTAGTCATTATTGCAGGCAGTGTAAAGACATGTGACTATGCTGACAGCAGATCCACCTGTTCCAAAAAGCATTCAGTACCCAGACTGACACATTTAATTGCTCTGAACTATATTAAGTGAAACCTCAGCTCACAGGAAGAATTTTCAGTCTTCAGCCAAACCCAGGATTTGTACCACAACACAAAATTTTCTCAAGCCCAAGGAGCCTGTGCGCAGAGCTTAAATGGATTTCAGCTCTTGCATCTTGCTCTGCCATGAGTTTTGGTTTGCTGATCTGATGGTTTAGATGAAGATCTTTGAAGCTGAAGCTCAGTTGGGTGCCAGACGCTGGGCTGGTTTCTGCAGCCCAGGTTTCCACAGCCCAGCCTGCCATCCGGGTGCTGGCTGAGGAACCCACATGCTCCAACTTGATCAAAGGCTGTGGGGTTCCCTCCTGGTGCCACGGCTCAGCAGTGATGGGGAAGCAACATTCCTCAGCAGGTGTAAAAGTCCTTCGATAGGAAAGTGTGGAGCTTTATAGCAAAATAGACATCAGTAATCTCTCATGCCTAGATGATTTTACTGTGACGTTCTGCCAAGCAGCCTGAGGCAGTGAAAAACAAACTGCTAGCATTATAGTATCATTGTGTTTCTGATTCTCCAGAGAAGCCAATATTTGTTTGCTTTTCTCTGAAGTGTTTAATGTCACCATGTATGCTCTCTCCCCTTCTTTTCAGGGCAAGGGAGAGAGGGAGGAGAAAAACTCCACAGTGACTGCACAGCACAGATTTTGTGCTGCTTGATGCTGGAGGGAGGGCTGGGGTTTCTTTCTGCTCTCTGCTTTTCTGCCTAGGAAATTTGCGAAGATTATTTGACTACCTATTTCCGTGGTGTCTAAGGGAGCATTGTTTCTGAAATAGGCCAGTCTCTGCAAACAAATTTTGCAGCCAAAAGTGCTTGTAAATTTCATAGGTGCAAAAAACAATCTGAAAGGGAGTCATGGGCTGAACCCCAGGCACTCTGAAGAAAGGGGTCCTGCCTCCTGCCCCCCGGGCTGTGTGCTGAAGCCGAAGCAGCTGAAGCCGAGCGGCTGGAGGGTTTGATTCCTCGGCCCGGGTACCGAGATGCAGTGCGATGCAGCAGCCGCGGGGAGCTGGGATTTCACGAGCTGAAAAACCCGATGGACTGAACTCGGTGGGGCCAGTCAGTGCCCCGGGAGGACGGTTCCAGCTCTGCCTGCCCCAGCTTTCCTCCTGATTTACACCCCGGTGGCTTGCTCAGCCCATGGCCCCCGGCTAGCTCGCCCTCCCCTCTCCGTTACCTCGCAGTGTCCTTCGCCTGGATTCCCCCGGAGGGGAAACAACACAGTATCAGCCGTCCCCCTGCCTCATTTGTTTAGAAAACCCGAAGTGGCTGCTGCAGTTAATGAAAAGGTAGCGCCCGAGGAGTTCAAAGCGCCCTGTCCCCGGCGCGCTGCCCGGGCAGGTGAGGCTGCGAGCGGCAGCGGGACGGGGCTGGGGCTGAGCCATCGCCCCAAACACCGGCCTTCCTACAGACCCTCCAGGTCTGGACAGGCTGCCCTCCAGTTCAGAGGAAAACCGGACACAGGGATTTCTGCCTTTTCTCTGTAACCACCAATTTGCTCATCCGTAGTAACAGTTAAAACGGATAAAGTTATTACCGGTGCATCTCGCCGTCCCGTGAGCTTCGGGAAAAAAAGACTTTCTTGTTCTTTTTTTTTTAGATTTATTTTGTAGATAGTAGTGAGTCTGGAAGTGGCTATGGGTGGCTGTAATCGTATACGTGACTTCAGAAGCGATTCTAGAAATCGGCCGTTCTCTACAAGTGCCCTGGGAAGGTGAATCAGATGGCAACTACCATTCAAAGCACTGCGTTTTCTCTCCTTCTGCCTTACTGCTGCCTTCGCAACTGATTTCATCTGATAAACGTCATTCTTGAGCAGCTCGAGTTATTCTTACAGAGATCATAAAAGCTGCAAATCAGCGAACTTTAGAAAGGAGTCATTTTGTGAACCAATTGTCTCACCTAGAGTTGGCTCTTCCCCTTTTGTTCCCGAAGTGAAATGTTAACTTGCTTTCCTTTGAAGACTTTCACAGATAGGCTCGTTATGAGAATCAGCACAGTACAGTGACCCGACGTCCTGCAAGCCCCCGTTCATGTTAGGGATCTGTCTGAAAGTTACTTTTTACTCTCGCAGATGATAACAAATAACGTGAAGGAAGTTAATACAGCGCTTTGTTCTGTTGTTGTTTACCCTGTATCATATGAAATGCTGAATCCTAATGTGATGTCAAAATGTTCTCAGGGTTGATGGAAAAGCAGGAAAAATAATAATGGAAATTTGCTCACCTGTTTTCATTAGAAGTTTGCAAGGAGAAAACCTCTGTTGCAATCCTAACCTGAGATTTATACCCTTAAGTACTATTTTGTTTATACTTCATTTTTTTTAAATACTCCTCTGAAACAAAAATATAGAAAAGGATATCACAAATGTCAAAGGTAGAACAAATTATCAGGAGATAAAGATGCTATTAAAAAATCCCCCAAACTCTTGCAAATTGCCCAGCTGTTTTTCAGAACAGTTTTCCTGCATTTCCTACATCAACATTTGCCTGGAGGAAGGGAAGGGAAGTGATGACAGGACAAGGTTATGATGGGGGAAAGATGAATAGAGGTGGCATTTAAAAAAATAACAGTAATGGTGAAAAATACGGTGAATAGCAATGCCAATTTGGATGAGTTTGTAATTCCCCAGTTTGCAGGCTGCAAGGATTATCGGTCATTTAGAGGGATGTTTATAAATTTTAGAAAAAGATACATTGAAGCTTCTATGCTCCAAATTTTTATTCCAGAGAAATACTAAACAGCTGGAATTCAGGTGCAATATACACCAAGACATTTTCCTTAACTATTTGCTAAACTCCACAAAAGAAGATAAACATGTATTAAAAATGTTTGGACGGATCTCTATCCTCTAGAAGGGATAGAGAATTCTACTTTAAGATATATGAATCTCTTTCCATAACACCTGGGTATTCTGATTTTCTGCTGGAGCTATTTGGATTTATCACCCCTTTTTTTTCTGGTTTTTTTTTGTTGTTGTTTTTTGTTTTGGTTTCTTTGAAGAAAATCAGTGTCCAAACCTTTAAAGTATTTTAACAAATTTGCATTAAAAATTGTACTAGAATCAGAGGGTTGGTTTTTATCAGCAGTTTACACCAGAGCAGGATCAACCTCCTCTAGATAAGCAGAGATAGCAGAGTGGTGAACGAGTCACTCACTACCTGTGTGCTGAGCTGTAACTGCCCCACAGTCAGTAAAAAACCCTCAAGATTTCTTGGCCTCCCTGGAAATGCTGGATTAGCAGCACTCAGCCTGTTTAGTTCTGTCAGTTGCCTTTCATTTGCCTTTTGGAAGGGAAAATGCATGGCAAGGAAGCTGCCAGGATTCCCCAAATCCCTCTTTTCTCCAAAGACAGCTCCGGCATGTTTCTTTGTCAGTTCAAGTATCCCCGGGTTTGGTTTCGTTTTTTTATTGGATAAAGGAGGACTTGCTGTCTCCTCTTTGCAGAAAACAGGGTCCTTGAGCGGTTCCTCAGAAAGGAGAATTAAGCATAAAGAAATGAACAAAAGAAAAACAGAAAAACCACCTCTTTGAGAGAAACCCCATTATCACACACCTCGTCGCTGTCCCGACCTTACAGTAAGTTGTGACCATCACACATCTAAATCCTTTGCTTCATTTCTTTCATGAGACATTCTTGGAGGGAGCTGAGGGATCACCTCCTCTGGGGAGGGATCTGGGTGCAGAGGAGCCTGCATGGGACCCCCAGGCTGTCAGTCCCAGGTCTGCACAGCCAAAGGCAATGGGTGACATAGTGCCACTGAGCCTTGCTAAAAACCATCTCAGCAGTTCGGGCTGCCACTTGGTAAGCCCTGACCTGCTGTCACCAGCATATGTTATCTGTCACACAGAGTGCAGGTAACTTGCTTACATTTTCTGTCTTAGCAATGAGTAAGCAATATGACTCCAAGAAAAAATTGAGAATATTTTGCTTCTTTTCTATATTAAACCATTAAACAATCCGTCCAGGGTAGCACTGGTTGATGGCTCACATCCATGAAAGGAGAGGGTGAATATTACCAAGGCTGAGAGATTAGCAACGGGGGCAGAATCTTTTGTCATCACCAGGTCTTTCTGCAAGAGTTTCACAGTAGGCAAAAATGAAATAAAATTGCATCAGGAATTAGTTTGGCTTGTAGGATGGCTCCTGACTGAAGGCTAGTTTTTGGTCCACTTTGATGTGTTGAAGAACAAGAACTTCCAGTACCAGTTCTGCTTATGTATATAAATCATGGGGGTTGGAGAGAAAGAAAAGTGACATACTGGTTCTCTTCGTTTATGAATGTAGACTAGTCCTTCGTAGTGGCTATAAAGTGTCTGATAGCAAGGCTCAACACTATCTAAGTAAAGAAGCCAATAAAGCCAGAAGTATTTATACACCTGCGGTTTGAATAGCTAGGTAATGATGACAAACCTTTTTCTTGCATGCATGTTTTTCTTTTTCCATTTCTAGCTTGCGCTCTTGTGCCCTTTGGATTGTTTATACCTTGTCAAACCTGTTTTAAATACAGCGTTGTGCTGCGTTTTCAGTCTTGTCAGGGAAATTGCTGCCCTCTCCTGGTTTAAAGCGACTGTCGACCCATCTGAAGGCATCTCCAAGCGAATGCCAGTTTCAATGTGATAATACGACCCAATATGAAATTAATTAAGGCTAAACAATAGTTTCTTTAACACTAAATCAGAAATGAGGGCAGGCAGCCCTATCTAGGACAATAGGATTGGATCCAAATGCAGTTTTAAAGACGTGTCCCGCCTCCCCTGATCAGAGTGCATTTAATGAGATTCATGCAATTTCTTTCTGAAAACAATAGCTTTAACCATTGGTTGCATAACCCAGGATATCCAGCTGAGGCCCCCCAAGTACAGAGTGTTCCACAAAAAGGAATGACAAAAACTCTTCTAGCTCAACTTAAATAATTAAAACAAGATCTGGAGAAATGGCCAGCCCGGTGAGATGCCTTCTAGGAGGTCAGTGAGTGGTGGAGGCGAGATAAAACTCCTGAGGGCAAAGTTAAATTTGTCCATTACTATCTTCTTTCTGCTGCCATGAGACTGGGTTGCACAAATCACTGAGACCTCTGATGTCCTCAGCTCCTTCTGCCTGCCTTTTGTGGCTTTCAGCACCTTGCAGAATCGGGCCCCACTGCTGTAATTCAGAAAAGACCATCTATTGTCTACATGGCAAGTAGGTCTGGAGCATATACTCACTGAGGTTAACTTTAATTTTGACTGATTTGTGGCTCTCCTTTTACATGAAGTTCAAAGTTTCTTGGCTGCTGGAGATACTACTCTGAACTGAAGGCTCTTATGCCATGTAAGTGGGTGGGAACAAGACATGGCAATACAGACAGTGCTATAGACAATGCTTCATTAGGATTGTGGAAGCATTACAAACAAAGGAAAAAATTCCTCTTGCCCCTCTAGCTACAAGGCATTCAGAGCAACAAATGCCATTTTCCAAGAAGTTAGTACCAGCAATCTGAGAAGAGTGTGCCTGTGGATGGATGTGGGGAGACCTAAGAGCTATGACTGCTACTAGGCCTTATTAAGCACTAAGTTTCAGAAACTAAACACTTAATGCACAGCAGAATGCTTAAGTTAGTTTCCCTCCACTCCTCTTTTAAGACTAAAAGTTATTTAAGTCATGCTTTGAAGATCTTGCTTTTGCATCCTATTTTGATAGCATACAGCAGCAATCCTGTTTGTCGGGTGATTTTTAAACTAAACGTAGCCTTGTGGCAAACAAAATCTCTTGTTCCCAAGGCAGAAGTGAAGACAAATGCTAGGTGCTTCTCTGCTATCCAGTTAGACCCGCAGAGAGATACAATTTTAGTATTTTCAGTGCTCAGAACTTGCAGATATGGTGTGTGTGAATAAAGCTGAGGTTTGACTTTTACCTGGTTGCCTTATGAGGCTCCATTTTCTGTAGTGCTGAGGCAGGACACAATTAAAGCTGCATTATTGGTGCCTTTCACATACTATGATGAGGCCAGGTCTGACTCTTCTTCACAGTAAAGCATTTGGCTGTTCAATAAACATGGTGTGCTCCATCATGGTTTTCCAGCATCCTGTCTTTTATAGTTATAAAGTTATAGTCATATAGCCAAAATAATTGGTTAAATCAGTAACTACAGAAGAACCACCGTGAAAGATGGCACAGGAGTTATCCTGCACCTGAATCTATGTTTCCAATTTCTGTATTATATTGGGGATATGTGCAAAACAAACATGCTCCCAACCCATCGTTTTTTGTTACATGAACGGAAAAAAGAAAGGGAAAACAGGCTGGAGTGTCCAGAACAGGGCGTTCAGTCTGCTGCTTCCCTAACCACCATCTGAGACTGAAAACCCAATGGGGATTTGCCACCTTTTTGAGATATTTCTAATCAAATGCTGCCTTACAGGGATGCTGAGATAAATAAGGTTGAGTTTGTTTCTCACGAGCTTGCTGCAAGTCTAATTCCAGCTTATATGGTCACATTAAGGATGAACAAATCCACTTGCTACCCACATAGGCTTCTGTAGAGACTCTTTATCCATGATGGAGCCACCTTTTTGCAAAAAAACAGAGTATCACTGTGGGTACTCCTTGTAAATTTTTCTCTCAAGTTATCCAGGCACAGTTGGAAGCTACTTCAATGAGTGTTGTATTGGAGGAAAAAATCTGTGTCTTGACTGCTTACAGGAGGCCCATGCAGCTGCCCAGGGGCCAGAAAATGGAGCTGGCAGTGGAGTGGAGACCATGTTGTAGGATGTTTCCCCTGTATGATTGTGGCCAGCTCCAGTCTGCCCTGGGTCAGCTTTCACTGCCCCACTATTACTTCTGCTTCCAAGTCCGTAATCAATTTTCCATTTAAACAGAAGTGTCAGCATTTCAATAGCTTGTTGAAGGTATTTCAGGCTGGGCTGAAGGAGAATTGTAAAATGTCTTCCTTTTCTTAAAAGCAATCCGAATTTTGGCAGAAGATGTAGCCCAGCTGTTCTTCTGTGAACTGGCACATATTGCCATTATCATCTGTCCCCACCTAGGTCTGTTTGTGCCCAACACACAATTGTTAATCATTGAAACAAGGTACAGGGGGCTAAAAAAAAAACCCAAACAAATAGCTACACGGCTCTGCATGTTACCAGATGCCACTGTGGTGATCTCAAGCATAAGCTGTAGCTTTTTATCTTCTAAATGGAGCTGTCCCTTGGGCACAGCCACTGCCCCTGTCCACAGCTATCCTTGTCACCCAGCTGTCCTCCGTGCTCACTGCTCCAAGGCTCACACCATAAGGCCTTGTTTGCTGCGTGAGGACTATAACAGCGGACAAGGGCAGAGATCGAGGTCTGGGGTCCTGGGGACATTGTGGTTTTAAGGGACTGGCATCTTGGCATGTGTAGTCATCCTTTGGAAGGGTGAGACCACGCTCACAAACAGCCAGGGCTCAGGGCCACTGTGTGCTTTCATTTGCATTTATTGCTTGCGATTGCAGACGTTCATCTTTAGATATTTCCAGAATTAGGGAGTAACAAGACAAGACAACAAAGGAGTCTAAAGCTAACAGGGAGGCTGGGATACTGTGTGGCACTGCAAGACACAAGCCATGACTAGGGTCCTGTGTCTGATTATGGCAGCTTGCCACTATGGGTACACCCCAGATGCCAGGCCTGAGCATTCACAACATGCCACTACCAAGGTTTTGAGATATAAGCATACTCAGGCAGATTAATCTTAGTTCTTGATTCCTCACTCCTAATTTCAAGTATGGCCTTATCCAGCATTGTGAACTCCCCAGTTATTCCAGGTCCCTGATGAGAACAGTCTCCATCTGGATTTGCCATTGCTTCTCAAACCAGCCCTGTGTCAAAACCACTTTTTTTAGCGGGGTGGATATAAAATGAGGTGACCTCCTTCTCTGGGGTTTGCTCTCCATTCTGCGTTGGCTTTGCAACATGGTCCCCTACACTCTCCTCACATCTCATGCTGTTCTTGTATAAGAAACTTCTCTCTACAGATATCTTCCTAGAACATCTTATTTCTGCTTCTTCCTCTCTCCATCTGATCAAGAAAAAAAAAAAAGATGTGCTCTTGTTTGTCCCTGTTTGTACTTTAATAATTATTTGTTTGGTAGAAAGTGAAGGGTGTCAACTACATGAGTAATCTGCAGTGTTTAAATCTGTAGCTGTTTAAATCTGTCTTTAAAACTTTATGGGATGTTGCCTGCAAGAAAAATGGTAATAGACTTATTTTGTACATCAGTCACATGTGGTTTGACTGTGGGGCAAAAAAAAAAAAAAACAACAGAGAAAAATATAGGTTTATACAAGAGCAGATATTCTAAATATAAAGTCACCAAAGCAGTCATAAAAGACTCTCCAAAATACATCTTTCCAAGGATTTCTAGCATGATCTTGTGGCAGTTTAAGTGGCTGCTGGCAAATTAGGCCAGAGTGTATTCACAAGGTAGAGCAATCCCAACTGTAACAAGCTACAACCCCAAATTATGAGAATGTGAAACTTTTATCAGTCCTAAGGACTGATAAATACTGGCTGCTTGTGGAAAGTGACCTCCCAGCAAAGCTGCAAGTAGGCAGATGCTCAGTACAGCTGGGGATACGGTGCTGAGGCCCTACAAAGTGGTGGCTAACTCAAGGATGCTGTAAACAAACAGCCCTGCGTTGCTGGCAGCGAGACCTGCCTGTTGTAAGGGGAGGTATAAACCTTGTGTTTGGGACACGCTTTCACCTGCTGCTCTGTTTTACAAATGAATATGCAGCTAGAAACGTTCATCCTGCAAATACTTTAGCAAAACTTTCCCAATATTTAATCCCTGGGTTTTTGTGAGTGCTTTCTATATGTGCATTGAGTGAGGGTATGCATCTGTGTGTCTTCCTGAAGCAGTTGTCTTTCCAGTTTAAAGATTTATTTGGGAAAGACATCTCTTTAAACCTGTTGGAGGGAATAAGGAGGTGTCAGAGGGTTTCCTTACCAGGCAGTTGGTGGTCTCTCGCTGCAGAGGCAGAAAAAGCCTCTTTGTGTCTACAGAGCAGCTCCATTTCTGCAGGGGAGTGGTGAGTGCAAATGCAGGGCAGCTCCCTGCCTGTCAACAGGCACCTGAGATGCAGGAGGAGAGCAGTAACTCAATAAATCAATTCAGCATACAGCAGTAAATCAAACATAGCTGGAAATAAATTTTAACAATTAACAGGGATTCTTTTGAAGTTGACAGTAGAGGCCTCAAAAGACAGAAGCAAAAGAATAGCAAACTGTTGCTCTCAAGACTGTGTCTGCTGGGAAACAGTTTCTGTCCAAATTGTGCATGTATCTATGAAGTAAGTTTTGTGCAACATGGAAGGGACTTAATACTTTAAAGTTTGTTAAGTGCTTGGCTTTACAGTAGTCCTAAATGTAACAAGAATCACCTTTTAAATCTGCAGTGACCTGCAAATCCTGAAGTGTTGAGTGTGCACAGCAGCTCTTGCCCACGCAGGGCCCCTGGTCAGTGGGGTATTGTCCCTGCAGACATACAAAAGAGTGTCAGGATGAGTTATTTGCAAATTCTAAAGAGTGTGAATTAGAGGTTTCTGAGAAATTTGAAAATATTTGAGAAGTGAAAATGGATATCAGGTTGGTGTAAACTTCAAAGAGTTCAGTTTGAAATAGACACTGCAGATTTTGGTTGTTGCAAGAAAGCTGTACTGTACATGATAATCCTCAGGGCATAGGGATGGATTAGGTGACCTCTGAAGAGTCATTCCAGCCCAGTGATTCTTTGAGAAGACAAATACACTGGAAGATGCAAATCTTATCTGAAAAGTGTAATGTGAGGCCCACTTGTGGGATCCCATAAATAATTTGGGTTTTGTACAGTTGTGGAAGAAGATTCAGTGAATAACTGCCAATTCTTCTGGTATTTAGATGATTGGATGGAAAGCTAAAGGAATGGTTGAGTAGTAGACAGTGTGGTTGAATTTCAGTATTTCCTACCTGAGCTGCAAGGTGCTCTAAAAAATGGGTATTTTTTCAGTTGCTGCCATCTCAGAGAGAATAAGACAATGCTTGGATGTCTCTCCTAAAGAAATCCTTGTGGACATGGCTGTGCAAAACATTGTAGGAGATTAAAGCATAGCATTCCAGTGACTTGTTTAAACATATCTTATTATATCTCTTTGCAGCAATCCTTAAGCCCCAACCACCAAAGACTATCTCCTCACAGCAGTGACAAATTCCAATCCCAAACAAACCACCTGGGGCATGCTGAATCGCTAAACACAAATGTCAGAGGTCTATATTATTTCCAATATTCTTTGACATTGCTTATGATGTGGCCTCTGGCACATTCCCAACAGAAGAAAGTTCAGTTATATTTCTTTCAGTTAAAGAATCTGATTTAGCCACTAATCATGTCAAAGAATGTCTGGGGGAGGGAAAGGAAGAGGAGAATGTGAGTGAGTAGTGCTGCGTTCAAATGGGATGGCTTGTGGGATGGCTCGTGCTGTCTGCAGGGAGGCACAGGCGCTATGGGATCTGGGACAAAGATCTGGCAACAAAGATCCCTTTGCTGGGACAAAGGTTGGCAAATTAAAAACTGTTACATGTGTCAAAAAATATGATTGGCTTGATAAAATCGCACCAATCCTGTTAATGCATGGGCTTAAGCATGCCACCACAGTGAAATCATGCTCCCAGAACTCAGTTTTCAATAAGGGTGGTAGGAAAGTCTTTGGGATGGAGAGAATCAGGATTCCAGTGAATGGGAACAGTTCAGTAAACTTAATCAGCATTTCCACCCAAGCATGTGCTTCTCTGTCCACATCAGAGGACCCCCAGGGCTTGGCATCAGGGCACACACTGCTAGATTGGGGTGAGCTTGACTCTGCCATAGTGTCTGTAGAAGCTCTCTGCAGGGACAGCTGTAGTTCAAAAAACTAACAACGTCCTGAGCTGTGTATTTTGGTGGCTCAGGACAGCTAGGATTGCTTCACCTGTTTGAACATGTTGCTTATCTCCAGGGAATGGTGGAAAACACAGTTCCCAAACCTCAAAAAAAAGGTCTAAGACTGTGTTAAGAGGATTTGCTTTTGGAAAGTGTTTCCAAATGACACACGCAGGTGCAATACTTGGGATATTTCTGTGCAGGTTTTGAAAACCTTCCTTCTCCAACACCACTGTGGTAAATAACATTGCTTAAGATGGGAGCAGATGGCCCTTTGTACATGATTTTGGGTGAGTCTCAGGGATTTCTAATACTGGAGTCTTTTTCAGCATTGTGGCATCCAGCAAATCATCAGCCAGATTTCTCTGGGCAGAATAGATGCTGTAAGGCAGAGAGCACTTATGGGATTAAAGCAGTGTGGTACTATGTTTTAAACTCATAAAACACCAATACAGACAGAAGAGTGACTATGTAATTTATTAAAGTTGTCCAAATGTATTTTACCAGTATAAAAACATAACATTTTTCAGTGGAGGTTTTGGGGCATTTTTTTTGTAATAGCTTTGCATATAATGGTTTTACACATTAATATTGAATTTTCCACAGATATTCAGCCTTGGCCTAGTGGTGTGTCTACCGGCAATTTTAACACTGACCAATATAAGGGGAGAAGTCTGAGCTGGCACTACAGGCTCTCCAGAATCTGTCAGAGATGTCTGGGATGCACCTTCCTCAGGGCTGCTCTCCTGTCCTGTGTTGGGTGCACACAGCCAAATGCAGCCTGGCTCCTCTCAAGCATGACTCCATAGCCCCATACCTAGAAAGATCTTCTTTCCAAAAGTATCCTGGCACTTACTGCTCATGAAGTCAAGCAGTATTGATATTAGGAATCTGCACGAGTATACAGATGTGTGAGATATCAAGATTTTATGGTATTTACATGTTTTTGAAACATCTTTAAAGGCAAGAGCATTTATTGCATTTTTCTCAGTGACAGACATGTTCTCAGTGCTGGACAGAAGTCCTCAGTGTAAGTACTAAGTTTTCTCTTGTGCCTAGACCTTAAGGTAACGTGTTGGTCAGGGATCAGTACAGTTGGTAACCTCGTCCTTGAAAAGCTGACACCTCTAGGGAATGAAATATTGAGGACAGATGTATAAGCTGTCAGCCCATGTGTTTGTTGCAAATTCTGTGTCATGCTGCACATCTTACATACATTAAGGAGCAAATGGGCTCATTCCCATGGCAGCAAACTTCACAAATCAGAACAAAAATTATTTATCATGACAGGCAGGTGGTACTGCAGACAGAAATGGCTCTTGACCTTGTGGAAATATGGTTACAATGGTCTCACAGAGGCTGATTTTTTTCTTCCTGCTGGTTTGAGAGAAATCTCTGGTTTAAGTTGGGGAAAAATGGGTTTTGAATGGTGGTATATCTTAGGCACAAGAACTTCATAACATACTTGATTCTTTGCATCCTCTTAAGTTATAAACTTGAAGTGTTATGCATGCCTGTTTAAAACATACCTTTTATCAGCAAAACTACATCTGCCTTTGTTTGCACTAAATCTACAACACCAACTACCATACCAACAGCACACACCAGTTTGATTAGAACAAGGTGCAACTATCCTATTGCCAGAATCTCTGTGAAATCAGAGCTAATTCTGTGTGGGGCAGAGTTTCAAAGGCCATGTTTAACATCTCTAAAGATGCAACTGAGAGGCTGGGGAAATTTGCAGCAGTGCCCTGCTGCCTGGCGCCTGTCTGCATTCTTCCCAGAGAAATCCTGTAGCCAGTGGCTGCTGATTGTGGAGCTGAGGCAGAGGCTGAGCCCTGGGTCCTAGCGTGTGTGATGGAGAGGTGGAGGTTGCCACCTATTTGTATCAATTGTGAGCGCTCTGTAGCTTTCTGATGTCCTGGATTTAAGGAAGAGTAATTCACACTGGGTCAGGGTTACTTGTAGGAATCGAGAACCTTTATTTGCAGGATGGAACCTGAGAAGCTTGGTGTGTTTGGCATAGCAGTACAAATGCAAAAGGGAGATAGGTTTGTTTTCTCTCAGTTTGGCTGGGGAAGGTAAAAAGGTGGAGGGAACAGATTTAAGCTAAATGGCAAGTGCTAATGCAAGAATCGATGAGAAGGAACTAGCTAAGACACTTCTGGGTTGGAAACGCAGACAAGATTTATAGCCATCAAAGCAGGGAAGCTTATTTCCAAGGGAAGTGATGGGAGCCAGGAGCAACACCTAACCCTGAGTACTGTTAGGATGTTCTGGATTAATTTGTAAGATGTCTTGGAACATTAGGAAAGGAAGAGGCAGACCAAGTGGGTCAGGATGTCGTTTATATCACAGAACAAAGTCTTAGTAGAAATGTGTATAATATATTGACTTCTGTACACATACAATGGCTTCCACAGGTACAGAAAAGTATCTCTTTCCCAAAAGTACATCACTCAGTGCTGCAATGCTTCACAGCTACCCCAGGTGCACACACTGGCCCTACAGCAGGCTGGTGCAGCTTTGGAGTCCTTGCTACCAACCTGCCCACAGGCCTTGACGCATGCATTACAGCAGGGCAAACTAGAAACACATTGAGTGCCTCTGCTCTTCTCATTCTCTGTTCCTGCAACTGGGAGAGTGGTCTCTAACTCACCTTTCTGAGCATCACCTCACTCCTCCGAGACACAGTGGCTTCACTGCAATTTGTGAAGAGCAGATGCTCTGTATTAATACAGAATATCACAGAGGAGGGGGGGGAAAAGGACAAAAATGAGGATTTAGGGGTGTTGATGTGTAATTCCAGGGTTTTTTTTTGTTTGTGGATGACATATTTGCAAACCAGGGGTGCTGCAGGGGAGGAGAGAGAGGTTCAGTAAACTCATCTGTTGAGGAATGAATACACTGCTGAACTAATGAATAGAAACAAGATGTTTTAACCACCACCTAGAGAGGTTGCTGAGTGGCCATAATCAGTGCTCCCTAGGAGGTGGCCAAAATGTCTCCTTGCTATTCATTAGGTCAGAATAGCTTTCATTTTATAATGTGATCCTTCTTCCTGACCTCCTTTCTGTTCTTAAATGACTTCAGGACTATAAATTCCCTCCTAGAAATAGCATTATTTATTTTACTGTCTTGTGTTTGTTATGGTCAGTTGGGATCTTTCTATAGGAGATGTCACTTTGAATCAAAATGGCATTTAGTGGCAGCAGAGTTTGGTGACCCCCAGTTCTTATACTGAAACATGCTCTGCATGTGCTAAGATTGGTTTGTTTGCAAAATGTTCCTGATTTTTATAACATGTCTGTGAGAAATATTTCTGAGGTATTGAAGCTAGTCATACCAACATTTCAGGGCTAGTTTCCTGTTGCTTTAAATGTCAAGGAAGATTTTCAAATGGATCCCTAAGGCCTTGGCTACAAAACTGAGCAATACACATCTCCTCAGGCACAGGCGTGCTGTAGCACTCTTGGGACTGCTTTCTCTTTTTGGGCACACCAAGTCTGTTCCCAGCGACAGAGCAGGTGATTTCTAGTGCAATCCTGCTCCTTGCTGACATCCTCCCATAAGGAGCCCAGGCAGCCGCTTGAGAAGCAAATTAAAACCTCCATGGTTATTACACTTCATCAGCTTCTCTAAGTACTTCAGGCAATTCCTTTTGGGACTATTTAAAATTTGCATAATAGGTATCTTTAAATCCTTGTGAAAAGCACTAGATATTTTAAATTGTATTTCATCTTTAGAAAGTGTTGGGCACTTCCAGCTAAACTTCAACAGGCAGCTGGAGATGTTTATCAGAGCATCAAACTCCTGGTTTCCTGCAGGTCTGTTGTGAGTGTGCATGTTCCTTGTACTGAGAGTGAATGACAAGCTGCTGTTTGGATTTGAGAGCCCTTTTGAGCCTGCCCATGGGAAGAAAGTTTGGGAAGCGCAGAGCCATTGCCTTGCAGTTTTATGTTCTACTTTGTATACTTTATAGACAGGTAGAGTGGGTTTCAGCCTGAAAACAAACAACACTAATGAATGAAAACTATATACCAGGAAAAAACTATGTGCGTAAAGGTTATACTTTAAAAGCTTAATGGTAAGGTGAGGGGCAGAGAGTTTAGGAAAAAAAGGACAAAACCCTTGTGAGAGGCCTCATCCAGAAGCCATTGAAGTCACAGCAGATTGCTCGACAGCAGATCTGTACATTTGGAAAATCGGGAGCTTTGATTCTGTGTGTTGGTTGGAGAGATTCAGGGCTGAGTATCTTCTGGAACCAGTGGGTGTTCACAGAGCTGTGTGAAATCTTGGGGTCTGGAGGTGACAGTTGTATTGGCAGAGATAGATTTTAGATGGAGAAAGTACATTATGGACTGCACTTTTGAAGACTTCATTGTAGAAAGGCTTAAAATGTTTGCATATGGACAATTGCTCATAGATACTTACTAATGGGTGAGCTGAAGTTGAAGCCCTATGTGTCATAGTATGTATGTGCCATTAGCAAGTATGCCAGGTATTTGCAGTTGTCTAGAGACCACTATGAGAATGTAAAAATCCATTGTTTTCTCTATGGTAATGAGTTACAACAGAGAATTTGCCTGCATTACAATTCTAATAATTTATGGGAACTCTGCCAAAAGCAGAGAAAACCCAGCTTTTGGAAAAAGAGAGGAAAATGGCTTATACTAAGCAGTGTTCATAATGTGATGATGTGTCCTGGATATAAAGAATTAAATGGCAGGTTCAGAACAGAATCAGTGGTTTCGTTTTCCTTATTTCTCAGGAAGTAACTGAACTTCAAATAATTTTTGTTCTTTTAATGCAGGGTAATGAATGAATGAATAAGTAATGGAAGAACCAGGCCAGTCTGCAAACCAACAGAGATTTTCTGTTTTATTTTATTCTTTGTTTATGGGGTTCATAAAAGTTCAGTTTATGTTTTACTGGATCTGAGCCTCACACACTTCCAGCTTCAGGGCCAGATGTGGAAAGTACCTAAATGCTGTAAAAAGCAGTATGAAAGATTGTCCGAGTCAGATTAAGAAACCACAGACATCTCAGAGAGGCTCTTGGGAAACCTCCATCTGAGATTCCCAGATAAACTGGGATTAACTTTGAGATGGTGTGACCCAGAATTCGGACACTTGGATTAGTAAAGTCTCCAACAAAATGTCCAAAGCTCTCAGAAGTTCTCCCAAGGTTAAGTGTAGGGGGAGAGGAATTGTGACTGTTAAATAAATTGTGGAATACAATGCTTTGTTTGTAGCTTTTTAATTCAACAAGCATGTCCACTTTGAAGATCAGTAGTTTGTCAGATCACTTCAAACTTGGTTCAGTGCCCATTTATATTAATGGAGTGAGTCCCTTTGACCTAGTAAACTCAGATACTTCCTAACACTTTTAAGAGGCTCACTGGACAGCCAGTCTTTCCCTGCTGATGTAGTAACTAGGAACCTAATCTAGACAATACATTTGATGTTGGTATCTGCAGACAGGCTTTAAGCACTACTACAATCACTGGAGGTGATCTCAGTACAGTGTAGGGAGCTATTCAGCTTGCTTCAGACAACCATCTGCACTTGGTGAGCTGAACAACTTGCTAGACTCATTGACTGCATAGAGGATTGTGTATGTGTGTATATGACCAAAGTTATACTTCCATTTCAGCTACGGCTTATGTCTGAGAGCGTCCAAGTCCTCAGTAGTCTTGCTTTCCTCTGGGTTGCTCAGGTATGTTGGGTATCTTGCCAGGGTGTGTGGAAAGTGTCTGTCACAGGGCTCAGCAGCTCAGCGTCTTTTTCACACCACAGGTGTGAAAGTACACATTAATGGTTCAGAAATTAAGCGTTTTCCTCCCTTTGTTCCCAGAGGGACATTCACAAGCATTCTCAGAGCACAAAATACACCCTGACTTCAGAACACAGACATCATTTTCTTTTGCAGCACAGGCGGAGGAGTTGTGGTGATGCAACAGCAGGGTGAGGCCAGGCAGATAGGTTAAGGACAGATTTTGAAAGCTAAATTGAGTCAGCCAGCAGATTTTGCAGAAGTATGTAAGTGATGTGTATGCCAGATTCTGTCTGATTACAACAAACTAGGTGAAACTGTGCTTTAATCCCTCTGAACTCAAATTCAGGAGAGCTACCCTCTTTGCTTTTATGGTGTTGGATTTATGTGTGCAAATACCTTTTCAAACCTGACCTTGCATCTTCTGCCCTTCAAATTAACTAATTTTTTTCCTTTTTATTTTCTTTTTTTTTTTTTCTAAATTAATTTTACTTCTTTTTAAAACCTGAAAATAACAGGAAGGGTGGCAATCAAAATTACTTGGTAGAGACAAATGTTGATAACCGCTTAACAAAAAATGTCCCTGGAAGATATATCTAGTTTATCTAAGAGTTAATGGAAAGCAGTGTCCAATTCCAAGTGTTGACATGACTTGTCAAGTTTGCCATTCTATATGTTTGAAGTTTCCTTTAAGGAGAACTGACCCAAAACTGTAACACTAAATAAACACCCTCTTCAAATAACCAATGGTGGTTTCCTAAATTGCCAATCAAATCTATAAATAAAGACACAAACTCTGAGTTTATTTAAGTCATGTTTAGCAGAACAGAACTAAACAATAACTTTCTTGTTAAAATGTATTTTCATTTCAAAGCTGTTTTCCCATGAACATTTCAAATATGAACAGTCCTAAAAAATTCTAAATTGTTTTTGCCTTTGCTTTTTGAGTGGGTGGGAGAAAAGAATGAATCCAAAGCTACATTAGAAACATTGAAGTTGGATATGAAAGTCACAGAGACAGAATACTACATATTGTCATAATTATCACTTCTGTCTTAAAGAAAAGAAAGAACAGACCAGTTGACTTGGGTTATGAAGACTCTAGAGTCTGAGGAGCATTTGAAGCGGTCTTCTGTTGCAAAAGAAAAAGAAATATGTCTTAGTTTTTTGTTCACAGAAAATACCACATCACTGTGAACAGTGTCCACACCCTCAGTTTCAGCATAGGCATCCAGGACTGGCATCCACCTTTCCTAAGTCCTCAGAGTGAAATGAAGGGGAAAAGAAATTCTGCTCCCAATTGTTCTGTGCTGTCAGGTTTAGTCAGCGAACAAAGAGCGTCAAAGCAAGCAGTTAGAGACAATAATTTTAAGTTAAATTTGGCTCCAAGTTCTGTCTTTCTGCTTCTGTTGATCTCTTTGGCCTTCCCACTCCAGCCAACTTTTCTCCCACATTGCTCTCAACCTTTTCACAAGTGTGTGAATTTAAGCCCATCTTTCACTTGCCATGATATTGCACTGTTGTAAGTGTCTCTTTGACTTAGATCACTGAGGGAAATGGAGAAGTGTCTCAAGGACACCAACTGCTTCTGAAAACTCCCTTCTCCTCCTGTTGGATTTGGTATTTTCATGGGAACTCTGGCTTCAGAGCTCTTTTCACAAGGAGGTGATTCAAGGCTCCTTGGAGTTAACTAGCTTCAGTGTGCTTTGAATTGAGATCTTATCTTTCACAGACATTTAATTCTTACTTCAAATAGTCTTTCTCATTCAGATCATGTTCTGATGGTTGCTGGAAGATCTTGGAAATCCAGGCACATCCTCATGCCTTAGAAAGGGAGTGATTTCTATGCAAAAGGATACCCTGTAACATATGCAGCCGGGTTTGTGAATTAATGCTGTTTCCATTTTCATTGCAGCCAGTGGGGCACATTTTAGTTCTTTAAATAAAAGGAGGCTAAAAGCCGGTAGAAATCTTTCTTGTATTGCGATAGTCTTACATAGCTCCCAAATATTATCTCCATCAGGTTTTTCCACTGTTGCAGTAAGGGAACTGGAGCAGAAGCACTGGCTTAGAGTATAGATTTAGCCCACATATCTCATTATTATCCTTTCTCAATATTCAATCCATGCAGATTGTTCATTTTTTTTTTCCACACCTAAATCAAACCTGTGTCAGAAATGTCTGCTATGAGGGAGGAGGGCTGGCAAAAATGCCCATCCTGCACAGGCTGCCTCCCCTTCTCCCAGTGCAGCAGAGAGCACAGGCCTGGGGAAAAAAAAAAAAAAAAAACACAACTGCCAAATGCAACTTTCTTTTCTTTTTCTTTTCTCCCTCAGAATAGCCACAGTAGTTTTTGCCACCACAGCAATGTGTCACCCCAAGGCTACGGATTCCTCACTCTGTAACCACTGGTGGAGCACTGAGCCTCCCTGCACCCTGACACCCACAGAGCCCACCTAAATGTAGGACAAGGTCTAGATGCAAATTCAACAGTGTTTTAGGCTCTCTTCCAGGTGAGAGTTAAGCATTGTCTCCAAGGGTGTATGAAAAAGGCCCTCTGTCTCTTCCAGACAGCTGGTGATCCGGACATGAGCTCAGGAGGCTCTCTGTCCACCCCCTCCACCTGCTTCTGTTCCTAAACCTGGGATTGGTGTCATGGTTCTCAGGAATATGTCATTCTGGTGTTTAGAGAGTTAATTTTCCCTTTGCATGAATCAATAACTATCATCACATGATGCAGAGAGTCTGAAACCTTAAATCGTGCCAAAGTGCTCAGCATTGCACACACCTCTGTTTTGCCCTCAGGTGCAATGCGCAGTTTAGTGAGAGCAAAGATGCCAGTTTCTGTGCAGGTATTTCACATTATCACTTAGATTTGCCCCAGGGTAAAAAGGAGGAGGGAATCCTCTTTTCAAAAGGATATTTTAGTCTATGGGGCCACTGGGAATGTGTTTTCCTAAGTGCTATCTACAAGCAACAAGAAACAAAGGAGTCAAGAGAAAGACTTGAGAAAGACTCAAACCAATCTTTGTCACACACAAGGAACACCACAAAGAGCACATTTATTGTTAATCTGCTATTAAACCACAAGGATTAATCTGCAATATTTAAACACTTAAGCGTTTAAATCACATTAAACCTCACTTTTTTTTTTTTTTTCAAAATGTCACACACACAAAAATAATGTGTGCTAGCAAAAACAGTAGTTGGGGGAAAGCTGCCTTTTGGTATCACTTCAGGAGAGATTATGGTGCAGAGAACTGCAATTTTTCAGTTATTAGGAATTAATCAAATTTTAAATTCCCTGGAAATTATGTTTCTGCCCCTCCCCAGAACTGCTGAAAAGCTCGAAAGTTAGTGAGGATGGGAAGGCTGTATGACAAGGAATCAGTTGTGAAAAAAAGTAGGAAAAAAATTGTGAGGTTCCTTTTTATTTTCTTCTCTCCTTGCTTTGCATAATGAGCCTTCATTTGAGCTTTTAAAGCATTTAAAGCCTTTGTGTCTGGGCACATGGGATACTAAAGAAAGCCAAACTGTGTTAGGATCTTCCTCTGTGAAGTGTGGGCAATAGTAGGGGTGGAAGACAGAACCACCTCAAATTGCCTAGGTTTTACCATGGGGCGGGAGCGGGCACACAGACACTACTTCCATAGTAGCTGCTCGATGCTAAAGAGCCCCTTGCACTCCAGCAGGAAAATCCCAGTGACAGGTAAAATAGCTTCAAGATTGGGTTGAAACTATCATTATACACATCTTCAGGTTTTAACTAAAACAGTGAACATTTTCAAGAGCAGAGACTTCTCTCAGGGTGATCTTTTGCTTGGATTGAAAGACAAGTTCTGTCAGTTGAGAAGAAAGAGTTGGCAGAAAATTATGTATCACAGCAGTAAATCTTCTAAAATGTATTTTTAAACACCTTTTATCTGATTCATAAACTCTATGAGGCAGAAGAACGTCATCATTTCACAAAAGCACTCAGAGTTGAAATGATCAAGTACAAATCACATTGATCTCAATTTTATTCAGGATTGCATATCTGGAATAAGGTATTTGGAGCAGTGAAAAAGTCCTGAATTCACACCAGATCAGCATCTGGCCACTAGCCTAAAATAAAACTTGGGTCCTCCTTCCTGACTTGGATAACTGTTCTCCATTCAAAAGTAAAATATCCTTATGATAGTGTTTCTAAAAGCAGGTTCTTGGTTCTGATACATAGTACCAATTAGCTTTGTAGTACTTAGGAGAATCATAGAATGGGAGAAGCTTAATTCTGATTGAAAATTTGTTTGCTGCAAGCCAAGATGAGGAGTCAAGATGTGAGGCTAAGGAGCTGTGTCATGATGTGGATTTTCTCCAGTGTATGGATGGTATGACTCTACATTTTGGTCTGAGATCCCTTCTAATGTCTTATTCTTGTGCTGGGTAGTTTAACTGTTGTTAAAATGTAATGTAGGTGGTAGGAGTCTGGGCTCTGAGTCAGGCATTCTGTTTAGTAAAATGCCTGGATTCGTATTTTTTAGAAAATACTTTCATAGATTTCTCTCCTTTCTTGGCACAAAGACTCTGTCCTAAAATCTCTGTGTGATTTACTCCATTTCCTATATACCTTGTGTCTGTGATCCTATGCTTGGAAAATGGCACCAAAATCATCAGTGTAACTTCATAGGAAACTGAGAATTACTTCATTAGTGTTTTGGTTTGGAAGAGGCTACGGGCACAGTGTGACTTCCAGGCAGGACCAGGGGGACCGTTTGTCTGTTACATTAATTTCTAGATAGTTTCACAGAGTGTGTAGTGAATGTTAAAGAGCCAGTAAGGAGCCTGGATATTGCAGAGATGATAAATCATCATGTGAAACTCAATAGGAATTGTTTCTTTAGCTGTGTGATATGTGAAAACTGTGCTAGAGGCTATGTCTCTCAGAGCTGCCCATTACCTAAATTCCCTTCAGCTCAAATGTAAATCCTTTTAAGAGACTAAAGACCCTTTGAAGTTGAAGAGTAGCTCCCAATGACAAATATATATTTTTTTCTAAACGTTGTTAGTCTTTCACTTCTTCCAGCAAATCCCTTCTCCCAGATTCTGTAAGATACAGCTTAACTATAATAAAACAAGCCTGGAGTTATTAATATTTTTTAAACTGTCACCTCCTGATCTTTCACAAGTTTGATTGCTATTGTTATTCTTACTTTGTTTTTCTTATGTCTTGTCATCTTTACTGTTGTTGGAGTGTGTGAAAAATGAAATCTGGGGAGAGCACATAGAGGCTGCTGAGCAGCACTGGGTGCCAGCACACTGCCAGGCAGTCAGCACCAGATGAGGAGCTCAGCCCCTTCCTAGACATCTGCCCCCAGAAACTTCCCAGTAGTATGAGCTGAAATGGAAACATTTTACACACAAAGGCTGTGCATTCTGTGGGAGAAAGCCTATTCTAGGTCAAACCAGAAAGTCAGTTGTCTTTTGAAAAGCATCACAACTTAACTGTATGGAAGACTGGAGCTAGCACATGCAGGTTATTGTAGAAATTTCTTCTTGGCAGAAACCTGTACTTTCAGCTAACAATAAATTCTTCTAAGTATTTTCTTTCACATTTTTTCTTCAGGAAATATGATTTTATTTTATTTTTTCCATGGGGAAATGTAAAATTCTTTTAAAGGTTTAACTGCACACTTGGGTGAAAAATGTTGACTGTTACATAGCAGCTTCACGAAGTAGATGTCTTGGGTTGAAAAAAATCCAAAGGCAAACAGTTTTGAAACTGCCACTGTGTTCCACAGGATTCCTCAAAACATGCAAACACACCCTTGTGTTCCCTTTGTGTCAATATGTGAACAAACAGTTCCCACTTGGATTAGTAAGAGCTGTATGTCTAAAACTTGTGTGTTGTTAAGCCTTTCTTTTGCTGTATAGGGACAGATTTCCTAGAAGGAAAATAATACTTAGACTGTTGAGAAAAACCACAGAGGCTGCCTCTGAGTGTGAAGGCAAAATCACAGACTTGGTGAGAGCAGCATGAATATATTAAAGTATTAATCTGTGAGGAACCTTATCTGAGTGACTTTCTGACCAGAGAACAGTAGCACTGTTTTCCCATATATTTTTCTTGTGTTCATTTTGCTTTCTTTTCATGCAATTACCACGAAGGTTTCTTTATCTTGGGAATTGAGGGTGAAGCATTCTAGGAGAGGAGAATCAATGAGCTTGGAGAGCCCCAGTCTCAGTAGTAAGGAGCTCAAGTGACAGTACTTGTGCTCCATATTGTTTCGCTGTGCAGGGATGAGGATGAGACTAGGTGGGTTGGAAACTTCAGGTCTGAACCTTGCCATAATTTCAGAGCTTTTTGGGTTTTGCTATTTATTCTCCTCTGAAAATCCAACCTGCTTAGATTCTGCTATGGGCTTTTTGAGTTTCAAGAACTTATTCCATGTAAGTCGTGAAAGTTAATGCTTGGACACCGTTTTGCCTTAAAGGGGTATTTAAATATCTCAGATATTTTTTTCCTTTGTGAGATGAGTTGCTAAAACCAGAAGTTACAAAGTTTAGTGTGGGGGGTGTATTGGTTTTTGGTTTGTTTTTTTTATTTGCAGGGCTGGAGGTCACCATGACTAACCAAAAAGGTATTCCCAGATCTCAATACTGTTTTGCAAACTGTTCTATATTAAATATCATCCCTCTAGTGAAAGTTGTCAAAACACTTCATCTAACCTTCACCAGTAGAAAAAGTCTTAGTGATGCCACATAACAAGCATTATACAAATACATGCCAGGGTTCATTAAATTTCCTTTGAAAAAATCATTTTCTCCTATGCTTTGAGTATTTTAATTTCTTAAGGTGTCGTTTCTAAGTGCTCTAGTGCTGATTTGCTTCTGGAACTTTTAGATCTCATTTTCATTAATTTTAAAGGAAGCTAGAGATTCTTTTTTTGTCCCTGTTTATTTTGTCTTTATGGCATTTCAGTGACACAAAAAGGACTGGCTGTTGCTTCAGAAAGCAGCTGCAGATGCTTAGATGTCCATTTAAAAAGTGTGTCCATGACTGGGGCAGAAATGATGGAAACTGAGTATAGAGGCTTCAGGCAACCCTAAACCATATGGAGGCTGCCTCAGTTCCAGCAGACTGTAACAGGGTCTGAAGCAACTTGCTCATCTATATCATTCATCAGCAACATAAAATCAGCCCAGTTCAGAGATGCTCTGGCTCAGGAAAGGATCCAGATTCTAACTTAATTAATCTGGATCATTAATTTATTATAAAAGTTAGAAACTTTACTATGAGATGGCTGGACAACACATACAACCGAAAGACTGTCCTGTCCCAGAGGTAGTTCCCAGACAGCAAGTGAATAGACAGAAAAATTGAGAATTGCTAGGAAAAAAAAAAGAGACTGTATTGGTCTGCAGCATCATCAGGCAGCATTTTCTTCTTTTCTGTTGTATTTTCTGTAAGGATAGAACTAAATGGCTACTTCACACACATTTGTCCACCTAAGTATTGAAGCTATGTAGAAGCCTTCTGCTCTGAAGTCTTGTCTAAGTGTTGAGTGTGTTAATGCAGCAAATGAATGTGTGATTATAGCACTGCTCAGCAGTGCTCCAGAATGGATAATGCCTCAGTGAAGGCTGGGATAGAGATTTCATTGCTGGTTTGCTGACACGTGCCGAGGCTGCAGGTCATCCCTTTGCATCCTCACAGAGCCAGCTACTTGGCACAGTCCTCCTGTCATTGCCTGGGTAGTTATTACCTTTCTCTGAAGTTTCTCTTGTGCTGGCAAAGCTAGGAGCAAAGCTAGGAGCAAAGCCAGCAGCACTTTGGATGCTGTTAACCCTGTCCCTGGGAGCAGGAGGCAGCGCAGTGGCTCTGGGGCAGCTCTGCACAGCCACCAGTCCCGAGCCCCCAAAGTGCCCAGCTAGGCTTTCTTTTCCATGATAAGGACCTTACTGGACTTGGAATGCACTGACATTTGCTCTGAGAGCAGAATGAAAAAAAAAAAAAAGGACACAGAAAGTTCCCAGAGCTCTAAAAGCAGAAACATGTGTTGGAATATGAGTAGAGGCTTTTTCCTCTTAACTAAATTGAGCAGTAGGAGATAGGAGTTTGGGTGACCCCTTCCTCGCAGTGGGTGTTATGCAGACTCAGGCTTTAAGCACTTCCTTAAGGACTATCAGGAGACTGTGATATAATTCAGTCGAAGAGGGCAGCAAGCAACAATGTCAAGAGGACGATTTTATGTTTCAATTTAAATGAATCCATTTGTTTTCTTTTTAATGGGAACAGCACTGTGACTCTGCAAGAGTTAGAAATGAGCTCAGCAGCTGGAAACTGAAAAGCAGCAATCCTGTCGCTCCTCGGGCTGAGGTTTATGCGTTGCTGTTGTAATGGTCATTTTGGTGATCCAAGGGATGGCTCTGATTAGCCCTGCCTTGCTGCCACAGTACCTGTGGAGATCACTTTAAATCCACCATCCATAGATTGACCATCCCTACAAAAGAACATGATACTGCTTGTCTTCGGGTGTAAGATTTCTTAAAAGCAATGGGGTATGTGAAGTTCTACACATATTGTTAGTCAGAATGTGATGTAGAGACTCTTCCATGCTGTATACTTTGTAAACTTTCTAAAGGGGCAATGTGAAGTGAGCCTAGAGCTGGAGGGAGCCAGGACTTTACTTGGTATTCCTGTCACTGCCTCTGCAGGCAGCCAAAGCTGTATTGGGTCAGAGCTCTTTCACCTCTGCTGGCAGGTGTTTATAGGCTTCACACCAACCAGAGCTTTAACAGCTATTCGTTTCTACCTAGAAACTTTGCAACTAAACCTCATGGACAAAGGGTTCTCTAAAGCTCCAGGTTTAATCTGGAGCAATCCAAGGAGCCCTTGTTTGACATGATAGTTTATGTGCTTTTAGATTTTTCTGTTTTCCTCTCTGCAAACTTCTGGAGTTTTGCATTTTAGAAATGATGCTTCTTTTATTCTACGACGTATACAGTTTCATTGTTTTTCTGTTCAGTCTCTGTATCCTGTGGTGGCAAAACTTGGAGAGCCAGCTAACCAAGCTGGGAGAGTTTTCCAGAGGACTGTCGAGTGGATTATTTATGTCCATTACAAAAATAACTGGGTTTCTAAGTATCCATCTTGTGGGGCACTCTTAGCTCAGTGTAACATTTTCATAATGAATAACCAATTAAAAGACTCATCTTGCAGAGCTGTGTTAAAATGCCCACTTGGGGAAACTGCAGGCACTAGCACTGCAGTGGATCTGCTGGCAAAATACAACCACAAAATGAATTTTACAGTGTGTTTCAGAAAGCCATATATCTCCATATATTATTAAAATGATATCATTTATTATCTGGACCTGTTTCAATGTTTGATTGGACTCCAAATTCCTAGCAGAGGTGCCGGTGCTGTTTCACGTTTATCCTGGCTGGCTGAAAATGAAGCTGTCTGGAGTTGGGTCCTGGGCCCCAGATCTGTCTGCACTGCTGAAGCCCTCTGACCACAGGAGGATGGAGCAAATATGACCTTTCTCAAGTGCTTCGATGTGAGTCTGTGGGACAGGAAAGTCCCTCCCTGTATAAGTGAAGGAATTGGATTCGACACCTGCCCACTGAAGCACAGGCTTTTGTGAACCGGCAGAGAGCATTTCCAGTTTGCTTTGAACAGGCTAATGTACTTCAGCTGTTCAACGCCTATAAAAGTCAGGGCACTTATTTTAGATGTAGGTTTTTAAGGTCAAAAAGCAGCATGGATTTTGGTACAGAAGATTTTCCTCAAGAACTATACAGCTGTGAACGTGTGACTTAATTCCAAACTCAAAGACTGGGAGTACAAGATACTGAACGAGTTTCTCTTCTGACAGATATTTGATCCTTCTGCCTGTCTTATCCATGATATGAAGGAAATAAGTGTACCAGTGGGAGTTCTGGTAGCATAGCACCAGCCCCATCATGCCAGCACATGGGCTGGGGCTTTGGGGCAGGTCAGCCTCTTCCCTGGCACCTCAATGGGACTTGCTCATGTGCTTTTCTGCACAGAAAGTCTGCTGGGCCAATTCTTGCTAACAAAGCCATGAAAAAGCCGAGCAAATTTGTAATTCCTGTTGTTGAGACAGGAGTTTAAATAAAGCCCAGAATCACATGAAGTGCTCCAGTCCACACATTTTTTTTTGTTTTCTTTTTAAAACACTCTTAAAAACATTCTGCAGTCAGCTGTGTGGCAGCCAGCAGCCATTGCTTCCTTCCACATCAGAACATGTAGGAGCGTCTGTTTTAGTTGGAAGAAAACAAAAAATCACACTAACTTGATTTTCTCTTTGATCCCTCATATTTCCTACATGCTTTCCTCTATGTTTATAGCATCTGACATAATTCCTTTGGTCAGATTTTATGCCTGAAGTCATTTAGGCCAATTTTAGCTTTTTTTTTTTCCAGGGCTTTGTCGTCTCAAGCAACTTAATCTAGGTCAGTAAAGTACCTGCTGTTGAAAGGAATTTTCTTGAGTAATGTTTTGATGTCAGAAGGGCCTTCCTCGGCATGTGCAGATCGGAGGTCACTGAGCGCATACAGTACAGAAAGGGCAAGCCACTACTTGTTAAGTATTGGTCAAAAAGCAGCCTGAAATCATATATGTACATATTTTAAATCCTTTTAAATGAAGGGCTTTGTGATTTTTAAATGTTTCCTTTGGGGAGGAATGTGCATGTGAAATGCTTGGGTTCAGGATCATACCGCAGGAGTAGCAATTACACTGGTTTCAAACAATTCCCAGACCAAATCTAATTGCTGAGTTTACAACTGTATGAGTCCAGTGAGCTCATTTGTGAGAACAACCACGGGATTTGGCCCATTGGTAGCTCATAGCAGGAACAAACTGGATAAGGTTAATATTGACTTTTGCATCGAGTTCGCAGTTTCTCCATTTTTACTGCTTTAAGGTGTGATTTTGAGGACCCTTATCATAACCCTCAAAAGCTATACTGTTCCTAGCCAGCAAGGGCAGAGCACTTTGTGTTCTTACAAACACCTAATGAAGGCACTGGCATGGGTAATTAGCTCTGTAGCAGAAATACCAACTGCTATGAGTGGGAGAAAAGTGATGAGAAATAGAAGATGTTGCATGAGCATCAGAACTAACAAAGTCGGGTGTTTTTTTCTGGGTTTTTAATTCATGATTGATTTAATTTTGTATCTGAAAAAGGGAAGCTCCAGGTGAAGCTTTTCCCGTTGTGTTCAGCCATTTGCAGAGACCTCTCTCCTGTACCTACTCAAGTGTTTTCACAAAACCTGAAGGAATTTAAATGACTATTTATCTGACTTTCTGTCAGATTTAAGAAGAGTTCAAATGTAATTGAGGTGAGTCACAAGTATAAAGGCAAAAACTTGACAAAATGTTTAATCGCTCTTCATTTTCAAATGACAAAAAAAAAATATAAAGGAGTTGCCCAGTGGTTTCCCTAGATTTTTAGAAGAAGATATTGTGAATTACATTTCTCTGTTCCTTCAGTCATTTCAGAAGAAGACACACAAGGCAATATTTCAGCACCGGTTTAGAACATGCCTTGAAAAATCTAATTTGAATGACATTACTGGAAACTAAAGTGATTGTGTATGTGCTTATTTAGCTCATCACCGAGTAGTCTATCAGTAGTACACTAACAAGTAGTGATATTTTTGCCCTTTTAAATGGACTTGCCTTAATTTGTTACATTTGGTTAACTGGTTTCTAGTGGATTAAAGTATGACACAATCATTCTCAAATTATGCTCTGCAGAGCATTTTTGGTGGGCTTGATCGAACCCATGGTCATGAGATGCTGTTTTCCCTCATTTCCAGTTGAGAAGTTGTATTATGAGGCTCTAAAAATATATTCACATGTTTTCATTAAATTGTTTCTCCATGGTAGCAATTGTTATAGTCACTGTGTTCATGTCTTTGATCGCTATTGGGAGGAGTGGTGGCTTTTGTGATTGGAAATGGATGAAGAACGGAGCCAATCCAAATATGTGTTTGCATGAGGGATGTATTTTTTTGTGGGGGAAAGAGAAATCTATTTACATCTGTATTGAGGGGAACATGCCTTACAAATTGGTTTTTGCCTTTTCTTTCTTCTGCAAACTTTTAAAGTTGAAACATTTACTTAATTTGTTTCTTTTTAAACCTACAAAGATGAGAGGTGTGGAATTTATCTCTGGGAAGGTCTTACATGTCTGCGGAAAATGTTTTGGTAGGCAAAGAATAACTTAACTTGAATTGTAACTGTTGCATTTTAGCAAAGATCTCTCCTATTCAAACATTTCTTCAGGCATCTTTGTTATACAGGAGGTTGCCAAAAGAAAGCTGTGAAAACCCAGGGTAAAACACCTTTCCTTCTGCTTGCTCAGCTTTCCTCTTTTAAGAAGTGAGGCTATGAGAGGTCACTGTTCAGTGAGTTTCTCAGTTGCCATTGTCTTTCAAGCTAGACAGGATCAAAAAAATCTAATAAAAGAAACTAGGGAAAATGTACATCAAAAAAGTGTATGCATATGTAAATGCAGAAATGTTTTGTATCACTATTTTAATAAAGAAAAAAAGAATAGGTGATTTTTTTTTTTCTTTCCCACTGCCTCTTTCAGAGTTCCATTTTAAGATCTAAATTTGATCCTGAAGATATCTTGAAACTGGTCAAGTTTCAAGGGCTGGTCAAAACATTTCCTTGCCCTCAAACTTTTCTGAGATATGTCAAAAAAAATTCCACTCCAAATAGTCAGAACAATTCAAGTTCTGTCCACCCAAATTATGTGTCTGAGAGCAGAACAGAAACCTGTAAAATGATAGCAAATGGAATTATCTTCATACATAAATGTTTAAAGTTGAATAACCTTTAATACTGTAGTTCAATTAAACATCTAAATGAGAAGAATTTCATTTCAAAGTAGAGATAGGGTGTTTTTTTTCACTTTACGCTACACGTGAGAACTCCAAACTTCCTAATTTTTTAGTATTAGTTGGTGTTTCCTGGAGATGGTCACATGAGCTGAAATCTTTGCTACTCAAGGGAGTAGCAGAATTCTATAGGACTTATTTCTTAGCTTTATTATTTTCTGGGAGTTAAAAATGAACCTTCCTCCTCCTTACAGCTTTAGACATTGCAGTCCATATGAAGACAAATCTATTTGAAAGTGGCTGAATAAAGTCAAGAAGGTAAATTAAAATCATCTGCTTTCCAAAGCCTTTCTTGTCTTCATAAAACAATGCCCTCTCCTGCCTCCCAGGCTGTGACTAATTCTCTAACAGTCCTTTCATTCCAAATAAAACTCTTATGTAGGCTGACCATATTTTAATGAACAAATGCAGCGAAGAGTGACTTTACGGGATTTTTTTTTTTCCCCTCTTCATTGGCGGTAAGTGTGCAAGGGACAGAAAGTAGAGAATGCTAATCTCACTGTAGATACTGAAAGATGGTCAGAGGTGGTGGGGTTTTTTTACTACTGTGTGATTTTGAAGTAGCTGTGTGCCATGGCATGTCTGCAGTTAATTGAGGTTCATACTGAGGAATATTTAGTACCAGCGTATCTGTCTGGGGCCTCTGTGAGGAAGCATATGCTGAGAGCTGAGGACGTTCCTTAAGTCTATACTTTAGGGAGAAACAAGATGATGGGACTAGGTTCATAAGGCTGAAAGTGGAGTGATGGGGGTCTGTCACAGCCCTGTCATTGGAGGCCACAGGACTAGGAGTGTTCTCAGAGGGCTGGCTGCAGATCTGCCCTGGGAGGGACACAGATTAACATTTTTTTTTTGAGCTGCCTGCAGCTCAAAATCAGATGGATTTCTGCCTGGTTGGAATAGCTTGTTCAAAAGGAGGGCAAGTGTGGTCAAACCTGCAGACAACCTATGTCATTTAAATCCTTGTCATGAAATGTTTGATATCCTTGCATAGTTTAACAATGAGCTCTACTTTGATGTCTGAAAGCACTAATCAGCCTTTGGAAGTGCACTTCAGACAATGTCAGACCTTCTCCCTGCCACTTTTTAGAGGGAAACCAGCTCCTAGGACACTTGAGACAGTTGGTGAATGGGAAGTAACATTTTATTTGAAAGAACTGAGGCATATTGGCAACCTTAAATTCTCACAGATTTGCCACCTTTTAAAGCTGGTTTAATCCAAAGCAACTGAACCTGGTTTTCTGGTGACTCCACTTGCAGCCCCAAGGCATGTTCTTCCAATTTGCCTTTCTGAAAATTAGGGAATCCCTTGAATCACGAGTGATCATGAAAGCTGTGGCTTCCATATGACTTCCTTTGTCATTAAAAATTACAAGCCAGTTGTAAAATGAGCTACAGGAATAAATCTAGAATAGCTCTTTTCATTCACCAAAAATTGAGTCAGAGTGGGATGGACCAGAAAAAGAGGTCATTTCCATCTTTTCATTTGTTTCATTTAACCATGATTTGTTGATAGGAGATCTTGTTAACCTGAGACCCCTTGGGAACCCAAGCAACAGAAGGTCATGCATTTCTTGGTAGCTTGATTGCAGAGGCACTTTATGGGGAACTAGAAGGAAAACCCTAATTTATTCCCTTTTCAGACAGCAATGGCTGGTGCAACACTGAGCAGACATAGTAAGGAATCTGTATTTGGCCCAGGTTTTGGTAGTTCCCTTGTCACAGGGGAACCTGGCTGGGGATGTACCATCCCAACCACTGCTGCAAACAGCAAACCCATCAGCACGGAGGTTGCCAATGCAGAGGATGGTGCTGGGACACTGCGCACCATGCACTGGGGTGACTGTGGGTGCATGTGTCATTCTCAGTGTGCTCATAGTGTTTTAGAAATGATATGAAACAATGGGAATCTGCTGACCTGATGTGTCAGCAATGCGAAATTCATGTTGCTAAATGCTGCCTAATAGCTGGGGTAATAAAACCCAAGCGCAGACTGCACTGGGAGTTCCCTGCTGACAGGCACCTCTTGAAGCCAGCAGTGCCTTTGAGCAGCCAAAGCCAGCAGCCGGGCTGGGGGTTTGGTTTCCTCTCAGAGCTGGTCGTTTCCTGCTGTTGCTTGACCAGAAATCCTCTGACCGGTATCTGAAGCTGTGCCCATGTGCTTGGAGTCACTTCAGCCAAGGCAGAGTTTTTTCTTCTGCTCCCTTTAAAAAAACTCTGTGACTTTTCTTTAACTGGTAGTTCCTGGGCTGTGAGACTCCACACATTCATAAGGGTGAAGAGCTGCTTCTGCAGCCACACAGCATCACAGAATTGTTACAGTTGGAAAAGACCTTTAAGATCATTGAGTCCAACCAGTCACCTCCCACTGCCAAGCCCATCACTAACCCATATCCCTCAGTACTTCACCTACAAGTCTTTTGAAGGATGATGACTCCACCACCTCCCTGGGCAGCCACCTGGTCTCCAAAACCAGGGCTCCCTCACAGTAACTCCCACATTGGCTCTTGTCATCTGTCAGAGCTGGGAACAATGGGTGTGATGGGGTGGCATTTCAGTAAAACATGAATCCTGTTTATGCAGGCAAAATCTACATTTTTCTTCTGCATTAAAAACATAGGTAGCTGAAGCTTCAACCTGAATTCAAGTGATTTTAAAAGACCATGGACATTTTAAAGGGAATTCAATCAACTCAGGCTAATTACTCTGATCTTCAATTGAAAGTACCTGGTTTAGTTTCTGTGAACAGGATCCAAGATTTCTGGTATGAAGAAAGGGTCTGGGGGGGGGACAAAAGAGAAGTGAAATCTGAATTTTCATATACTCTCATGTCATTAAAGATCCCCATGAAGACACTTATTCCAGTATTATTGACATTTGCATGTAAGCAATGATCCTACAGTACTTTTTCCCCATAGTCACTTCTTGATTCTGCTTGGGCTGATTCTTACATGTTAGCTCAGGAATGTCAAAGATGAGAGAACCTGTATGTGTCTTCCACTCCTCCATACACTTTGTTTTCTTGTTCACTAGCAAACCTCTCAAGCTTTGTACTCTCTTGTTTGTTTTCATTAGCTATTTGCTCTTATATCTCTTAGTGCTTTAAAAGCAGGCTAGAGGTCTAAATACCCAGAATGGTTTAGCATCCTTAATTTGCTGGTTGTTTGATTGCAGCTTCAGTTGTGAGAGCATTACAGGAGTAAACATGTCGGCAGCCCATTGAACTTGTGAGGCAGTACCTTGTAATGTCAGCATTGCTATTGGCTCTGCAAACGCAAATGGCTTCTTCAATAACATTCCTGACAAGAAAAATCACTGACACAAACATAGCTGATACGCTTCGAATTTAACATCTTGTCCCTTGGACATATTGCCTGAGGCTTAAAATTCAAACAAATCAGCCCTTCATAAGGAGATGCTTATGTGCTAAATCCTCCTTTTCCTTGGCTTTGACAAACATCAACAAACATCTTGGCAATAAAGTGCAAGAGATTACATGTTATATATATGGGCGGCAAGCATCTAATGCAGTGGAGGGAGGGACCATGTCTGCTCCGATGAAAGCAGAACGTGAAGTATTATGCCATTAGTCATGTGAAATGTGCCTGGCACCAGCCTAATGGTCAAAACTAGTGCTGATGCTCAGGGGTGTCTTGTCAGGACTTGGAAAAGCACAAACCTCAATAGGTGTGTAAATTAGTGGGCAGATGTCATACCTTGACTGGGTCCTTCTAGGAGATGATCTGCTCATTTCAGTACCCATTTGCTTAGGTAGCTCTTCCCGTGTTCCCGGACGTTCATGGCTCAGGGAGACAAAATATTAGTTGAAAAGAGCAAATGCTCAACTGAAAAAAAATAGTTAATTGAAAATAATGTCATATTTTTACATTCTGCAGTTGTCTCTGTAGGAATAGTAATTGCTGTTTATTTTAGTGGCTAATGTATATGTTTAGAGTGATTATTTTTTTCACATTGCAAGTAGGACATCACTTGCACTGAAGTTGCTTGTCTTACTTTTCAGACCAATAAAACTCCCACAGATGAAAGCTTGTCTCATGTAAAAGAACTGTTGAAAAAGAGTTTCTATGGACATAAAATCTGACATGATGATAATCTGAAACTGCTCACTCCCCAAGGATGACAAAACTCCAGCAACTTCAAAGCAAAATAAAAATTGCCAGAGGGGAAATTGTAATTAAAATTAGATAACCTGTATGAAAAGCATCCAATTTGTAGTCTATAAAAGTGTTTTAGAACCACAGTTCTTCAGCCCCAGGACCATAGCTGTAATAATTATCTCAAGACTTTCACAGTGGAATCAAAACATGTTAATTTGTTAATGAGTCCATATGTAGCAGTCAGGAAAAGACTGTAACAGGGGAATACAAACATAAAGACTGCATTTCTATTTTTAAGCAAATGTACTGTTTAAGTCAAGTCAAAGCTTTGGTTCCTGTGAAAGTGCCCCCTCCCTTCTTGAGAAACTGGTTTTGAACTGAGTGAAATGGCCTCTTCCACACTTGATTTTAGCCAAAAGGCCAAGAAGTGTGTCACTGAGCCTTTCAAACGTGTTTTCATCTCAAGCTGTTCCTGCAGGAATATGATGCTTCTGTAATACCTGTGCTTGTCTGGGAGCAGCAGTTGCCCACCACACCCCCCCCAGCAATCTCTGAGCCCTACCACCATGCAACTTTCAAGTGATAAAGTCTGTGAAATGAGGAAAGCAACCTCTTTTGGCTGTCCTCTGAGGTGAGTAATGGTGTTATTTGTCTTAACTAACTGCCTGGAGTGGGAAGGCAGTTGCTGAACTAGGGATTATATTGAGCGCTTCTGGCCTGAGAATCTGTGAGATCTCAAAAAAGCAGAGAGGAACCCTGAACTCATCTGAGAAGGCAAATTTCTTGTTTCCCCACTTCCCATCAGCATTTTTTTTTCGTCCACCTTCTGGTTTGCAGCAGCTAATCTGTAAATCTGGCGCTTCTCCAAGTGACTGTACTGCTAGTGACTGCTCTCCTGGCAGGGCAGAGATGGAGGTTGTCCTGTTACTGTGCCAACACAAAGCAGCAAAAATATTATTTTCAGGTAATTATTGCGTACCTCAGATTAGAAGAGGATTAAGGACTTCTTTTGAGAGTTTGGGTTGTTGAGGGGTTGGAGGGCAGAAGTGCAATGGGGAAAGACAGGCAGTGGGAAGAAAAGTCTGAAAAGAATGATGCAAAGGAAGGAGGAAGGGGGCAAGAGGGATGGGGAAGATGAAGAGGTGGAAATGGGGAAAGGAAAAACTGCCTGTGGGAAGGAAAAGGAAAGTGATGGAGGTCATGGTATTTTCATGGATTGGGAGGTATTAATACAAAAGAACTTCAACCTCAGGCCAGATAAGTCTTATTTCTTCCTCCGTTGCGCTACAGCAGACACCCTTAAACAAGAGTTTAAGGGCTTCTGAGAACTCAGAAGTTTTCAGGCCAAAATAGCCTTTTCCATCACTTTGCTGCCAAGTGTGCCATCGCTAGATCTGGGAAAACCCTGCTAGGTTTAAGTAGAATGTCTCCTCAGCTGGCATGTTACCTCCAGTGTCGTTAGCCCCAAGGAAACCTTGTAGTGTTGGCAGGATGGTTTACCTGACAGACCAGGAAGGTTAAGAGAAGAAGGGCTGAGGGGAAAAGTAAGAACAGCAAGGGTGTAAGTAGTGATCTTCTGGGTCTGAATCTCATAATTACCCAGGGCTGGCTTATCTTTGACCCAGGATTAAAACAAACAAAAAAAGTATAATGTACACAGTTAGTTCCACAGTAAGCTGATTTCATTACTGTTGGTAACTTCACAGTTATGATCATAATCAGGAGAACTAGATTTGATATCTTCCAGTTAGGAAAACAGAGAGGAGGTGAGTGTTTTCTCAGCCTTTCCCCACATGATGTGGTAATCCAATGTGTTGTACCTGACAGTGGGGAAAAGCTGCAGGTCTCTCTAAATGCTCTTATTTATTATATCATTTTTACTTAAGGCAAAAATATTCTGGTGATCTGATTTAAGTAAGTGCATGAGTTATCACATGCTAGTCTCTATTTATGGGAGCAGGGACTCCAAGTACTATTATTAGCACTGATATGAATGCTATTTGTGCTTTGTTGCAACACTTTTCACTTAATCTAACATCCCAAGGCACTTTATGAAAAAAAAGCCCCAGTTGTTGCATGTCAGTAGTGCTAGATGTAAGCAATGTTTTTCCAGCCAGGCATTTACCTTTACCTGGGGACTGCAGGCTGCTGGCTACTGCATGGGCCCAGAACTTTGCAGACCTGGATGCCATTTTTAGCTTTTATAAAGGCTTTCTGTGTTGGAAGAAAAGTTGTCCAAGAAAGGTTGTCCAAAGCCTTTAGGATAATAGAGAGATGGTGAAGCAAAGGAGTTCACTGCCAGGTTCTTTACCTATCTGAATGTTTTTATGTAAGGAAGATGTTTCATACTTTCCATGAGCTTCCTCCCACGTTGTCAGGCTATGAGTGATTCAGGCCAGAATCAGGGGACTCGGGTGGAGCAGAAGAGCTTTTTGAACTCAGTGCTGGATACACAGCACCAGCACAGAGACCACTGGTTATCAGGCAGGCCAAAGTGGTTCAGAATTGCTGGAGCCCCGTAAGTCATGGCCAGGCACCGGTCAGTGAGTTGCTGTTCTCTCTGGTCTAACTGGGACACCTTTGATGGCTGTATCACAGCTCCACACCAAACCTTGACCTGAAAATCCATGCATTGTGCTTTCCAAATAAAGGAAATACCGACAGCCATTCTAGATGGGAAGTCAGGGCAAGGGACCCAGCTCAGTTTAAATGGAAATGACAGAATCATATCATGTGTCAAGTTGCTATGGATTTACTCATACAGCAGGATGTGAGATAGAAATAAGGACTGTTCAACGATTCTCCTATCTGGAAGATTTTCATCTATAAAGCCATCCGCAATGACATCCACTACCTGTCATGACCTTGATGCACAAGGAAAAGGCAACACCACTGTCACAGAATCAGTTGCTGAGGACTTGTGAGAACAGAGGTCATCAAGCAAGTCTCTCACACAGTGAATGCCATGGATAAATATTATCAATTATAACAGTGCATGCCAGAAACTTACATCCTCATGAAGACTTTCATTCAGAAAATAGGGACAGCAATGCATACCTGCTTCAAAGAGGGCAACTAATTATGTCTAACCAGGGACAAATATGCCTCCCTTGTTTATTATTTTTCATTCTGCTCTGGCCTGGGAAGAGATGTTCCACTGGGCTTTATTATCAGCCTTCCCACTGCTCCACAGCAAATGTGGAGGGTCGTACCAATCCCTTGAATCATCCACTAAGCAACATTGTTTGGGTTTGGTTTAGGATGTTTCTCAAATTCAAGTTGAGGCTGGTTTGATGTTTCACTCTTCAAAGTTATTCACCACCCAGCCCTTTTGTGGCTCCATTGAGTTCAGCAGTTGGTGCTGGAGCCATGTGCTCTATCTGAGCTTTCACAATAGCGGCCAAAGCAAATTAATCTTCTCCAAAGATGCAACGTGGAGGACTATTGCGCCTTCTACTTTTATGGCAGTGTTTTTGCTTTATTTCATACTCCTATTCTAGTCTTCCTTCTGTGCCTTTTTCTTGCCTTGAATAGTGAATAACTCCTCACATGCTGGAGCTATAATACTTCCTAAATCTAATCCTATCAACCAGGGCAATTTGCCAGTCTAGGATTGTCTATGAACAGATCTAAACTGACCTGCAGTTTTAGCAGCATTCCTATTTTGTGGCACCTTTCACTTGAGCATTAGTCTGTAGGTTCCCAACCTTGTAATTAAAAGAATAGAAATAGAAACATGGAGCTGTCTGCTGTCCCAGATCACCAGTGTCAGCTGTGTTATACAGCAGAAGCGACTGGACTGCTGGAATTCGAGACCATCGATAAATAGCATAATGTTATCACAGTGTTATCCATTTGCTTATTAACCACACAAACTTTCCCAGATGAGCAAAAAGGTCGATCACATTATACCTTCTTTACATTGATTTATAGAGCTGAAATGTACACAAATGCAAGGAATACTTCCTCTGGGCTCTCCCCACTATCATTGTAGCAGACTCTCCCTTTTATACCTAAACACAAAACACAGACCCAGGATTTTTTTTTTTTTTATGCCTGGCAGTAATGTTTCCTCCCTCACAAGCCAGAGTTAGCTCTTGCCCCAGACAATTGCTGCACAAGTGTTTACAGAAGTACTTACATTCATATTTGCAGGGGGTGTACAGGTAAACATAAGTGCTGGGTGAATCTTCGTCATTCCTTTAAACAAGAATAAAAATTCTTTCCCTTTTCCTTGGCCATGTCAGGACTTCTAGTTTAAAATTAGATTCTAGCCATATTTTGTAACTAACACATGTGAAGGCAAGACACTGCTGGAATGGACTCCAAAACCTTTTGCATTGCTTATGGGCCACAATATCACTGAGGGAGGAGACAAAAGAAGAAAGTAACTTTAAAACAGCGTCAGAGGCCACCTGAACCTTTCCACTCCTGATCCACCACCTCCTGATGGTCTCAAGGGGCAAATGGAGTCACTCCTCCTGATGACTCGAGCAGTACAAACAGTGGGGGAATCTCTGAAAATGGAAAAGAATTGTCTTAAACATATAATCGGTCTGCAACCAGCAAAACTTTGCCAGCACAATAACAAGACATTCTCCTTAATCCTGTCCTTGCTGAAAGAAGTTTATTCAAGTATTTATCTAACCTTGTATTTAACCAGGAAATCCAGCTGAGCTAATCACTTTCTGACAAAAAAGTATGTGGGCTCTCATCTGCCATGACATTTTTGAGTGATTCTGTACACTGTGGCCATTCTTCTAATGGTTTAGTCACACGCAGAAAGAGCCACACATTTTTGAGTAATATTCCCTTCAGAAAATCAAAGAGCGTTGTCATCAGAGATGACATAAGAAAATGTTGTCTGTTATTTGTAGAGGTGATGCCTCAAGATGAGAGGCCAGAGGGTTCTGCCTCATGTGATTTGTACAGACCTTTTCTTCTCCCATCCAAGTTCACACCATTTCATTCTGCACTTTACATCTGTAACCTGCACTAATGCTCTCTTATACTGAGATTTCATACAAGAGGCTCCTTTTTGTGCCCTCACACCTAAGCATTTGATGGCTTGGTTACCTCTGGCAGTATCCCACCTCAGAAATAATACAGCAGTGTGCTTTGCTGCTTATCGTCTCATAAATGCTGCTTATCTTCTCATAAACAGCAAGACATTCCCTGTACACAGACACACACGTGCTTCCACACTCATTGTACAATGAGTACTGCAATTTTGCAATGAGGAGGGTAGAAAGACATAAGAAAGAATGAAGAAACTATATTTTGTAAAGGAGAGGAAATTCTATAGATTATAGCAACCCTAGGAGCACTGGATTTGTGGTTACTCTGGGTAAAGTTGCACACAGAAAGCCTCAAGGACAGTTTGTTAGGGAACTGCCATCCCTAGGTCTGTAACACCAGAGAAGGCATCATATGCCTCAGTTTCCCTGCAGATAAAGGGATGGTGATTGAACCAGCCTCAGTCAAGGCCTCTGTATGAACATGTACATCTTTGTGCATCTGCTCCTAGTGCTGGTGCACTCTCTTACCACAGCAGTTGCAACAAGAGCAAAACCAGCCCTAAGTGGCCCTCAGATTTCAGGGCTTCATCCCACCTCAGTCTGTGCAAGACTCACATGGTAAGATCATCAAAAAAAAAGAGAAAAAAACCCCAGAAAGGCAGACATTTGAGACTCATCCCACTCCTTGTCCCTTGGAAGAATTATTCAACAATAATAATTGTCAAATAATTAGCTGCCACCGCCCCCTCCATTGTCCCCTGCCAATCACCGCCATGCTGAGTCACGCTGTGGTGAGGGCTTTGAGAGCTCTGGGTGTCCCAAGGCATCGATGAGGTGGCCTCAGAGCAGGTCTACCCCCAGTGCAGGTACTCCCCTCCGAGCAGCATGGAGCTGCCTCGCTTTCCCCTTGGGCGTGACTGCGAACTAGAAGGCCTGCAGCAATCCTTCTGCACTCCCAGCACCTTACAGGATCAGGCCTCGAGTTAGAAAGTCAGGCGGACGTGGCCACAGTCAAATATGAAACAGCTGAATATGCTGCAACTGGGCACATTGTCTTCAGATCAGGCCCTGGAAGAATTAAAACCAAGTGTGTGATCTGAGCATGCTGAAATGAACTCCAAATGAAATTAGAGTTAGCTCTCCCCTTAGCAGGGAGCACAGGATCAGATTGTTAGGTTTTAATAAAGTGTGGCCAGTGTTTTAATAAAGTGTGGCTAGTATATTATCCAACATGCTTTTACAATTACTGCAGAAACAAGGACAGGAACTTCATTAACACTTTACAGGGGGAAGAAAGCTGTGCTACAGGCAAATGATATATTGCTATTGTGACTGTAGGTGTCCTGCACTTAAAAAAAAACAAGGAAAAAATCTGGGGAAGGGAGTAATTACACTGTCAGCAAATGTGTTTGTGTTAGCCATGAACTATTCCCTTCCAAGACTCACAGCCACCGGCAGCCTGCATCACAACCCAGCAAACTTCTAGGACAGAAGGTGACTCCCTAAATACAAGAAGAGCTGTAATAGGAGAGACAAAACTCCTGAAGGAGAAAATAACATGCAGAATCATTTACAAAATGTGTTTTCCAGGCAGCTGGCAGGATTACTCTTACTACTTGTTGAGCGGAGGTTAACTGCTTTGGTAGAGCACAGGTGAGGTGTATCTTGTGAGTTGCATGTCAAGCAGGATTAACTCCTTGGCAAATTATCAAAGCCAACTGATAGCAAAACAAGTTGGGACTCTCCTACAGTGGCAGTTTAAAACTAGGTGTAACTTCACCTAAAACAAACGAATACAGCGGGGGTGTAAGGGGACTACCTAACTAATTAACCCCTTCATTAGCTTCCAGGCAGGTTACAGTGTTCTGTAGAAATCAAAGAGGTCTCAAGAAACTGAAAATGGTGTTGGGTAAGTTGGAATGAAATTCAATTACTGGGAGAATTCTTTCTGTGTAGTCTGGAGATTCAGTTCAGGATGTTAGAAGGAAGGGAGGAGAAGATCTTTAAGTGAAATGCTTCATTGCGTCTCCCAGTACCTAATGCTGCTTGTCTCTGCCCAGGTTCCCATGTTGCAGAGAGCAAGCTCACAGTAGAACACACAGTGTTTAGAGCCAGGAGAGGCTGCTCTACAGTTCAGAAAGAATCATTCTAAGATCCATGGAGAATGTAAACCCCCCTATTGAATCACTGTAAAGTTATGAGGCAGATGTTTATATGGCTTTGAATTAGAACAGCTGAGGCACTACAGCAGAAATCCACATTTCAGGAGTTATTAATTCCTCCAAATAGTCAATACAGCAGATACCAATCATGCTCTGCCTGAGAAGTACAGCCTTTTACGTCTTCTAACAGTTTTCTGATTTTGTATTTTTTATCTCAGTGTAGCAGGAGATGCAAACAATTGTATCTGCTCACAGTGACCACACGTCTGCGTGTGGTGTCCCAGCTCCCCCAGCAAGATCACGCAGCTTGTGGAAACTCTGAGAGAAACCAGTTTTGTAGCACTTCATATAGGAAAACCAGGCGTGCAAAACTGGATGTTGGGCTGAAAATGAGGCTTGTCAGGGATAATGAAAGAGACAGGAGGCAATTAAAAAGGTGAAAAGTGACAATCTGACAACACGCTCAATTAAAATAATCAGATTTCCCATTCTGTTAATGAGCAGTAAATCAAAACATAAGTAGGAACGATATGAACTTTTTAATATTAAAAACTATTCCCATAATATGCAAAGTCAGGGAATACCAGTAAATTTCTATCTGTATGTTGCTGATCATTAACTGATTTAGGATAGACCTTGTTGAGTAATTATGTTTAATAAGAGCTTGTCCATACAAGCTGCTATCAGATGTCATTTTATACAGTTTCAAGCCAGATATAATGGGTTAGATGCACATATTGTTTTCTGTAACGCTGTACTAGCTTTTTATGGGAGAAGGGTGGGAAAATTCAAAACTGATTATTGCATGGCTTCCTTTCAGACAGTTGTATTTGATCTAATTTGATTTATAGCTGCACATTTTGAATGAGCAGTAATGTCTCGAGGGGAAAAAGGAGACTTGTTAGAGTAAATGTTCACACTAATGTATTTTCACCTGCTTGCTTGGTGGGCTCCATAGTTGGCTGTTTGGGAGTCTTCTGTATTAAAAAGCTACTCTTTATCTTTTTGCTCTCTCTTGTAGGGCTTCCCACACCCTCTACAAGAGGTGATTGTGTAACTAATCCATGCTGGCATAACAACATCTTCACCTGGATTACTCATGTTGCTAAACATAAATGCAGGACAAAGGCAGATGTCTATTTTTGTGAGTAAAGCACAACTATAACTCACAGGCAATTTTTTTTCCAGGTGGTCCTAGAGTATAAATGCCTTGAACCACAAAAAAGGAGTGAATATTGAGGTTAGAAGTTGCATTCCTTTTTCAGAGAAGTGTATAAAAGTTTGGGTGCTAATATTACTTGAAGGCACAAAACCACAAGTAGTTTTCTTGATTGCTCAAGGGCTTCTGGATCCCCAGTGTAACTGAGCTTAGTCTTTAACATATTGCCAGTTTTTCTTCAACAACGAGACGGGGGGAGACAAACCAATGCCTTTTCTACCACACTTTTTCTAATGCAGGCATACAAGCTTAAAAAGGCATAAGAAAATGCATAAACATCTATACATCTGAACATTCTGCAGTGTGAAGAGTCAAGGATTCTTGTGCAGTTGAAGCACAGAGTTAGAAAATTAGTATTGTTTGGACTGACTTTACCAATGATTTTCTGCATGATGGTTGGAAAGGGCCACATCTTTGCAGTGAATTGTTACATAAATCCTTGCTCCAGGAACACTTACTTTTGGGAATTTATAAGCATCTGCACTTCGCAGGGCTCTGGATCCTGTAAGGCAGGCCAATGTGGAGCAGCACCACAATTTCAGGTGTCTCATCTTTGCACCAATTTGTTACGTGTCTGTAGAGCCACATACTGCTTCTGATCCCAGTTGTCAGCAGGTTTTGTGTACTAGCTCTCCTCTGATTCACACCATTTACTATGTTGGGTATTGATTGGTTCCTGCTCTATCTCCCCTTTAAACAGCACAGCTGATGGGCTCTGGACAGTCTCTGCACTGCCTGGGAACTAGGGCAAGCCACCTGATTTCTGAAAGCATGGTTGAGACAGGGCATAAATCTCTGCATCTGGAAACAATAATCACAACAGATCTGTACAGATCCATCCCTTTGTTAGATGGCTTTTAAGTTCAAAATGAGACTTTCTTGTCATATCTAATTCAGGTAAGTCTTATTGACTAGCATTGTGAAAACTTGTGGTTTTATTTGGCACTGCGTCTTCATGTATTTCTGGATGTGTGCTGTCTCACCGGTACCATGTGTCTGCAGTGGCATATGCTTGCCTTGCTGAGAGTAATCTCAGACATGAACAGTTTCTGCTTCATAGTAGGTATTTATCTTTGTCTACAAATGTTTTCTGGGTTCATTTTATGCTGATCTTCATTGGGTATGCCCTGCCTTTCTTCTGAAGGTTACATACATGGGGCTCCTCTCAAATAATGATGCAGCATCTGCATGTGGAATACACAAACAACTCTGCTGTGGTTGTTGCTGATGGTCTGAAGACATAGCTCCGAGATTAGGTTTTAGATGTTGATCAGAGAGGTAACTTGTTCTGCTGACACTGGTTTAAATGTTTTAGTTGTGTTTGTTATTCACTGTGAAATCTTTATGAGAGGGAAAAACCCCACAATTTTATAAAAAGAGGAATAGGCCTTTATTTCAACATTAAGGAGGAGAGTGAGAAAAGAACATAATGTATTCTCATGTTCTCCTGTCGTGTTTGTTAAAACTTTCTGTTGAAATTTCCCCTGTTACAGCATAATTTCATGGGGCATTTCTGTACAGCCTGGGTATATCTCTAGAACGGTCTGAACGACACCACTTCTAAATCTGTGAGAATTTAAGATTTTAATCTCCATCTAGATGTAAAGTTTAATATTCTCAACTGTATTTGCATCATGAGATATACAGAAAACACAACCATTTGGTATTCAGAGGAGAATATACCATTTGCATCTCTAACAGCTGCTGGTTTGCAGCTAATGTTGCAGACACAGGCTGGGCTGCCCACAGGTTGTGGTGACAGTGCTACAAAATCAAACATCCTGCCCAGCCACTCTGCCTTTTCTCACATAAATACTCATTAGGGTATTTCTTTTATTACCTGGGCTATAATCCTTCCCTGGGGGGAAACACTTTGTGCACAGGGTTATTTTCATTTGGCCACAGAAACTCCCTGTGCCGTTAGCATGTATGTCTTTATAGGCCGAGAAAAAACTATCTAAGGCAAAGCAACTTCACTTATAAAACCAGGTAGAAAATATCTCACACCAAGCTGGACTGGAGGTCATTCTTGAGCTGAACTCAGTCAATACTTTTTTTAATAAGAATACTTGGGTTTGGGTTTTATTTTCTCCCTCCTTTGAAAAGCCATTTGAGGCTTGAGCTGCCTTTACTGACTGAGCTGACTAATCAGAAGAGATGAGCTGAATGCTCAGCTTTGGAGATGGACTAAGGGCAAGTCAGCACCTGGTATCTCCTCTGCATTATACTTCACAGCTCAAATGGGGTGAAAATGTTCCATATTTTCCATATTTATTTTCAATTTTCCTTATTTTCTTCTATCTTTTCCTCTACTTTCTTCACTTTCATACAGGTAAATTACATCTGACATTTTGAGAAGTAAATGTATTTTTTCAGCAACAAAAATAACTTTGCAGGAAGATATTTCTTTTTTTCAAATAAAGCATTGTTTTAATGGAAAAAAAAAAGTGAAAACTAAAACTATTGAGTTGAAAATAAAAGTAAGACTCAGTCCAAAAGCCTATGAGCTTTCAGAGTAACTGAAAACATTTGAATGGTTGAAATTCCTGTAGAGGACGGAGGCAAAAAACAAACATTTCACTATTTCTCGTAATTGCAGTATTTCACCTCAAGGGGGAAGTTGGGTTTGTTGAAGTTGTTTTTTCCCCAGCAGTTGCTATTTGAGTCCTCTCATTCTCACTTTGTAATTGCTTTTCCCACAGTTTAAATCAGACCCTGATATTTCTTATCTTCCTCTCCTCTTTCTCTAAAACAATCAAATCTTGCTATCATTTTGCTATCCATGAAAGGAAAGGGAGAGAAAAATGAGACACAGCTGAAAATGATATTTTTTTAGCAATGATAACAGGAATTAAAATATTATATTGCTTTTTTTTTTTTTCCTTTGGAACCACTTTTTAAAACACATTTGTTTCCCCTTACTTCCAAAACTTAATAGGCTCTACTTGAGTGTTTCTGGATTCAAGGGCTTCACATTTCATCAGCATCCTTAATGAGCTTGAGGTGCCTCTAATAAATCTCAGCCCTTTTAATGAATTCTTTATAGCTCTTAACTGCTTCAGATAGAGATTGACGAGTGTAACCGGTAGCACAAAACCTTGGCATGCAATAAGACGAACAGCCTCATCCTTTCCCTCTGGCATCCCATCTGAATTTCTGTAGTGGAGATAACCAAGAATCTGTCACTGCTATGAAGTTTGTGAAATTTAATTAGGAAACTAATAAAACAGCTCTCATCTAGTACTACAGTTACCTAGGAGATATTATGTATTCTTTAAGAGCTTCTACCGATAGAGCAGGATTGTGTGTGTGTGTGCATGTGTGTGTGTGTCTGTGTTAAGAGATCTGCTACTTGAGCAAAGAGAGTTTAAAACTGACCATTTCTCTTTTGTAAGCCATTTTATAGAGGGGTTAATACTTTATTAGAAAGACATACTTGCACTCTTTGAATGAGCCACTGATGAGCAGAAGCTAGGATATTAGATTTTAACACCACTCACTTTGGAGAGAGATGTGGGCTGGGGTTTATGGTTTTTTCCTAGTTTCTGTTCTTGATCACATTCTCAATCAAAAAGGGTCCATTTTCCAGTATCAAGTCCAATGCTGTGGAAACCATCCTAGCCAAATTAGAGCTTTTCTCTTTGGGCTCTTCAGAGGCAAAAACTGGGACAACTTTTCTCAGATGTCGTGGAGAGCCATAAATGACAGTAAGAGTAGAGTCTGGTTAGATTCATCACAGTGGATCTTTCTGCAAGACCTGCTCGTGAGAAAATGCTGGGTACTCTTTTCAACTTGGTGAACGTTTTGGCCCCAATTTCAGTCAAAGCAATTCTGCTTCTGTGTATTTACTTTAAATATCTCATAGCTGGTAGAATAGATTTTATTCTTGTGGTATACTCTATGAAACATAGTCCTATCAACTAATCTATAAATATATACAGTATATAGCTAGTCTTAGAATTCACCAGAAAAGGGGTTAATTGTACCTTGAACTTTTAAGACTTCAAATATTTTTCCCATACCACATCAGAAAAACACTCATTTTTGTGTTTCTGTTTTGAGGGTTTTTTTGGTGATAAGTCAACTTATATTTGAAAACAAAAAGCTGCTTCAAATAAAGAGCTTTTTTTTTTAGTTCTGAAAATGCCAAAGAAAGCTGCTTTGACCATTTCAAAACCATTGTTTCTAGGAGAATAATTGAAATGAAAAAACTCTACTGGTGCTGCCTCGCCTAACTATATCTGTTTGAGCAAAGCAGCATATTCCAGCATTAAAAAGAAACCACATTAAAAAGAATTGACCAAGTCTACTTAATATTTATTGCTCTTTGATAACTAAAGAGAATAGGAAAATCTTCTCAGCAAGGCGCCTTGAGAAGGATTTTCTTGGAGAGCAGTTTTACTGTGCAAATCATGGCTCCATTATGACTTTCTCATCTGAACGCTTGGCCTTTTGGCCTCTCAGTAAATGAACATTGGGGACTTTTTTGCACTTTCTGAAAGTTCGTAGTAAGGGGATTTTATTGTTCAAGGCTTTAGACAGCACACTAAGCTGAAAAGGGAGGCAGTTGTCTCCCCAAAACACTTGGATTGCAGTAGACTGCTGAGAGAGTGGTATATGTGTTTGTGCAATAGCATGATTATTGGAGCCTTCTAGTGACAGATGTTGTTAAATTGATTTATCATCAACATAAAGGACTTTCAGTAATAATAAAACAATGATGAATCCTCACTTTTCTGCAGAAAGGCAGCAGCTCATGGCCTGTGGCAGGCAGATGACTGAACTTGTAAGATAAATTCTACAGACTTCAGCTCAACAAAGTCAAAGGATTTGTCCTTTAAAAATGATGAGAGACCTGTAGCACACCTCCAGTCCTCCAGCATAACACAGTCCCAAATTAACTGTATTTTCACAACAGCTCATAACATTGTCCTAATGGCTGATAACAGGTTTCTCAGCTGTGGTGTGTTTGTGGTGCAGAAAGCATCTTTATCTGGTTGTGACAAGAAAGTTAGGAATCATCTATGGTTAGATCTCTTGCTGTCTTGCAGAAGCATCAAGTGAGTCACCTTACCTTGATGAACAATAGTGACCTCATTCAGGTGCTGCGAGCAGTAACTGACTAATGAATGTGGCACTGAGCTCCTACAAGACAGCAAGTACCCTTGAGCCAAGAAGCTTATGAAATTTTGTATCCGTGAGCATTTGATCTATCAGACAAACCTTGTGCTGAAGCAACGACAGTGTTTAGCCAACAGATAATTTTCTTGTGATTGGGAAGGAATTGTGTGGATTTAAATGATTTTTCTGCACGCTGAAAGGCTCTTGGGATTGTTATTTGATTATGGATCTTGCTGCCTCTCCATATGGGTTCAAATCCAGCCTTATTGAAAAATTACTTCTCTGCATTATACCTTGTTGCTACTGAAGGAGCTCTGCTCCAAATGGGATGTCCATAACATGACTTAAAGTCATCTTTGTTGTAAGGAATATTGAGTGCTGCCATAAAGAACCAAGAATGGATATGAATGTGCCATAAGTATCACATAGAAGTGGAACATCTCAGAGTAAGGACAGAGTTAAACTTCCATCTCCATGGCATAATTACAGAGTGAAATTGGCTGTTTGTAATTATGATGATATTAAAGATGATAATATTTTTGGGCCAGATTCTCTCCTCATTTATACTGGTATGAATCAGGAGACTGTGAGGGGAGATCTTGGCCAAAGACAGTTCTACAGATAAACCTCAGGCTAAACAAGATTGAAATCTTGCACACCTATGATACCCCTCCAAACGTCTCTTTTGTTCTGTTAAAGGCCAGGTATATTTCTAATGCAAACCATATTAAGATTATTGCTATTAATTAACTACATTCTCAAGTATTTTATCTCATCCTCTTCAGGAGAACTAAAATAATTTGCATACCAAAACAATAGTGTTGAAAAAGTTGCCATCTCTTTTCTGTCTTTTCCAAGAAATTTTTAGGCGTTGGTCTTTTTCCCAGGAGACCACATCCCCAAGGAAGTATCTCCTGACCAGCATGCCTTTCCAACTACACTAATTAAGGTGTTTCTGTGTGAGTCATGGGGACTTTCCTCTTCTTTCATAAGATATGAGTGATGCTCTCTGGGAGGGAAAAAAATAAAAATCCAAACTATGTAACTAAGGAGCAGGAAGCATAAAAGCCTATAAATTCACCTGGTTTTAGCTGATACAGACAGAACCTTTTAAGGGCTAGACTGTCAGGTGGTGTAAATAGCTGAGCTCCACTGCTACCTTGTTGATGAGCTGTCTTTGTAAATTCAATGCATGAGGCAAATATATGACATCACTAAATCTGGTATTGCAAAATGACTTTGGATGTAAACCATTTCAAAGCCCAAACAGACTCAAAAGTAAAATGAAAAGCTATTTATGAAAAAAAAAAAAAAACAGAAAAAAATCTAAATAAACAAAACCTTATTTATTTGCAATGCATAATTCTAGCAGTTTTATTTATAACAAAACCTCAGTTCTTTTAGAGATAAAAGCTGTTTTATCTGTGTTATCTCAGTGACTATCGAGCAATCATTCTTAATTTTATCTGCTTAAACACTTGCAAACTTTCTTAGCACAGACAAAGTGATGAGAAAATCTCATTTGCTCAGTGGAATTCCTCTCAGTCACTGCTCTCATAGCAGTAGTTACAAAGAAGAAATGAAAACAGGGAGCTCTCCTACAGCAGATATCTCAACTCCTAAACTCCCCTCTCAATTAAAAAGCAGAATAAATTCCCGCTTTTGTACCTTCTGTACACTTCATGAGCTTTTTTGTACATCACAGAAAGTTAGTAATGAGATTAGTGATGTTAAATTTATAACAAAATCATGATGATGAGAAATTGGTCTGTGCCAATAGAATGCAGTTTCTAGAAGTTTTCAGTTACAAAGAGAGGGAAAGAAGCTGTTTGTAAAGAGGGTGTACACTTTTGTGAAGAAGGCAATAGCAGATGACATCATAGCAAGAGATATCCCAACTGCTATACAGACTCCAAGTTTCTGTGGTTAAGTTCAGAACTTGTCCATACATCTGTGTTTCCAGTTCAGGTCAAAACTGGAAAAGAAGTGACTCTAATGGCAAACTTTTTGCCTGAGGGCACAGGAATATCACAGGAGTAGCTGATATTGCAAAGTTTTTATTAGGCAGAACTAAAAAAAGCCCAAAAAGCAGCTCATGGGATTTTGACATTCCCTCTGCAAACCCCACTGGTGGTGTTTTGATGCAGGCTCAGGGCAGACAGCCTGCCTCACTGTCTCAGGGATATGGGCAGCTACTTTTTAGTCATTACAATATTTTTAAAATAAATATTTCACCTATTTTTCAGTTCCCTGAAACATTACCTTATTGCTCCTTATTCCCTAGAAATTGCCATTTTGAATCCTTTTCTCATCTCTCAGGCTTCGCTGAGAAGATGATGTGAATCAGTGCATCAAACTGATGATGAAGGTAGTTTGGGAGTTATTTCAAAAGTCTCGTTTGGACCCAAGTATCTGCTGATGCCTGGCATGTGGGGAAGAGAAACAGTGCTGGGAGTGATGTGTGTCATGCTGTGGGATATGTTCCCACTGCCTGGACCAGAGCTGCACAGGCTCCTGCTCCAGCCTGGCAGAACTTCAGTCCTCCTCAGGCAGCACAGCACAGGTTTGTCCCTGGCAATGGGCAGGTCAGACTTTTCAGCCCTGCCAACACAAACTACTATCAGATTCTTGGCAATTAGGAAGTAATTGCTGCCCAGGAAGCAGCACTATGTGCAGAAATAGAAGAAACAGGAGGGTCTTGTTTGTGCTGGATGGATTTCAGCCAAAACAGAATTGGGTGCAACAAGGCAGGAGTTGGTTCTGCTGGGTATAAGAATGGTTTGATTTTATTTATTCTAGTGCCATTCAGTTTATCTCCAGTCTGTGCTAGACCAGGACAGGGGCTGAACAGGTCCTCTGAGTTGAAGAGGAAAGGCATGAGCAAAGCAGCAGCCAGACCTGCAGCTAAACCCGTTGTCCTCCTTCCCCATCCCCAGCTAGGAATTGAGGAGGGCAGGTTGAAAAGCAGCACCTGCTTCCTGCCCTGAGGGAAGCCTTTGGCCAACAACAAAGTCATAGGCAGCAGGCAGGGATGCCCTGGGAAACGAGTTGTTCTCCTCCATCTACCTGAGGAGTTACTTGACCAAACGTGGACAAGGGCAGTGGCAGGAGAAAAAAGGCTTTGTTCCTCACCTCCCTTTGAACTGGCAATTCTCATCATCCTTCTATTTTCACACAAAAGGGTATTTGGTAATTCTGTATTTATAACAATGAGTCTGGTATTTCCGTAGGGATGCATATTGTTATAATCTCTCTCTGCTTTGTTTCCTCGACATATTTTTTTATTAAAAAGTCTTCTCAGCCTTAAACAAGTACAGAATAAGTGTGGTCATTCTGGGAACATGAGAGGCCTGATTATCTGACCATCAAAGCCTATGCTGTAAACAGGATACTAGTAAACAGGAACTGAACCCCATATGGAGCGCTTGTGGTTTTCTTCAGCCTCTGTTTGTTATGTCTTACATCCTGTTAATTATAGAAAAAGAGCTGGAAAGTTGGAAATAATCTTTTCTCCAGATTATTTCCAGCTTCCCTCAGATAGAAGAAAATGCAGTATAGTACTGTCTTACCTTGCTTCCTTCAGATGTAAAGCATTAAGACAATTCATTCCAAGGGGATCACTTTTCAAGAGGATTCCAAGTAGATTTTTTTTTTTAATTACAAAATGAAAAATAAGATCTTGGTGTCTTATTCAAGGAATCCTTTCATTTATATATATATATTTTGGTTTTTTTTAGCACAGCTTTTTCAGTGTATTCTTTGGAGTTTGAGAACTTCTGATACCTTGTTAAGATCATTTGTATGACTGGAGTAATTCACATCTGAGTACTTCTTAGAATGAAGATTTTGTTGCCCAGACAGAATTTACTTTACATTCATAGTTTTCAAGTTATCAGTGTTGCTAGGCAGTCTCGCCAATGGTGCCTCTTTCCCAGCTTGCTGGGATCTTTTGCTTAGCTAGAGGAGATTGTCCACATAGCCAGAGGTGGGCAGAGTAGACAGCTAAGCCTATATTCCAACTGCTTATTCTTTACCTTTGATTTATGAGTGATTGCCTATGTTTCCAGCATGGCTCAGTTCAAGCTTCCAATGTCAGCAAACAGATTCAGAAGCAAAATAAAAGCCTCTCTGGAGTTTTGCATTTTGAGGCACATTCCCCCTTTTTCTTAAGAACCTGCTCGGGAGTTTTGGTGCCTAATGAAGCCACTTCAGAGGGACAGGGTAAGGTAGCCGTGCTTCGTTTAGACCTACTCTTATCAGATTAGGCTCTGGTTTTGCAAAGCAAAAAGCCCAAATCTCTTCGGTTCAATGTTCCACGTTATCTGTGATGAACTGAAAGTACCAACCCCTGCTTATGTTTCTTAGACAGCCCTGAACGAGAGACCACAAATAAATCTCCTGTTATGTTATTTTTCAGCTCTCTACTCTCAACGCTGTTTCTTTAAACAGCCCTCTGATGCTAACCATCTGCTCCAAATTGCTACAGTACTCTTGAGCTCTGTAAGGCCAAGTCTCGTGCACTCTAGCCCCAGCAGCAAGCTCAGCATCCAGGCTCCAGCCAAGTCCTCCCTCTGTGATGCAGAGCCTCAGTTGCTATCAGGTCTCATCCCTTGGGGAGGAAGATAGGAAGGTAGCCCTCTGGCCTCAAATGCCCTGGGCTCAAGGCATTGCTGCACCTCCAGTCTCGAGGCTGCCACTGGGACAGGAAAATAATGTCAGAATTATGGGATCACCAGAAAGACATGAAGAAATGTCAAGAGAACTGGCTGCTTACAAAGAATGAGGTTTGGATTCTATAAAAATGCTCAGTTCTGGCATAACTCTGTTCCTGTTAAACTCAAGGAATAAAATTCCTACCAGCTTTACCAGGAGCAGAGTGTGGCTAGTGCTGAGAGCTTTTGAAAATCCCACTGTATAGCTGCACCCACTTTATGTATCCATTTTAATTACATGATTAATAAAATACCAATGGAGCTCCAAACAGCTCTGTGTTCATTTTCCAAAGCAGTTTGACTCATGTGTAATCATAACCAGGCTTCCAATTATACTGTATTTTAATTGTTCTCCTTTAAGGATAATTACTAGTACTCTGAAAAAAATTACTATGAGTAGCTGGTGATGAGTAGGAGTAGGCATCCTAGCTTCTCTAAGTCTGTTCTGTCATTTCAGTTACGAGGAATGTAATTGGATATGTGACACCCAGACAGAGAGTGGTTTCCAGGATCTCAGAGTGCTCTGTTTCAGTTAATGTGTTAATTTGGGTTCCATCTTCTCATTTGTTCTGCTTTGATCTATGATTTCATAAAGCCAAAGCACCAGATTATTAAGTGTGTGTGCTTGATTTATGTGCAAGACTGCATTTGCATACACATTAATATCTTCTGTTTTTTAAGTTTTGGTCCAAATTTCTGCCATGCCATGGTATAGAGTAATGCAAACTGTAATTTCATACTGTGTGGCAACAACTGCTGGGAACAAAATTGTCCTGAGATTAGGCCACATTCATAGACCAGAAGCTATTTTCCATTTGGAAATTTTGAATATTACCAAAGGAAATCTATCTGTGAGCAAGCTGTAAAGTGAGGCATTAGATTAGCTGAAGGGCACAGAGCAGTAGGCTGAATCTCATGCTCAACATATCGAGACTTTCAAGAACATGACATTAAAATCTCAGCAAGTAAGACTTATTCCTCTGCCTGAGAATAAACAACCAGGGATTTTACCTCCCAACTAGGAGAACAGTGTACTGGTTAGATTTGTGATTGTTCACAGCACAAGGCTGGCTTTTGGCACGTTTGTATTTATACCCAGTTAGTTAAAATGCCAGTGTCAGGATTCTGCTGCCATTTATCCATAAGCACAGATTATACAAATGTAAGGAGGGTGTCGTTCTGACAGACTGGGTCTTTAAACTTTTAGGGCTCTGCAAAGTTGAAGATTATTTTGTTTTGCCTCTGACACATAGCCCAAAGGGGTTAGCAGAGCTGCTAAGACTCAGGAATGATTGTACTTCTGTAGTGCTTTCTTTTATAATTCGTGTGGGATCCTTTGAGACAAAAGGTAGAACAATAATGTAAATATAATAGGATAATCCTTTAATTTTTATTATAGCAATTATTTGTATTAGATAGTTATTGTTTTAATAATACTCTTTTTTCTTCAAAGCTCTCCACAAACTCCATATTATAATTAACTTTATTTTTAGAAAGGTTTCCATTGGGAAATGCTGACCCTTAGAAATGTGCAGTTTTGCCTGTAAAGTATTTGTTCCAGTGATACTTCCACCCATCATGGTGAAATTTAGCAAAATTTCAGAAAAAGCATTGGTAGACCAGCCTACAACCCTGCCAAAGGGACTTTAGCCAGTACAGCTTAGAGGTGAGGGTCTCTGGTGCAACTTCTACACTGTGACGTGCAGGAACTGAGACTTGGCATTCTGTTAAATAAGTTGCCCCCTGAGCTATCAGATAAGCTGGATCTCCCCTTCTCTGGTTGGAAACGCTTGACTTTGTTCTTTGCTAGAATTAAAAGCTCTGCTTGAGTTAGAATGATTTCTGGTTGACTGGTTGGCTACAGAGATGCTGCTTTGTATTTTCTGTGAAGTGTGTCTGCCTCGTCCCTGTTGTGGCTTTGCATGTTACGGTGCAGAGATTTGTGGAGTTTGAAGATTTCCATATTTCCTAGAAGCGGTCAATGACTGACTTTGTCTTCCCAGGATTTTATTCAGTGGAGAAATCATCTTAAATGTGACACTCGTGATCCCTCTGATGGTTAATGATCTGATTCTCCTACAAAGGCATATGGTTGTCCTGCTAGCTCATGATCTGGCTCATCAGTGAATCTGAAATTGTAAAAGTCCATGGCTTACTCAGATCTACTAAGCCATTATCAGATCTGGATACAAATCCAGAAGTAGATGGTTTTGAGAGCTACCCTCTCAGTTGGAAGACAATGCTTTCCCTCCATTTCATTTCTGCTTTGTAAATGTGTAGCAAAATTTTGCCTCCTTTCAGCTTGTCATAATAATTCAATCCAGACATTCTGATTTAAATTATAGCTCTTTCCAACTAACAAACTCAGAACTGCCTTTCCCTGTAATCCCTTTTTATTTATTTATTTTAATCTATCTTTTCTTAACAAATTGTGTTGTTTCACGTCATCTTGAACGATGTGGTGTGAAATTAAAAGAAAAGCCACTTTGTAATGTATCAAAATGTTATTTAAAAAAAAAAAAAAGCCCCTAAAATGTTTGTCATTTATTTTGCTCACAAGTAATCCCAAGTGGCAGTGTACTGTGAGGTTTTCTGTGAATGCATTTGCAATAGGAGCCAACCACACATTTCACTGAATCAACAGGCTTGTCTTGAGATATTTATGACGTGAATGTTCAGACTTCTATTTAGTCAGCCATCCCCAGGGCAGACAGCGTTTCTGAGAGCCCCTGAAGAAATTAGGCACATGTTGTTAAAAGGGTCTTTGGAACACCTGAAAAAAAATCACTGAAAACACGACTTTGATGGCTAAGTTATCTAAGGTCTTGCAAATACTGTGCTGAGTACTTAATTCTTCCTGGAAAGGGAATGAAAGTGCAACATTCCCAACAGCTGAAGCCAGGGGCAGCACAGCTATCTTCATCATCACCAGCAGAGACAGAACAGCAACGTTTTGTCACAGGAACTGAGAAACTACCATTAGCTCTGGATGTGTCACCTACAAAAAAAATATCATTGTGTCTGCACAACTTAAAGGCTGACTTTCTGTCACTCCCAGGGAGGATGCTGCCCTTCGCTTCACCCAAGGAAGGCTGGTTGCCTCTGAGCTGGGACTCAGTCTCACTACTGGGGGAGGACTATGTACTAGTTAACAAGTTTCTCATTACTCTGAGTAATGTTTGCAGTCTGAGTTAACCCCAGAACAAACAACAGCTTTTCCTGTATTTGGAGCTTGATTCACCAGATCCCTGTGAAGCGTTAGCAGCAGACCTCGTGGCCTGGGGATGAAAAGCAGAGGGCAAAGCCCACCCCAGGCACAGCGGAGGAGACCAGTCTGCGAGGTCTTGGTTCTCCAACCGTCTCCTCTTACCACAACCCCTCTGAGTCTCATCTAAACTATTTTTCCAACTAGAGCCAGACTACTTCATCATGTCCTCGGTATGAAAAAAATTGTGAAGGGGGTAACGTTTGATCCCTAAAAGCTTTCAGAAGTGTTAATTCCATGTCTGGAATATTGTCACGAAGCAGCTGAATTCCAGTGCATAGAAGAGCACAGGCAGCACCCGGGGGGTGGATGCAGCCTGCTCGAAGCTGTGCCATGTGACATTTCTTGCTCCACTTTTTGTTCAGGCTTTTATGATGCTTTTAATATGAGAGACTCTTATCATGGTTCATTTACTTCCATGCTTGTGGTTTTGCCACTTGGGAGCAATTATAGGATCTTCTGATTCTCGCTAAGGGAAGAGATGATGTTTACATGATTAATTATGTGGCTATTTTTTGGTGGACTTTTGTTGGTATTGAGTTAGATGATGTTAACACACTTTGGTCCAATTGAGCTGGTGATTATCTTGTGCCTGGCTACAGCATATTTTGTTAGCTACGTTCCTTGACTGTTTGAAAAGGAAATACTGGTAGAAGTTTGAGCACAAGCTGTTAATGATTCTCCTTTGCTATAATAAAGGCAGGCACTTAATTAAGATCCACTACGGATTTTTCCAGTGCATTTTTAATTTATTATTTGCTCTGATTTTCCAGAATGTCTATGTTCTAACCATTTCATTTTGTTTCTTTTTTTGTCCCACCAGCATTGATGTCACTTGGGGATCTGATCGTCAACATCATAAAAACAGTGCTAGGAAAAGCCACAAAATATTGCATAAAGGCCAGAAGGACTGAAAGTTGGAGAATTTCTTTCAGGAGATACTTTTTTTTTCCTTTTTTTTCCTGGTGAGTTGGTGGAGCCATTTTACTCTTTTCTGGTTACCATCTAGAACAACTCAAGTTGCTGTGACTGGCATTTTGGTGTCCTGATCATCTTGCTGAAAAAAAATCAGAGCAGCAATGTTTTTCCACAATGGTCTTGTTGTAAATTATGTCATAGAATCACAGAATGATTTGGGTTGGAAGGGATCATGTTCCAACTCCTCAGCCATGGGCAGGGACACCTTTCACTACACTAGGTTGCTCCAAGCCCTGTCCAACCTGGCCTTGAACACTTCCAGGGATGGAGCAGCCATATTTCTGGACAACCTCTGCCAGTGCCTCACTACCCTCACAGGGAAGACCTTACACCTAATCTAAAGATTTTCCCTTTCATTTTAAAGCCATTACTTCTTGTCCTATCAATCCACATCCTTGTAAAAAGTTTGCCACTCTCTTCCCTGTCAGTCCCTTTAGAGACTGTGAGGCTGCTCTAAGGTCTCCCCAGAGCTTTCTCCAGGTTGAACAACCCCAACTCTCATTTTCCCCCACAGCATGTGCTCTGATGAATGTGCAAGACCTTGCACTTGGCCTTGTTGGAACCTCAAGAGATTTGCATGGGACCACCTCTCAAGCCTCTCCAGGGCCCTCTGGATGCCATCCCCTCCCGCCAGCATGTTGACTACACCAAATAGCTTGGTGTCAACAGCAAGCTTGCTGAGGGGGCACTGTCCATGTCCCTGACAAAGATCTTAAACAGTGAGTATGTTTCATACTCCATTACTAATTTAAACGAGTTTTCTTTTATTTAAACAATGTAATGTCTTGAGGTGGGAAAAGGATTTCTTTGACTGATGATTGTTGATTACATTGGGAGTAGAAATGGTTTGCATCTTCTGAAGTTGAATGTAAATCTGACAACATTTATTGCAAAGCCTGAAATTGGGCAAAACTCTTTGGAGCCCTGAGGCTCAGATGAAGTGGTGGAGTGGTGGTCAGAAGAGTCCTAAAAGGAGCCAAAGGCAGGAATTTTAAGGAGAAAAAAACATATGTGAATGTTTGTTCTCCTCTGAAACATTTGTGGGGATTCAAAATTGCATCTGAAGTGGAATGTTAAATTTAACCTCAAGTATGGAGTCTTCGGGCCAGAATTTGTAATCCTTTTGTAGTATTTCAGTGATGGAAAGAGCATGAAGAAGTCCTGCAGCTGGCCCTTGTAGGAGCAGATCACCTGCTGGGGTAAATTTGTGTGCAGCCCCACTGCTGTAAAGAGTAGGAGAGCTCCGAAGCAACCCTGCAGCAGCAAACCTGAGTAGTTGTCCTGACCACAACTAGCTCTGAAGAACTTGGAGCAGGGATTACTTGCTCCATGCTTCCTTCTCTTTCTCACTAATATTTCCAAATTAAACACTGATCAGATTTAGAACAGCTTCAAAACAATTTTTCTTTCCTCTGTCAATTATCTTTCTGTGTGTCATGGTTTTGCCCAGCCAGCAATGAGGTACCACGACAGTCTCTTGCTTGGTGCCCCCCATCCACCCCCACCCTCCTTGGGATGGTGGAGGCTCCAATGAGATGGCAGGAAAAGGGATAACTAAGGATGTTCTGGATCAAGACAGGAGCAGGGAGAGCTCACTGCCAATTATGATTCTGGGCAAAACAGACTCCACCACTTGACTTAGGAAGGTAAGGAAAGATTATTCTACTAGTACAAGAGACAGAACAGAAGAAAAAGAAAAAGCAGAGCAGAATGGTGAGAAAAATACAACCAGCACTTTAAGATCTCTCTCCCCAGTCTTAACCTCTTTAAGACATGAGAGAGCTGGACTGGGAGAAATACTTGCCTCAAAAAGGGGATATTTGACCTGTTGGACATATGGCCTCAAATCATCACACAGGCAACAGCATCCATCTATCAGACTGTGATGGGTATTGGACAGGACAGATTAACCCCAAATAAACTGTCCATTCTGAATGATGCATGTCGTGACATTACATCCTTTGATAATATTGATTCCCAAATTTACACCATTTAGGGAGAAAGGAAAAGGAAGGATGCTTCTCTTTTGGTTTTGGTTTCTCCAGAGCTGAAAAGAGAATTGTTTCTTTTCCAAGAAATTCAACCTTTACCTGATAGTTAACCTAACTGTATGACATAGTCATTGCTTTGAAATGCTGTTCCTCAAAGTATCTCAAAATTCTTGTAAATCACAGGGAAGTATCTGATTTTTTTAGTTACTAGAGGAGAAAACTGTTTCCAAAGCTCCCCCAGGATCAATACAATCTGGGTCTCAGTTTTTCCTACGATGTTGACCTGAGCTGTGAAGCTGTATGACTGGCAACTCTATCTCCTTGAGGTGTGCTATGATATTCTGGGGATGTGAAGCAGGTATGATGTACAATGCTCTCAAACTTCTTCAGGTGGACTGTCCTTGCTTCATGGGCTATCTAAACAAGAGATCAGAAGGCATGAGGGACCGATCTGCCCACCTATTTATTTATTAACAATAATTAATTAATTAAAGGTTAAACTGACCACAGCAAAACACATTACAGCAATTCTGACTTCAAGTAATAGAAAGCATAGATAAGTGGTTTAAGACTGGGAATGGGAGAGAGGCAGAAGGCAGTGTAGCAATATCTCTTGGATGATAAAGACCATCTTGATACTACATGCTTTCTAAAGGACAAAGCGGAGTCTGAGTTTACTGCCTGACGTTCTGCCACCAAAGCAGGGACACTTGATTTCCACCAAAGGAGCTCATAAGTATTAAAAGGATTTCAGTTGCTGTTGAAAAGTGACAGGCTGGACTCCTGTCCATGTGTTTTGTGGGGCAACAGCAAGGAGGCTGGGCTCCTGAACAGGACAACATGAAGTAGACCTTCAGCTTCTCTGAGCTCTCCCACTCTTCATTAGCCTTGGCTTAGTCTTTCCTTGCCTAACCTTCATCCAGATATTTATGTCAGATAAGCTTTCAAAGTGCAAAGCAGAAAGCCTTTCATTTCCATTTAATGCTGATTTACCAGGTATCATCCTTGTGCTTATTCTAAAATGGCGTAAAATATCCTGTCAGTTACAGAATATATACAAATATTCTCATGGGAGTTAAGAGGATGAAATCCAGATGGAAGTTTGTTTTCTCAACAGAAAATATGGGCCAAACCCTAACGTGCTGCAAACTGGCACAGCTGCCCAAGGACAATGCCAGTTTGCTGTAGGAGAGCCCCAACACATTTTCCTACACATTTTCCTACACAGGCTTTGCTACTGCTGCCTGAGCTGCATCGACAGCATACACCTCCTTTACAATTACCTGCCTTGGCTGGAGCAAGCTCATAGACACTGTGATTTTCATTCACCTGAATGTCATTCTGAGGATGTAAGTTGGGGCAGCAGCATGAGCATAACTTGTGTTTATCCCCTGGGCTGTGAGGCCAGCAGCTGCTCCTATTAGGACAATTTGCATATGGCCTTGGCACAGTTTTAAGCGCATCAACTGTTGTTCATGGGTGGGGACAGAAAATCTGTCTCCTTTGGACTTGCGGTTATTGCTGTGACATTAAACCTGCATTTGAGGTACAAGAAAAAGATTAAAGAAATAATTATGTTTTGAAATTAGTGTTTAGAAAGTAATTAAGGACAGAAAATGAATGGTGTGAGAAGATGAGAAAAGACCACTTGTGTACATTCATAGTCACCTAAATATAAACCTCTTTTATTTTTGAATGCTGATCTCTGCTTTTCCCCCCATCCTTCCATGTCCCCTTCCAACAGGGCAGTGTAAACCTGGAGAAGCAACACATCTAGCAGTTAATGTCAATCTCATTCATTCATGTCACACAGCCTGAATAACTTATTGCTTTGCCATATAATATCTTACTTCTGTGCAGGTATCTGTTGGTTGAAGCAGGAAGGGGAAGCTGGGACAAGTGCACTGTGGCATTAGGGATGTGGGATGACAAACCCTTTTGAGGCAGTTCTTCAAAGTTTTTTAAGTTCCTAACTTTTGGTTCAGTGGCGTTCTGGCACCTACACAGCAATTGGGTATTTAAACACCAACAGGTGTCTGGTCTTTGTATTTTGACAAGAAAAGATGGGAAAAGGATAGATGCCTCCAAAGCCTAGGTGGTGTAGAGAAAGGGAGCAGGGACTTTCTTGTCCAAGAAAGCAGTAAGGGGTTATGAAAATGGAATAAGCAAAACAGAAGATTTCAAGTAAGGAAAAGGAGTTTCTTCTTAACACACTCTATATTTAATCTGTAAAACTCTCTGCTAGCAGACATTCTGAACACTGGAAATTTAGGTGAGTTCAAATTAAAATCAATTAAAATCCATCTAGAGCTCTTAGGTCCAGTACTGGTACACGTGAGCAGCCACGCAGCACACAGGCAGACAACCCTTGGGTCAGGATCACTGCAGCCATTCCTAATGCTCTCAAGGAGCCTAAACAGATATTTCACAAGGCAACTTTGAAACTTGATTAATGTGGACAAATCACTTTGAAATTTTTGGATGAAAGGGGCTGCATAACTGCTAAGTCTAGCCCCAGACTTGCTTTGTGTGATGTGAAAATGATAACTGAGTTGACAAAACTCATTAAATACAGCACTTTTATCACACGGTATCATCTGTAAAATGTTGCAACACAAAATGTTGGCAAGTTACCAGAACAGCATCATCCTGTTTCAGTTACAGAACAGTGACCTGTTGATAAGCTCCTACTTGTTCAGCATCAAGCACTCCTGGGATGATGTATTGGGAAATTCCCCACCAGGTACCTTCTGTTTTACTTCTGCCCCAACGGCTTTCTGCTGGACTAAAGAGATGAGGAGCTGCCCCCACCATGACTCTGGCTGCTGCCAACTCGTGAGGCAGAGTCTCCAGCAGTGCTCCAACAAACTGTGATAGACATGGGCAGCGGGTTACAGAAAGCTGCTTTGAAAAACACTGAACAGATTTCACAATTAGGACACATGTCAGTCTTTTGAGGATTAAGATGAGCCTGGTTCTTCTCATGCAGCTGATCTCCACTTGAAGGACATAAGGGTTGTTTTTTTCTGGTTTTGTTGTTACAAGCAGAGATAATTAAGGTTTGGATCATGAACATTTTATAGAGGGGGGCAAATAGATTGAAGAGGCTTTTGGCATTGTGGTAGCATTTGGGAAACAGTTTATGAGAATCCAGATTTCTTGCTGCTGTCTGGAATAGAGGAAAACTAGCTATGTACCATGGAGGTGTTTTCCTAGAGTTTCTTATCGTGAAATACATTTTAAGTAAAATAAGTCCAGTATATTAACAACATGATCTGCATAGTCTATTGTTGAGTTCATAGGGAATTGTAACAAACAGTATTTTCAAGTGGTTTTTGTATTCCAGTGAGACTATTTCACAAGCTTGTTCTTAGCTCTTATGGAATCCTTTATGTTTTCAGAGCTCCTGAAAACAACAAGCTTGCTAAAAAAAATACAAGCACTATTTTTAGTGCTGTGATGTCTAAAATAACAGCACATTGACAGGAACTTCATCAATTTCAATGGGATGCCACAGTGCTTGGTGGTTTACGGTCCCTCTCCAGTTCCCAGCTGGCTCAGTTCAGACAGACAAGCCCAGCTTGCTGCGATAGAGCCTAGGTGGGCAAATTGTTTGGGCTGCCCAGCCCCTGCCACCAAGCTGGGTGGGCTGTAGCAACCTCTTCACCCACTGCTGAAATGCAGCCACCTCTGTGATAAAACCTGTCTGCTTCTGAACAACCCCAGAAAGTCGTCAGCTCCAGCTTTCTTGTGCGAAGCCTAAACTCAGAAAAAGTGGGTTTTCAACTGGATTGCTTCTTTCCTTGTACTGATTTTTGACCCTTTCCTTGATTGCTCAGTGAAATCTCTCAGCCATTATTTCTCTCATTCCTGGATTCCTTTTGCAGTATTTTATGACAGATAACTGAGACTCTCTCCAAGAACCAAACACCTACTTTGGCATAATGATATCTACACAGGGAGTAGGACTGACGTGGCATTCCCATCCCATGACTGACTGAGTCAGCCATCTGAGCTGCCTCTGTGCAGCATAGCCAGTCTCACTGTAACCCCCTTGTTTCTCCCAAAATGTAATATGAACCCAGGAGCAGCTTTGTTGAACTATAATCTGGGTCAACAGTGTCTGGTAGGTTGAAAGGTCATGCTGAAACCCCATCTGTTTTAGCTCTCCATTGGAACCATGAAAGTACTTTAAACTTGAGATGTTCTGTAGCATTCCTAAATTATCAGTAATGTGTAGTGACACCAAGAACTGTGGTCTAGAAATGCCATGTTTCTCTCTCTTCTTTTTTTTTTTTTTATCTAACTGGGTGAAGCATCAGATTTAGGATAAATTCAAATCAGCTGGACATAGGTCAGTGGCTGTGTGCAGAAAGGGATGGGATGGTAGGTGCCTCTGGCCCATAAAAAAACCTGTCCTACTGAGACCTGGCTCCGGGCCTTATTAAATACCAGCCATTTTTGACTAGTAAAAGACCAAACAAAATGTGCTTTTTCTCCTTTGATGATTAAATTTAGCCTTGAAGTGAAGGGTATCGTTTCTGTAAACACTTGCTTTTATATACGTGCTGACCTAAGATCTTAGCACATTTGCATGCTTACTTTTAAGGAGGTTTTTTTTGGTTTTTTTTTTTTTCAGATGATAGCAAATGTAACCTATAGACTGAGGGAAGTGCCAAGGTGTCAGAGAGGACAAGGCATGTCTGCCTGCCTTCACTTGGGATCCTGCCAGCCCTCTTCAGAATCTGCCCTAGAAGTGTTCAGCACTGCTGGTTCCCACTGCTCCTTGGCTCAAGGCCAGAGCTCTCCTGAATCTTTTCCAATGCCATTAATTTTTGTGTGCACCAGGGACTCATTTTTCAGTGCAGCTGATTCTGGAACGTAAAGGAACAAATTCACGTGGGAGGAAGGCCAGAAGTAGTGACATTTTTATTTCACTCTATGGGCAAGTGTAGATTAGGTCTAAGTATCTCTGATGAGCTGATTTGTGTTATCCGTTTCACATCCCGGTGTTAAGGCAGTAAGAGCTGACTGATGCAGGGCTGTGCTGTGAAACAACAGAGGAGTGGCCGACACCGCAGCTACAGGAACTGGTTTTGCTCTTAACGTGGGGAAATCAACAAGCTTTAAGTTCAGTGACACTTTATCGTTTTCTTAATATCTCTGTTGGGATGTATAAGGCACAAATGAACTGAAGGAAGTGGTGAAATGTGCCATCAGAGTGACTGGCTATACTCAAAGGAGAAGAGTATGTGCTTGCCTCCCTGTCAGAGATCACATCCTTCTAAGAACGATATGAATGCCCCAACCATGCCATCCCAAAATCATCCACGTTACCTTGGAAATAAGTCTTTGCAAAGTCAGGTGGGATGGGAAGGAGCAATGTGTGGCTGGCAGGAGGCTGGGGCAGTCACCTCCTGACATGAGGCAGGATGCTGCAATTGCAAGACTGTCGATAAATAGCTATAATTTTTCACGAAGGACTTTTCCCCTCTATTAGAGACCAAAAGACACTGACTGACACTGAGGCTGCTTAGAGACTAGAAATCACTGTCAGCTTCTTCATACTGGGACATTTTTGAGATGTGTTCTCCTACCAAGAGCAGGGCAGCTTTCTGTGCACCTATTCACAGCACCTTACTGACAGCCTCTGATACAGTCTGGGTTTAAAGCTGGACTGTAAACCAAAGACCACACTAGTTTTTGTTATTTATGGCTAGCATAGAGTCAGTGACACTCTTGGCAACCTCCTCTTGCCACCTTTAACCTTTCAACTCTGTCTGCTGCCTCCCCATCCTCAAGTAACACAAAGATGAGAACCAAACTCCTTGCTCTGGACTACAGTGTGATAATTGAGCAGAGTCACGCTAGCTACACAGAGAGAAAGCTGCAACTGATTATGAGGTTTTCTTCTCAATTAATTGTCAGAAGCAAAGGGATGTTTGATGTTTAATGTCTTTTTCTTCTTGTTAAATCCATTCTCTTTGCCACCCATCTTCAGACACTGGGAATAGATAGAATTGTACAATGCAGAGGCTGTGGAGCTGTCAGTGTATTCATGCATAATCCATCTCAAGCAGTTGTCTGCTATTTTGATGTTATTATTCACAGGTCTGTAGGGGAACTCGTTTTTAGATTTGTTGACAAAGTGACATCGACATCTTACTTGGAGGCACCAAATGAATCCTAAACCTGAGTTCAGCATGTAGATTTAGATGCTGTGCACGTTCTCTGGGCCCAGAGAGGGAGGATTCGCCTCTTCTGCACTCTGTGGGCACAGTGTCTGATTGTGAACATGTCCTCACAGATCTGTCTTTGGAAAGAGGAAGTCAATTCCTCTGTCTAAAAATCTTCCTTGGAGCTGATGTGGTCTGAGCCCAGGAACAGCCCTTTGGTAGTGAGGAGTATTTGCAGGGGGAAAATATAGGGAAACAGCAACTGGAGGGAGGTTAGTGGTCCTTTTAAAATGGAGAGAATTTATGCAAATTGAACTGGTCATTGCAGGAGCTGGCAGAGAGCATCCTTTCTGCTCAGAAAGCAATACACCTTCAGAGTAGACCTGGGTGAAATCCTAATCCTAGTCAGATCAGTGGCAAACTTTAAAATTTCCTAGCTCCCAGTCCTCTGCTGCAACCATAGTCAGGATTGAACCCATTACAGAAAATCTTTGTACTTTCCGGAAGATCTGAGGTAGATCAGAAAGTAATGAATAGCTCTATAGAAAGGTAAAGTAGATGCTAGGCTCTTGTAAATTGGCATTGCCAGAGAAAACAAGTCAGTCATTCTGCACTAGACTGTATTTTAAGTTACCAATTGCACCAATTACTTAAAATAAATCTCTTAATTTGTTCTGTTGTAGAACAATAGTGATACCATATTTCATTCAAAAAAACCCTCTAAAAATAGAAAACATATTTGAGATACTATACACCATTTTTCAGATTTTTATAGTAAATCTCCTGTTACATTAATGACAGTTTACATCTGCTTGACCACTATTACAGCTAAGGGAGGGATATATATATATTTCAATACATATAGATGTATAAAAAATGCATAATTGGCAAAATCGGGCAATTTTCTATGTGCTGAATGAGATGGGGAGCGGGACAGATTCAGAGGAAACCTGAGCTCTGCATATGAATCTGCCTGACTGATTTTTCTAGTACAGTTAATAATTTCCCTTGTATGGGCTGCAGAAGCTGAGTCAATAATTATTTGTTCAGCCTAGAAGCACAAGCCAGTTGTGCACCGTGTATGGTCCAACTGGCACTTCTGACTGGTCTGTGCTTTTCAGGCATAGAAGTGCAAAGATCTCTGACTATTAGAGGTGAAGGTTTAACTATCATACAGCTAAACCTCAGCACTGCCTGCTTTGGTCACAGGTTTTGGTTCTTCCTCATGCCTAAGGAAAAAATTACAATATCGTGGACTTTTGTTTTGCTTCTTTGTTTTGGCCTTATAAAATAACTAAATGTTTAAATGTGCTGTCAGGCTTGATTTCAGTTGCAATGAAAGTTCAAGTCACTTCTCGTCTTATCCAAAACAGTGCAACCCACCTTGCACGCACAGAGCCTCTTTCAGTTGTGTCAGATTGAGCATCCAAACTCATGAGTGACTTCTGGAAAAACTGCGCAGCACAAAAGTCCTGTGTCTTGTTCAGGTAATCACCCTGTTCAGGTAATCTCCCTCTGCTTTGCTAAAATCTCTCTCTGTGTTTCAAGCAAGGAAGAAGATACCGGGCAGCAGTAGCAAAAAGTAAAGCAGCATTTTATATGGAAAAAAACCCACCACTTCAGGAAGGATGCAGACTGATTCCCTTAAAAATGTTGGATGAAATGATCTGTTCTTCTTTCACGTTTATCAAACAGACCAATGCTTTTCTGGATTCCAAGGGGTATAAGGACCAGTTCAACTTGCATCACCTTTCTCATTTTCTGACAATGAGCTTACATTTGGATGCATCATGTAAATAGACACAATACCTTGCAGGAGACATCACAGAAAGTCCTTCCTATGAGTTCCTGGAGGTGTTATAATATCTAGGGTAAAATTTCCTCGTGTTTGCTTGGCAGCCTTGGCTGCAGCAGGAGCCCTGCCCTCCTTACAACATGGATCTCACTTGTGAATATGCTATAAAAATTGGTGCATTTGAGGCAAAGGTCACTGCAGACAAAGGCTGAGGAAGTACACTGCATGAAGCACACAGAGAAAGGTTGCTTTGTGATGCATCAGATAGGCTTTGTAACCCGTTAAATTCAAGTTGTGAGCAGCAATGAAAAACAGTGGGGAAAGGAGGGAGAAAGAAGGGCTCTTCAGCTAAAACCAAGGTTGAATATATTTATTTTTTCACTGGAACCAGAAAGTTAGTGTTTCTTTTCTTCGCAAAATTTGTTAGCTGTTTGAGACAAGATTGTTCTTGCAAGATCTCCTACAAGAAAAGCAAACAATAAAAATATAGAAACTGCAAAAATAGCATTTTAGTGAAGAAAAAGTTTTGCCTGGATATAGTTCTTAGTACATCAAATCAGCTGCCAGGCTTGATGTTGGGGTTTAAGCGAGGTCCTGACCGTGGCTCTCGTGTTGCAGACAGACTTCCATGTTGTGAAGTATCCTGCCACCACCAATAGCAGATGATGAGGATGGAACATGCGTTGCACACCTTCCCTCCTCAGGCAGTTCGAGTGAACTGCCAGGACATGGGTCTGGGTTGTTTATTTTGTCTTTGCCCTTCGTGCCAGTCCAGTTCTGGCTGAGGAAGTACACAGTCTAGCTGCACTCACATGCACCCGCTGTCATTTTGACTCATGTGGGTGTAAGGGAGGCTGATGTGTGGTTTGTTGGGATTTCAGGCTGTGCAGGGGGGCCTGTAGGCTAGCTGCTGAGGATCTTCCAAAACTAAGCCTCAAATGAAACAGTGAATTAAGCTATGACATATGCAAGACATCATTTCAGTATTTATGTTTGCAGCCTCCAGCTCCAGTATCAAAATGTCTCGGAGCTGAGTGCAATAAATAGCCAGTTCACAGAGGAGTTGGCAAGATTTATTGTTTACGATTCTGCACAAATAGTGTTGACAGATTTCTTTTGATACAGGAATGGCTTCTGCATTCAAATCACTGAAGTGAGCTAGACTTGGAAGGATTTAGCCCCAGCTGAAGTCTGTATCATTAGGTGCCTGTAATTCCTTGCATGCTGTGTTTTAAACAGTGCCATATAAAGGGGCTTTATACAGACAGCGATGTTGTGCTGCCCTTCTGAAATAGCAATCCTGGCATTATCTCTTTGGCTGGTGTTATATCATTATAATTAAATGATAGTCGTTACTGGCTATTCAGTAGAGTCCTTAATGTGTGGGATATGCTGCAGTAATTGAAACATGCAGAAAGCATCCCATGAAATTTACAGTCTGAGGCTTTGGTACAAGTGCCATGGAATCAATGGGAAGTTTTTTCTTGATTTCAGTAGGAGCTGGATCTTGCCCAAATAGCGCAAAGCAGCCTCCCACGCTCCAGAACAAATACAGAGAGGCATATGGTTACTGTCAAGGGAACAGGTGGATACTCATATGGTCTGTAAAGGAGCTGGAGACAGCTTGTTGCATTTTGATACGAAGGTTATTCCAGGCAACTGGAATGGTGTGAAGAAGTACAGCAGAGGCAGCAGAAACAGGCATGGATGAGGCTGGGATACAAGAGAGAGAGGGGAAGCCCGACACAAAGCTATGCAGAGCTTTGGAAATGAGGAAAAATTTAATTACATATGTGAAAGTAGATGGAAAACTCAGCATGTTTGAGAGAAGAGGGCTTTGTGGGGGTCATTTCTGGGGCTGGAGGTATTTGTGGAGGATGAACAGGATGGCCCATGGGTGGGTGGAGTGGGAATAGGGCAGTACCCTTGGTGTAGAAAGCTGTGCCATGGCTGCTGCTGAAGACTTGTCCCCTTTCCCTCCCTTGCCAGGCATGTGGTTACAGGAAAAAACAGCCAGGATGGTGCCCCTCACCTAGGGCACAGTGCTGAGCCGTGGCACGGGTAGCTGGGGTTGTCACACACAGTGTCAGCAGCCTGACAGCCCAGGCTTCATGTTGCTCTCACCTCTGGAGAGCAGTAAATTAGTGGACCAGCAGAACTGCCTCCTCTTCTGGGTTTGAAAACAAGATCCTCTTTAAGGCCCTGCCTTTCAGCACAGCAGGAAACCAAAATTTTCTGATAGCAGAGATGAGATATGGCTTCAGTGGGGCAGCACTGGGTACAGAGACTTGTTCCTGTGCACTTGTCCCCCACATGAAGCTGGTGCTTTAGTCCCGTGGGCACACGCATGGTCAGTACAGGTCATACTGAGAATATTCATCTCTCCTCTGCCCCAGGCTTGGAATAGTCTTTGTGTTTGCTGGGACTGGCTGGAGTGGGTCTTCATCAACTCAGGCTGGGAAACTCAGATAATCTCAAGAAATGAGCAAGTGAAGACATTTTTGTGCAGCAAACCTGAATATGGGTTAGTCCATTGCGTTAAGGTGAGATACTGCAGATGCTCAAAACACAGCAAGGACTTACAAAGTGTTGTCATGCAGTAGATCAGAGATCTGCTAGAGATCTCATAAAGACTACTGCAAACCCTTCCTTGTAGTAAACTGCAGTTCATAACTTTATAATGGGAGCCATTGTCTTCTTGCCATTTGCAAAATCAAGGCAATAAAAAGTAATTAAAGAAATGAAGAAGAATCCTCTGTGTATGAGAGAATTTTGTAACTGGAACTCCTTGTTTATACTTGCTCAGCAATTAAGTTTCTGCGATGCTAAAATAGGAATGTTAATAATTTGGAAATGCTAAATCAGCACCATAGTAGTTATTCTTCTAAAGGATGTGTTTGGAAAAGTATTGAGAGAGATAACTGATCCTAGTTGCTATTGTTTTATTAACTCGGGAGTAGCTTATAAGAGTCTCCTCAAGTATTTATCTGATATATCTGCCAGTTCCAAGAAGCTCTTTCTGTGTGAACAAGGCCGTGTTTGTCCCAAAGTGCTAACCAGTCACTCCTGTTAAATCAAGTGAAGAGAAGAACTACCAAAAGACCATGGAGAGATGGTATGGACACATATTAGTGCAAAGATACTCTTCTGTACTCAAAGAAAGCTTTGAGTTGTCTTTAAATCTCTTTAAATCACTTTATTCTTAAACTTGGAGCTAAGAGCAAAGTGGCTGTACATCTCCCAAGACAGCTTTGCCTATGTCTGTGAGAAAGACAGTTTAGCACAGTGAGGTGGCGAGTTCCGTGGCCAAAAGCCCATTTAGCACTGCAGTCGCACAGGGTCCCTCTCGCAGGGCTCTGCTTGTCACCAGTTGCTGTGAGCACATCAGAAGGGGCTCAACAAAGCCAGTTGCTCTTCCCAAAATAAAAGTAATTACCAATATGGAGCTGGAGATGGCCTGGCACGTACCTGCATTAGGCCAATCCGTTTGCTTGTCATATTTGCTCAGGCTTGTGTAGTTTCTGCGAGTAGCTGGGCAGCGCTACACAATAGATTGCATTACGTTTATTGCAAAAACATGCAAAATGCCAAGAAACCAGTGGCTGGGGTTGGAAGGATGAGATGTTAACAGTGCAGCGTGAGCTCCCCCTGCACGCAGCCACTGGGAAGTCCTGCCTTTCCCCAGCCCTCCCGTTTCTGCCCTCTTCCCCCCTTTCTCGTGTCACGCAATATATGTAGCCTGAGAAAAAAAAAAAAAACAACACATGTCAGTTATTTAAGTCTTCTTAAAGTCCAGTAAACGCAGATCACTCACAGGAGATGTCAAGCAGGTGAACACTGTCCCTGCAAGGTGCTCGGGGCTTTGACTTTGTTATGCCCTCAGCCCTGGCCTTTTCTGGGCTCTGCACTAAGAGATGCTTCAGCCCCAGGGTACAGCAGTGTACAGACCCAAAGCAAGTCCTTTCACCCTCTGCTTTACCAGCAGCAATGCAATCAGAAAGTAAAATTGGCATCTAGAGTATCTTGCACAATAAACATAACAAAATATTTACCTAAGTACCGCATTTCAATGAGGTCAAAGGTTTGTGTGTTCCCATTTGAAGGTGAATGATCCTCTCAGCAGGGAGCAGACTGCACATTCTCAACAGAAAAATCATCTAGATACAGCTATATAAATGAAAATATAAAGTGTCTGGAGTGACAGGCAGTCTAAAGGAGGGAACACGTGGATCAGATTGGCACCTTGAATGATGTCAAGTATTGTGTAAGTTGGATGCTAAAGGAAAAGGAATACTGCATCCATATAAAATGTGATAAGTTAAATTTATGTTTAAAAATTAAAGCAAGACCATTTATGGTGTGGCTACCTAAATTATTGGTTCCATAATTCTGGCTATCCTTTTTTAATGTCAAATTCAGTGCAGTGTTTCTGTGAGATATGTACTTGGCATATACAGCCAGCTCCCATCCAGTTTCGAAACACAGTATTGGTCTCCACTCCAGTGTTTTGTAGGGTATAGAAATGTCACAGAAGTTAACTAAGGCTACCCAAGTGGAGCAGCTGGAGAATGTTCTCATAAGGAAAGTAACAAACACACTTGACTAAAACCTGCCAGTCTGGTAGTGCTTATACAAGTTCCTCCCTGTCAGTCTGGGTATGTTCTGAGAGGAATTCTGTTGACCGTGTGCATCAAACGAGAGAGCTGATATTCCACGCTCAGGTGTGACGCAGAGTGTGCGCAAAGGCCATTGCATGTGCTGCTGGTATGTTCACAGAGCTTTTCTTTCCAAGAGTCGGGCTGACCCTGGGCAGCTTGCTCATGCTCAGCTGTCCAGCACTGCGAGGGGCACCCACTCGCCCCTCATCTTCTGCCAGCAGCCTCACCCCACACCAGACAGCGCGTGGTTTGGGGTGGCTCTGTACTTGTCGGATCACTTCCAGCAACCTGTTAGTGCCAGCAGACCCAGCTCTGATGCCAGCTAAGGAGCTTAGTGAGCACGTTCTAAAAGCATCCAGGCCGTGTTTGTGCTTTTAACAAGTATTGCTGAGAGCAGCACGTGTAGGCTGAGTCAGCGGGGCAGGGAGGATGAGGAGGCAGGCAGTGCAATGGGAGAGGCCGGTATGGCGGGGAAAGCGTTGCTCCTCCTTTTCTCAGCCCTCCTGATGAGGCTTCTTCTTTGCTGCCCCTTATTTTCATTTTTCCACGGGAGCTCTTGGCTTTCCACGTGTCCCCGCGGAGCAAGAATATGGAGCTCTAGCAAAACCCCTCGCGGTCCCTCGGCTCTTTCTGAGCCATCTCCCCCTTCCCACGGCATCACAGCTGCGATGCTTTTTCCCCTGCCGATGCTGCGGCATTGACCGAGTTCCTCTCAGCCAGGCCCGGGCTGGCCCCAGCTCTGCCGGCAGAGGTCAGCAGGACCATCCCCACCGCCGGCCAGGGCCAGCACCGGCCCCTGCCCCGGCCCCTGCACCGACCCCCGCCCCGGGCAACGCGGGACGGGCCAGCAGCGGCCCCCTGCCCCCAGGGGTGTGGGACTGGGACGGGCCCGGGCAGTGGCTCCGGGAAATTCCTTGGGGAATAAAGTAGGTGCTCCTGAAACTCGGATTGTTTTGTCAAAAAGTGAAAAAAAAAACCCACCAAAAAACAGTGTTCAAAGTAAATCCGAGAAGCACATTTGGTAAATAACTTGGTGTCTGGAGCAATGCTGGGGATGAGGGTTTGAGGGCAAAGCTCCCCAAGTTGTCTGCTCTTCACAGGGTTTATCAGGTGTTGAGGTTTCCCTTCAGGAGCTGGGAGCAGCCCTCACTCTGTCGGGGGAGCTAATTGCCTGCTATCTTCTCTCAGGTGCCTGGAGATTGCAGTGACAAGTAACAAATGGGGTCCAGAGCAAGCATGTGTGGGACAGGCAGGTAGCATCCCCCAGGATGAGGACCACTGAATTCAAAGAGTCTTCAGGGAGCATATTTAGTGCAACTGTGCTTTGAGAGTCAGCAAGTAAAATAACCAAATTGCCACCTTTGTGAGTGATGTGAAACTTCTCTGTTTCAGTAACATCTCCAGGAGGTAAGAACTGTTTGGCTCAATTCAATTTGTTAAAACAATTGAAATTATTTTACCTAAGTAGGATGATAACCATTGATGGACTGTGCGATGGTACCGGTAAGTTGAAGAAATTGCAGCTTTTTACATCTGTCATCCATGATAATTGCTTAGTGAATAGCCAAATATTCATTTTGATGTCCCAGAAATGCCGTCATTAGGCATTTAGGTCTAACCCTGACAATCAGAAGCAGCGGTTTGGGCTTTTAAAAGTTCAAGCTAAAGCTAAAGACTTGCACCATGGGGAAAAGTTATACTAGAGGGTGTATTTAGGTCACAGGAACAGGAGAGCTAAACATTTCTTTCTGATTGACTTTCTGAAGTAAAAGGTGATGTAAGAAGGAACAAGAGTGGGAGATGTGAAAGGCAGTGTTATCCTCTCCTTCTTACTCAGCTCTCTGGGACACTGCTTACCAGTTATTCTGTTGGCAATAACAAAAAAACAGCATTGATTGATTCTCCTCCAAGAATTTTTAAGTGACTGCAGTAGGATTACATGTTGTCCCTGTGTTACAAACATCCTCACAGAAAAACAGGATTATGTGGTCCTCTTAGTTTAAACCATAGGGAAGGACCAGCCTTTCATCTTAAAGAGACTTTTATTCCTGAAAATAAGGATTTCCTGAGGCTGGGGCTTAGGCTCTTGCAGAGGGGGTGCTGGTGTGAGCTGTCACCAGCCTGGCAGAGGGGCTTGCTGTGTGGCATGCAGGTTGTGCACTGGGCCAATGAGGGCACTCCACAGCTGATGCTTCCTGTTCCCAGTCAGCCATGGATGTCCACAGAAGTCCTTCCCTAACATGCAGAACCAGGGCTTTGCACAAGCCTGCTTAAAGTTACAGAAAAACTGCAGTTTGCTTCTCCTGCCTTTGGTGTTTATGAGATCTCCAGACGGGGCTTTGTGGGATTTGTGGCACTGCCATGGGGATTTCTGTAGTACTTTCCCAGTTGCCCTCATCACCTCCATACCCTGGTGTTAGTAAAAAGGGCCAGGAGAGGAGGGACTGCTTTTCCCACAGAGTGCACACACCTGCCTGTACAAAGTGTCCTGGTCTCAGTGAGCTTCCCTTCCTGCTTCACTTCTTAACACCACAAAAACCTTCCTCAGCACAATTTTTCTACCAGAGATGCTTCTCTATTCCCATGAAAAGGCATTTGACGCTGACCACTCCTTTGGGAAGGAGGAATGTATCCAGATACCTGCAATCTTCCATCATAGACTTGGGCAACCAATAGGCAGAGAGAATCCTCCTTCCCATTCAGAATTTGTTACTTGGGATTCTGCCGTTCATTAGCCTCCTTCCACACTTCCCTGCTCCTGCATTAACCCACAGCAGCTGCAGCCTCCACAGCTGAAGGTGGGGCTTTATTAGGGTTTAATTAGCTGTGATCTGGTCCTCATCAGAGACAGCTTGTGTCATGAGGTGTTCATAGCCTTGGAAAGCCATCTCCTCGTGTTAGAGATCGCCTGTGGTCCTTGTAGGTCTTACCTGAACAAGGGTGTGTATGAGGTGCATAAAACTGTGTATGTTGGCACTTGCATTGAGGTAAGGTTGATCCTTTTGGAGAAGTTAAAACTGTGCTTAAGGATTAATGACTTTTTCTCAAGTCACATGTGCTACTGCATCTCCCCTGGCCCTGTGGCAGCAGGAAGTGTTGACTTCAGGCAAAGTCAAACTGATGAAACACAGTGTGATGGATAAATCACAAAAGCAGAGTTTAGCATCTTTTCCTGTTTCCTCTGTGTCATGTAACATTGACCAAGTGTTTTAATCAGCACAGACCCTTTGGGGATATAAATGAGCATAGCTCAGCTGACTCTGGGGAAGATATTTGTTTCCTGGGAGTCTGGTACTGTGTCTTAACTCCTTGCCTTCAGCACAGGGCTGCTAATCAGGGTTTCATTGTTGTTGTTGAAGGATATTGAACTGTGCTGTTGTTATTATTGATTTAATATTATCCGGTTTCTGGATTCTGCCTCAGAGGTTTTAATCTCAGGTTTGCCTATTTTGATACACTTAGGTAAATATTGTAACAAAGAACTCAATTACTCTCTTACCACTAGGTCAGTTGGAAGTGATTTGTATAATGACCATAGAGAGCTCTGTGTTTTGTATTAATGTTTTTAATTCCTCTGTGCTAAAAGAGTTGATTATAGCTAAAAGCAGGGAACATATTTTTCATTTCTAATTTGGATTCTTTTCATTACCAAGTACTAACAAGGCACCAAAAATAGCATGGACAAAAACAGTGTGGCTAGTTAAGAAAAATGCCATGAGAGATTAGCAAAGTATACATAGACACAAACCATATGCAGACAAGAAAGACGTAGGACAAAACACAACAGTTTTATCAGGTAAGCACCCACACAGCAGCATGTGTCATATATCAAAGAGGCACCGACTGTAAACAGCATCCTGTGGTTTGCAGCAAGTAGAAAGGCTCCCAATAAAAGCTTGATCATCCCTCTTTGGTTTCACAAGCCATCCTGGATAGGGATTGCAAAATTGAGTTGCAAGCATCAAAAGGAGAGGAGTCATCCTAAACCATGTCTGTAAGTTCCTCTGAGATCCAGAAGGCTGCAAGTATTGAGAGCTTGGCAAAGACTGGATTCCAGCTCTGTTGGAAACTCTCACTTTGTGTCATGTATAGAGCTCTCATAAATGCTATGAGGTAAAACCAGATAGCACAAGGGCAATTCTGCTTTCCTCTCAGTGTCCATAATGTGGATGACATTCCAAATTCCTAATAAAAAATACTTAAAAGTAAGCCAACTGCTAACTGATCAAAGCCTGAGGGATAAAAATGTAACCCCCATTTTTGTGCATGAACAAGGACTGTAGTAATAGAACAGGACAGAAAAGTGCTGTTTGTTATTTATCTATTTATCTCGCTTCCAACTGTTTAGACTTGGCTTTGGGGTCTTTCACATTATAATTTCCTGAAGTAGGCAGGCAGCAATGCTGGGAAGCAATTCTGTACAGCCAGAAGGAATATGCAGTGCACTCTTTTATGAAAATACTCCTGTTTGATAGGCTTCCCAACCTGAAATGAAGGTCACTGACTTTTATGTGTGCAGAATGGTCTCTGTTCAGGGAATGCGTGGCTTTTGTTACTATGTGAAATACAGAGGTGGTTACAGAATTCGTTTTTAAGGTTAAAGTTATTTCTCTACCACCTGTCTCCCAGTACTAGTGGGAATATACCGGTGCCTGAGGGCAGCACTTCTCTGTTTAGCAAAGACACAGCAAAGAGAATAGCAACCTTATTTCAAGGTGTGCCAGTACTCAGGTGACCCTCATGGAAAGACCTTATGTACCTTAGGCTACATCAGTCTGAGAGAGTTGGATCGAGCCTGATTACATTAAGGTCAATGCAGCTGAGCAGCTTGGGTTTACATTGCTGCAGCTCTGAGACATACATAGCTGGGCAGCAGCAGGGCCCCAGTGCATGGGGACATCTGGGACAGTCAGGGTTGCTCATCTTACCAAGGCCTATCCAAACCCAGCACCTCCCTGGGTACAACAAGAGCTCTTTAAATGCAATTAGGACTTGGGTTACAGGCTGGTTTTGCTGTGTAATTATTGGCATTATTGCAGCATTATCAAACCTGAATTTCCCCGCTGATCTGGTGGATAATCCTTATGTCTGTGAAACAAAAGCCTTCTGCTCCACCCTGACCTCAGCCATCCGCCTCCTCCACCTGCACCCATAGCAGGTAAAGCACAGGACTTTCCAACCCAGCTTGTGGTTGTAATATCTCTTGTTTGCTGAATTATCTGTTTTGCTGAATACATGGTGTGAGAATGAGCCAGGGCAAAGGAGGGGACTTTTAGTTCAGCCCTTACCCAAGGTCAAAGAATACTAGCAAAAATTAGCCAAAAATATTTGTGTTTCCTGCCAATCCTTCTCAGTCATTTCTTTCTTTTTCCTTCTTTTTTTTCCTCTCCAAGTTTCACACAAAGCTCTGTCTTTAGGATTAGCTGTCTACAGGCAGCTCTTTGTATTCAGCTGAATTTAAGATTATGACTGAGCCATAAAAAGGGGAGAAAGGTGACACTGGAGAGTTTCTGCAGCAGTAAATCCTGAAATATTCAGACCCATGGCATTTTTGTAGCTGGTAAATGCCGAGTGAGGCCTTTCTGTTTAACACTGAGGCTCAAACCTGGTTAGATTTCACAGAAGAACCTGCTGTGCATCTCGGGTTTGGGTGGCATCACATACGTTTAAAGAGATCTTTCTGGTTAGATACTGAAATGCTGTTTCCATTTGCCCACCGTTTCCAGTGAAATTGCTGTTTGATGAAAATGTTCCCATTGTTAAACCTCACAGGCTGGAGAGCAGCCAAAGAGCATAGGAAGTGAGGAGGGAGCATCACCCTCATGAGGGCCAGAAGGACAAACATTGGGCTGTTGTGGCATCAGGACCTGCTTATCACACATGATTCAAAGTCTTTTTGAGTTCACTGTGAGGGAGTGGGAAGTGGATGTTCCCACCTGTTCTCTACTCTGGGCTGAAGGAAGGTAGAAAGCAGCCCTCTCTTACTCCCACTGAAAACAGGGAAGTATTTGCCTAAGTCATCAGCTGCTCTGCAGAGTTTGCGTTGTGCAGGAATGAACCAATGCACTTTCTGTACAGGTCTGCCCCAGGCATTCCACCCTGAGGAGGGGAGAGGTAGGAATACAGCTTTCCTCTAGTGCAAAACACAGTCTCCAGTGTGTAAATGTAACTATCAGCATATGTGTACAAAGACATGTTTAATTTAGGTTAACAGCACTTTTTCATGACATAGTGACCACCACTACTATTTACAGAATGCAAATGGAAAACTACGTAGTGTGCAGCGTGTAATGGTTACCAAGGGAAACTGGTTATGGTTGTGTGGAAGCTCATGGTTTTCCCAGAGTTGTACAGCTGAAGTTGGCACAGATGGAGGTTCCTTTTAGGGGTCTAGAAGCCCAGAAAACAAGGCTAGAGTGAAGAGTATTTGTTCCTGCTGGTTTTTGAACATTTACTTCTAGGACTTCAGTGTCAAAACCTTTCTGTGGATGACTGCTTGAACTTGCAGGAGAATAGGAGAATGAACCACTAAAGTTTTACTCTGGTGTCCAAACAGTCCTGAGCAGGTGATAGCTATGGAGTACTGGGATGTGCTTGATTCAGTATGTCTGTATGTGCATGGAGGTGTGTGTGCATCAGCAGCCTTATTCAAGTTCCAATTTATCACTGGAATTGTATCAAATCAACCACTAGTTACAGATACTTGTCCAAGGAAAAAATTAATGAAGTTTGAGGCTTTGTCCCCATGGTGACATCTATTTGAGTTTGGAATTGCATTAGTTTGAACTCACCAATTTTTATTTTCCTGCCACTAAAGTCACACCTCTTATCCTCTCACCTCTTTCTTCTCTTCCTACCCAACAATGACTGCATTTAAAAACTAAATTTCCTTTCAGGCAAAAAAGTACACAAGATAAATTTCCTCCATCCTTCACTGCCTTCAGGAAGCTGTAACGGCTGTAGTCTATACCTAAGTAGACTTCATGTGTAAATGCAAAATGAAAAATAATGGTTTGTCTTCCCCCGTGCTAAACAATTCAACTGCTATGATCAGATCTGTCCAAGTGTGATAGGTCTTCATCTATCCTTTAGTAATCACAGAGCTGACCACATTCACCCCTCCAATGACTCCACTGGGTTAGCAGAATTTGACCGAGTAAGAAAATCAGTGGTCTTTTGGGTTTGCTTGACATAGCACACAAAGAAACTCTTCAAAGGCTTGTGGTACGATGTAACCTTGAGTTCAACTCTAGTTTTAATGGCTACTTGGAAGATGACAAAGACCACACTCTTTGGGACATTGTTGTAGGGGTGAGAAGCCTCAAAACCACGTGGCCAAATCTAAGCATAAGTCTATGCAACCCACACAACTGCAGTGGCAGCTGTCAGAAGTATGCCAGAGAAAGCCATGCTCTTGGCTGACAACTGGAGAGCAGAGAGTCTGAAGCACAACTTAAAGGAAAAATGTTCCTTTGATGGATATCCAAAATTCGTGATTGCTTCCTTTGGGGATGAGCATGCTGTGCCTAGGGAGATTCTGATCATCCCTCAAAACAACACTGCAGTCAGCATGGATTGATGGTGTGACAGGAACCATGATCCATGAGCAGTGGCACTTAAAGCACTTGGTTTTGGTGAATTTGGGTGTTTGATTAACTTGTCAGAGGGAGAAGCCAAGCTGTGGTTGATGGGTAGAGCCAGGACCAGATTTATGTTTGTTAATGGTTTTCTGAACACTGAGAAGCTTTGCTCTTAAACAGCAGAAATTGTGTCCTAGCACCTGATTGTAGAAGGAATGTTCTCCCCTGCACTGACCTTCCCTGCACTGACATCATCCTTCCCTGCCTCAGTCTGTGCTTACAATCAAGTTAACTCTCACTAGCACGTATTTTATTAAATTTGGCTGTGAGAATGTCACTAATTATGAAGGGAAAAGCAAGAGTGAAGGTTGGGGGGGGGGGAAGGTGAAGGTTAAATTCAGACATTCATGAGTTTATGGGGCAGTTTGTCCTCAAATCAAAGCCAGGCATTCATGTCAAGCCACGTAAACAGAAATAAACGCTCATGTAAGAAGCAAAAGCCCCTAAGAATGTGCTTTCTTCACTCTTGCCCTCCTCCTGGCCCCAAGAAAAGCAATTGCTCAGAGCATGTTGCTATCCTGGACAATGTGATACCTCTAAACATAAAGAGAAAAAAATTTCCTTGCCAATAGACACATGCTCAGGCTTCAAAGGCTGCCATGTGCTGCACCTTCTGCTGTGAGCATAGCCTGCAAAATGGCCAGTGTAGGACCTCAGAACAGGGGCATGTGCACAGTCCTGGGATTAGGAGGACACATCCTGCTCTTTCTTGGGGTGTCCAATGATGTTTTTCCTCAGTGTTGTACCCTGTAAAAGGTTTAATTCAATGTAAAGTTTTGGGAAGCAATAGGAAAACTGATAACATTTTTAAAAAGCAAATTAACCTCAGATCCTCAGCTACCTTTTATTTACCAAACAGAAGAAGTTTCCCTGTGTGATACATTTCTTAAATTATAGGTTTCCCATTTCCTGGCATCCTAATAAAGTCTAGATGAATGATGAGAGAGTCTGCTGGGAGAATGAGTAAACATCTCCTACTGTCTGGAATGTAAGACGACTACTGTCTTATCCTTTGTTACAGGTTGTTAAGATAAAATTACCCTATATATCAACAGCACTGTCAATGAAATTAGAAAGGGCATTCTACCCCTAGGCTGCCTGGAGGGTTTGAGGAGGGAGGAGGGGAGGCAGTTGCTTCTCTGTTTATTTTGTTTTTTCATTTGCTGTAAAAGAAAGAAAGGGGTTTGCTTTGGGTTTTGGGGGCTTTGTTTTGGTTTTTTAAATGCAAATGAAAGAGGAGAAAAGCCAAGGAGAATGTGCAGAGTAGATTCTGGCTACCTCACTAGCTGTGCAAGCAGGACAAGAAAGAAACTGTGGCTTGATGCAAATCCTGGGACAGAGTGAACTGCAGTGGCAGCAAAGTTTGGTTGCAGAGAGTCCCTGCAACTGTAGAAACAGGGCAGGGGCTGTTGAGTCCCAGGGCTAAGGGCACTTCACCTCTCTGGGCTTTTTTCCTCAGCAAGTGTGTGCTCTGAGCAAGGCCTGCCTTGCATGCAGTGTCCTTAGGGGTGCTCTCCCACGGGGGATGCTGGTGGCCAGCAAGAAGGAGCACCTTGGGGTGTTTCAACAACAGCAACTCTCTCCTTCAGCACTTGAAAATTCCTTCTATTAGATGTGGTTAAACATAAACAGTGGGTTGAGAAGTTAAGAGATCTTAGGAGGACAGAGGCATATGTGCATGACAGATTCCCCAGAGCCTCATTCACATAGGAAGTGAAGCTGGCAAGGAACACTTTCCAGACAAGTGTCTTATTTTCAATTATTTACAATTCTCTTTAAATAGCAAAGACTCTTGGGGTAATGTGTGCAGGCTCTGCTTGCTGTAATGAGTACTCACTTGTGCAGTAGATCCTGCTGGTGGTCAGCACTGCCCTTCCCCTTGTCTGTGTGTGACTGTTCGGGAAGGGGAAGCAAATCCTGGCACTCCCATTCACACAACAGCTATCCTGGCTCCAGCAATGGCACCTGCAGCCTAGGGAGACTGCCTGGAGTAGGGAAGGGTGAAGATCAGCACTGAGCTGAAACAATGGGAGGTGAGGGTTTGGTCATTTGTATTTTTGAAAGGTCCAGTCATCTAATTCATCTCTGGGAAGTGCCTACACATTCAGTGTTTTCTCTAGATTTCCTCATGACACCTCTTAACCTCAAGTTTTCTCCAGTGATTTGCTTCATTTCTGTTTCCACCACTCTTTATCTGCTCCTCCAAATTTGCCAGCTACAGTTTTAGGAACACCCTGTTGCACATTTCTGTAATCCACTAACATGTCTGGTGTGTCTTTTATCAAATCTTGATGCTATTGCAGATTTACTGGTCTTTAGAGAGAAACCACTGGAAAAGATCTTCCTTCAGAAAGTATTTAGTCTCATCAGCATGCACTTGATCACCTGAACACTAGAAAACAGTCTATGCTCAGGAGAAATCTGGCACTGACCTGTTTTCCTTGCAATCATACTGCATTGCCAAAGTAATTACCTGTTTTAGACTCGTCATATTAGTTGTGTCTTCAGCTGTCACTGCTCTTGAATCCAGTAGCCATGACAGCAGGATCCTAAACTTAAAACCCATTCCCTCTATCACACACAGAATTAATTCTTTGCTCCAGCCACCTTACTGAGGTGATCGCTGTACTCCTGGAAGTGATGGGCTGTGCTGAAGCTCTGGGGTTCCTTGTGAAGGGACAGAGGTCTTGTGCAAGTCAAAGATAGCCTCATCACTCTGTGTCCTCAATAGTATCCATGCGAGCTTCTGTACTCTTTTGCCCTTCCTTTCTCTGTTCTTACCAAGCACTTTAGTTTTGCTTCTTTTTAAAAATAAAAAGTTGGCTTTCCATTTTTGAAACTCAGACATTTCACACGGTGTTTTCGTTTTGACGTCAGAAAGAAAGGTAAGTGAAAACAACACCAGAGCAAAGCTGCAAATAAAAAGCTGAACTTGGGTGAGAAATGCTCCTGGATTTGCAAGGCGAATAGTGTATTGGAAACTTTACATGTCACTCTCATGCACTTGTATGTGTGTGTGTACGTACACATGCACATGAGAATTCTCTGACAAGCTATAGGGCTTTGCTACAGTTTTTCCATCCCTAACCATGTCAGGAAGAAAATATCTTCATGCTCTATTCACAAAAGACTTTTGGCCTGTTTCCATTTGAATGTTACGCTTGTTTGCATAGGCAATTCATAGGGGAGTTCACAAAACCTCTTCTTGCCTCAATTTGTGAATAACAGCCCACTGCATGGGCTTAAAATGAAATTACATTGGAAAAGGGGCTGTTTTGGGATGCATGCATTTTGCACATATCCTTTAAATAACTCAGATATGTTTTCAAAGGTGGATGTTTTTCCTGAGGACTAAAGGACATGCTTGTACCACCTACTAATTTCTTCAGCTCCAAAACAGCACTAAGTAAATAGTGCTGAGGTTTTTGCCAGCTCAATGTTTCCAGCACTTGTATCTTCCCCTTAGAGAAATCCTTCATTAAAGGACAACCTCTTACTGTAATTCTTGCTGCTTAGTTTCCAGCAGGAAATCCTTCTCCTTCCCCTGTTCCCAGGCTAAGACTGTGATAACAGGGGCAAACCTCCTTTTCACAGTCCTACTGCCCAGCCACAAGCCACAGTGCCAATAGCAGCCAGAACAAAACGAGTGTTTGTCCTTATTAATCATGGGCACACAATCTGCAACCTGAACTGTGTACAGAAATGAATGGAAAAAGTGCAACCTGACCGCAAAAGTATTATTTTATAAATAAGGTCCTTTAGTAGTAGTTAATTGGTTACACATTTTGCTAGATTCATGGAACATTAAAAACTATCATATCCAAATTGACTGACTGAGTTCATGTTACATCTCCAAATTACCAATGACCATTTCGCCTTGCAACATCAGACCTTGGGTTCAGAAATCTAGCTCGAGGGCCTTTTTTAAGTACATGGCACATTTTTTTTTTTCCCCTAATAGAGATTGATTTAGTGTATGTTTAATGGCCCCATAAATCACTCAACATGCCCAACTCACATACAAATTCTGCCAAAAAGAAATTTTCAAGGAAGCAGATGCCTTGTTCTTGGAACCAATTTGCCTTGCTCTCTGTGTGCGCGTCAACCCACTGTTTCAAGATCCTCCTTATAAAAATGTTCTGCTCTCCCAGGTCTGAACATTGGTCATTTTCTCTGGAGCTGCTTTCTTACTATGCCAAGTTAAACTCGGGCCATTCCCCTGCTGTGCCCGTTCTGTCCTAGTGCCTTTTAGATCAGCAATAAATAAATTCATTGTGCATTTTCAACAAGAAGAAAAAGCAAAAGCCGGAGTCGCATTGTGCTCGCTCTTGTGAAGATCTATTGTGTGCAAAGTAGTGTGCTATCAAATGGCTTAGGTCATTTTTCATTACCCCACTGAGGATGCAGCTCAAAGCAGAGGATTATAGAAACTCATTTCCTTTGGTTAAGGGAAAAAAAAAAAAAAGAAAAGAGTTCACATTCAATAAACTCAAGGGCTATGACGCAATGTGGCCCTCAGAACCTTCCGAGCCGAGCTGTTAATAGCTTCCTTTCCCAGGACGTGGGTTTGCCCCATTCACTTATCGACTTTGATGCATTAGTAAAAGAAAATATCAACCCCTCATAACTCTCAGAAATGATACAATACATCACTTGAAAGTAAGCTAGGATCAACACGTTGTTAACTGTTTGATCTCTCGAGTCAAAATTAATGATAGGTGTTTTGCACACAAAAAAATGAATGTTAAAAGCCTATTTAAGCTAACTAAAGACATCCATACAACATCAGGGTTGAATTGGAGGTGATTTCCTGCAATGCAGCTGTTATAAGTTTATCAGTCTGCGGGTGGCAGTAACCAGTAATCATAACCAGATTGCAAAAGGGTGGGATGGAACTTATCTTTAAATAGAAGATCTAACTAACTAACTAAAGAAAGCTGGTTGAGAACTAAGTTCACGGTATTATTCACTAGAACACCCAAGGGTCTGGGAGAAGCCATTTTTTCTGTATATTTTAAATGAATGAAATGATTCTGAAGGTTTAACTGCTAGGCAGGGAGAAACCAAGGTTCATAATGATTAACAGCAGACCTCCTGCGCTCTGGTACTCACAGCATTTACACAATCCTGATAAGCCAGTATGAAAAGGCATTCAGAAGTGACTTCAGCTTTCTCCATTGAGATGTTGCCATAGGCTGTTGATGAACTTTTAGCTCATTCTCTCGTGGCGTGGAAAGATCTGAGATGCAGCATATACTTCAAGTAGAAGAGCGATTGAAAAAATTCCAAGAAACCTCTCTGAAGAGCCAAAGTGTTGCACTGTGAGACAATGCCCCTGGACAATTACAGCCTGTTAGTTTTAATGCATCTCGAATTGCTTCCGTCTGCAGCTGATCTGACCGCTGGAAACAGTCACTTTTGCAATGCCCTTTAATTTTTCTGATTTGTGTGTGGGTGGTATCTGTTGGTATTAATATGAATGTTTTCCGGATTGAATTAGAAGAAACAAGACAAGCTTTCAAAGTAGCATCAAGTTTCTTTGAGAAATGTGAACTCAGGAGCATGTAGAAGGCAGCGGGAAACCATTGAGGATGATTTGGGTCTGTCCCAGAGCACTGTTGTGTAAACACGAAAAGGAGTCACAGAGAAGTGCCACTGGATCCTCAGATCTCCCCAGCATCACTTGACAGTCTCTTCAGCCCTCTTTGTTTTCAGTTTCGCCAAAATCTCAGCCCTTTTTGGGCACTGCTTCAGGTGCTCCATCTCCATCCATTAGAGCTTGCAGGGACACTCCTGTTCCCTAACTCTGACGCCTACAGACTGCTGTTTTCTGTGCATGAAGGAATCCCTGTTACCAGTTTAAAATAGCTGCCGTGTTGGCTTTTCCCATCAATAGATCCAACAACTTTTTTTTTTTCTCCATAGATCTTTTAATTATTGCTTCAGAGGGGTTTTTCAGCAGAGAAAATCAGTGATAAACCAGAAAATTTTAAAGACATTTCATTGAAGACAGTTATTTCCAATTTTTGTTTTCTGAATCTTACTCAACAAAACCTCTTAGTTATCGCTGTGTAGCCATGGGATCAGCTCACTCTCTTCTTCTCCCTAATGGGACTGTCAAACCCTTAGCTGGCATAGCTGCCTGTTTGGCTGGCTGTGAGATGTAACATATCACAAATATCTGCAGAGGGTAAATTTTCCATTCAACAAAGTAGCAGAGAGAGAACAATATCATTCTCTATGTGAGGACAGGTGGATGGTGGCCAAACACTTGCCCCTTTTTTACTTACTCTGTGCATTTTCCCAGTTGCCAGTTACTGCCCTGGTACCACCTGGACTGGGCAGGACCTGTGGCCACTCAGGCCTTGCCCCCATGCCTGTCTACTCATGGAGTGTGATCACTCCTCACCATAATAAACTCCTATGCCCTCTTCTATGCAGTGCCAGGGATTGGCATGCTTTACAGCCTGTCTCGTTGTACCAGTTCCTTTAAAAATTCTGCCACATCTGCAAAATAAGAATTTTACAGACAGGGAAACTGAGACACTGATGAGTGATACCTCCTTCCCAAAGTTATGCAGTGGATGATGAGAAACAGAACAAGACTCCAGATCCAACTCCTTCCATATCATACTGAGTTACATCTTGTTTAAAGCACAGTAGTGAGTGTAGCAATTATCAAAATTCAATATAGGAGCTTTTTCTGTAGTAGGCTCTGAAATACTCTGTTCTGTTAATCATTTAAGATGTAGTAAGGGCTGTGTTAAGATGTTGTGTGGTTTGACACAATCCTTAAACTCAGGAACTCACTGTTAAAACACAGCCTATCGAGAGTGAGGGAAGCACTACCCATCAATTTAAAGTGGAGGAAAATCTATATGCAGAAAGCAGGGAAATGGGTAAACAACCAGTGAAGTAGTTCAGCCCGCTGTCACCCTATCCCCACTGCATCACCAAGTGCTGAATTCCTAAATGTGGAACCCAGATGCAAAAATAACAAAGACCACATTAAAGTGATGCTGATCATAGGAGCCAGGGCTCTAGAGGAAGATGCGGAAGTGCTTGGGAGGCTGATACAGGACTGGGGGGAAGAGAGCTTGGCCTACATCGCTTTCACAATGTGTAAGCAGAGAAAAGGTTCCTGTGCCTCTACCAAACTTCCTCCTGTGCAGCCTTGGGCAGCTGAGACTGCGTACACATGCCCATGGGCAGGGCTCCCAGCCCCTGTGCAGATGTGGGGCCTCCCTGCCTGTGAGACAAGCTTGGGAGATAACTGGCCTGGGAGAAATCCCTATTGCAAACCAGCCACGGGATGTGAAAAATCTACTTTTTTTTTTTTTTCCACCGGGCTTTCCAGGGGAGCAGTGATTTGACTAGAAACGTCCCAGCTGCCCACCTGCACCCTGTGAAAGCAACTCAAGTCCCCCATGAGAGGCATGCCTGGCTCTCCTGCCTCACCTGGCTGTTGACAGAACAAGGCTGGCTGTGAGAGAAACCCAAAAGCAGGACAGAGGCAGGTTCCTCCTAGTCCCCACTGTGTTGTAGGGCAGAAAGTCCCTCCACCATGAGGCCAGGCACACAAATGGCTTCTGGCTGGCAAAGGAGTCCATGAAAGGCTGTGTGAAGACACTACAATGAGGTGAAAGTGAACACCATCGTGCACTTCATAAAGAGATGATTGGTTCATTAGTGAGCACTTTGGGGTGGTAGCCTATGGGAAGGGCAGATATAGTCATCTCAAACTGTACCACCTGAGGGATGCCTTGTGATTGAGAAAACCTGATGGGTAACTTGTTGCCAAATGAGGTGAAAATGAGAAGCTCTCAGAAGGACTGAGTTAAAGGATTTTGAATCAGTCATGGAGAAGTTGAGCTGAATTTGGTGCCAGAAGCCTGGTGAGATAGGGACAAATCCTGAGGAGTTGAAACTCTTACAGTGCTTTGGTAGCTTCAGGAAGGTGTAAGCTGTCCTTTACCTGGAAGGATAAAGTGCTGATGTTACCTTGATGTTGTAGCCTGCTTCTCTTGAGAGGAAAAATGAGAAAGGTGACCTCTGGTGCTGGAGAGGTAAGCTTTATCTTTTCTAGTCCTAAATAAAATGATGTAGTAGTGTGAATGACTGACAAATAAGACAGTGTGGTTGATGTGGGAGAGTAGCTGGAGTGGCCAGAAATAGGATCAGCCTAGTCCAGCCTTGGGCAGAGTTGCCACCCTGTGTGGGGCACAGTGGCTGAACAGCCTTTTCTACCATTATCTGTTGGTCTTCAGCCAGCCTGGTTATGAATCTGAAAACAGAGGCTTTGAAATTTGGGGACTAGTCACTGACCAGACCATAGTTGCTGCCTCATTTGCTGTGGCTAGCAAAATGTGTCTGTTGGCTTGGTGTTTTGTGCTGTGTTCTGCTGTTCCTCTCTCTGCTCTGCTCACCACCAGGGTTGAGTATCACACAGAGCACAGGGAAAGTTCCTGCAAGCCCTTCCCGCCTTGCAGGCAAAGGGATCCCGAACTTTCACATTTTGCTGCTGTAGCATGTGCCTGTCCTCTGAGGAAGGGCGGGCGTTGTCCTCTACATGGCTAAAACCAGAAGTGTTGCTTGGATCAGGGGGTGAAGAAACAAGAGTAGGAAGTGATGTTCTGCTTTTGAAAGCTGCTTTGCTTGTCCTTGGAACAGCAGAGCTCTGGCTGAGTGATCCTGCTAGTCTGTGCCCCAGCCCTGGGCGGGATGTGGTGAGCTTTATCCCCGAGTGAGCCTGTTCCAGCTTTCTGAGTAATGCTGGCTTATTGGAATAAGCTTTCCTTTGATCTTGTAGACAGAATCCCACAACAGCTGCTCTGCAATAGATAAGGACAGCCCCTCTCCAGGCTGATGGGTTTGGAGATTAGCCCTCAGGATGTTGCACAAGGAAGGAGTGCAGCCTGTAAAGGTGCGAAGGGCCTGTCGGTGTGCGCACCTGCGGCTGGGCCCACAGACTCAGGGAAGAAAGCAGCTTGACTGTCTGGCAGGGCTGTAGTATGCTAGGTGGGATATCCGTGGGTGAACTTCTGCTTTGCCTCTCACTGCTGCATACCCACAACTGTTTCTTCTTATGGAGACAGGGGAGAAATGCTGTTCTTGCCTGCTAAACCAGGGGAATGTGTGCAGAATATGGAAGTTGCTTTAAAGACTTTTTAAAAACAAAACTTTTCCCTCACTTTAATGGAAATGGCTTAATTACAGACTTTCCTCCTAAAGTTTTTAGTAAGAAATTATCAAAACTTCTTATTGCAAACAGACTCTCTGAAATACGTTTTTGTGCATGACTTGACTTAAAGGTTGTTTTGGTGTTGCAAGAGAGAATGACACCATGTGCTTAAGAGAGATGTCTTTGGCAATGCTGATCTTTGTGCTATCTGCAGGGATCACAAAAACCTGTTGGATTTATGTATTTTCAGTAGGAAAATAGCTTTATATTCTTCTCAGAGTTTGAGGAGCAGGTGGTGAAAAGTATTCTGTATGGATGGTTTCAGAGTGTGGGTCACTGTGAGTCCAAGCATTGGTCCTTACAAGGAACCTACTACATTTTTTGGTAAGCTACTCAAGAGTGAAGGGGAGCTACTTAATGCCTGCAGTGGGGCTGTTCTGGCTCGTGTTGCCCCTTGGCCTTTGCATATTGCACCTTTCTTGGCACCTGGGGCTTTCGAGCTGTGATTTTCCCCTAACAGCAATGCTCAGCCCTCCCTGTGAGGAGCAGGACTTGGATTTGGAGGCTGCCAGAAGTGTGGGTGAGAGTGTGGAAATAACCTTTGCCTGTAGCTGAAGGTAGTCAGGAGTGGTGGTGGACATGACCTCACTTGTGCCCACTGCTCAGCATGAGTAACCAGTTCCATGCATTTCCATGCCAACCATTAATTTCCAGATGCAAGGACTAGCACGGTATTTTCCATTTCCAGATCTTGTTTGTACTGGCGTGATTTAAAATACTTTGTAATTATAGTTGTTCCTATAGTCAGACTGCCAGAGCGATTCATCGTGCTTAGGAGTTTCTTCTTAGCTAGCAATTTGGGTAATGACAGTAATTCAGATAATCTATCTTCGTGGCCTTGTGGCTTTCAGAAGTATAGAGGGGTTTTTTGTTGTTTTTTAGAGCTGTAGCCCTGTTTCTATATATAGCTCTGTGGATATCTAGCATTCTAGATGTGTTAAACTCTACTGAGAAATTCCAGTCCCGTTGCCACAAACTTTCGGATGTTGTTCTTCATGTGAATGCAATCAAGTAAATGGAGAAACGGAATGGAAGAGGCAGAGGGGTGAGCTTGGCAGGCTTCTGTGGGCACTGGTGGATTATGTTGCCGGGCAGTTTTGGGGTTTGTGTGTGCACCAGCAGCTTCTCCTCACATTGAGTGATTGTGAATATGCTGGACTTTTTGCTCTGAGCTGATCAGATAGGATAGAGGTGAAAGAGGCCAGGGCACAAGGAGAAACCCAAGGTGTTGGCACAGAGGTGTGTGAGGTGGGCTCTGCCCAGAGGGATATGCTGGTGATGCTTGATCAAGCTCTGTGCCAGCTTCCCCCACTAACAGCTGAGATGAGATGTGGCAGTTTCCTCTCAAAGATGAGGTGGCCTTAATGAGTACAACTTCAGGCAGCAGTTGAGCTTCATTTTGGCTGACAACTCTGAACCCAGTAAACAGTTTTGGCAGCCAAATGTGACAACATCCTATTGAACAGAACAAATCCTTCACTTTTGAGAAGATGGCTGAATCCCAAAGCTGCTCTCATTTGCTGGTTAAGCCTACCACCAACAGAGATGCTCCTAAATTACTTGTGGGAGAAACTGGCCAGACAGATCAGAGGCAGACATCTCCTCTAGCCTGCAATTAGATGTGCTGCTTGCTTTGAGAAGAGGCCAAAGCAAACAGCAAGTAGCAATTAAGGTAGGCACCAGCAATGGAGACCTAAAATATGGGGCACTGTGTCTATCAGCTCTCGCTGTTCAGTAAAGGTCTCTCCTTAATTTGACTGAAGAGCAAAGTGCTCTGTAGCTCAATACTTTTGTGTGTGAATCAAGTAACTGTTGTTTTTCCCAGATGATTCTTGCATGTACGGGAGGGTGTGAGAGGCAGATGTTAGTTAAATGTAAACTCTTCTGCAAATGTGTGTGTTGCTCTTTGTTACCCTCCCTTCAGAGACAGGTAACAGGTGAAAAGATTGTGCCTCTGTACAATTAACCCCTATATTTTCAACTGGAGACTGACAAAGCTGGGGGATCCTGAGTCTAAAGCAAGCCCTTGAAGTCATTATTGTCATACTGACAATAAATCAATCAAAATCTTTTTTTTTTGAGGTCCTAAGTAGTAGGAGCAGTGAATTCAGACTCTTTGATATTCTGTGACCACATAGCACATTGAAGATCGTAGGAAGGAGCTGTTGAATATGCAGCACATCATGTCCAGGAGGTGTTTGCGTCCATAGTGTGTATGGGAAGCTGTGTGTTTCCTGTGAAGCAAGAAAACTTTACTGAAATCCATCTGAATTCAGAATCTTCGTGTAAATGGAGATTCAGGTATCAATGGTTTTCTTTGTGGAAACCTATGTACAAGGTTGTCTCTGCTGCTTTCCAGAAATCTGAAAGCTAAATCAAATGAAATATTGTTGTAATCCACCTCTAGAACCAGAGAGTCTTAACAGATGCATCAAAGCCCATGTGGCAGCAGGACCAGTGAGGGCCAAATGGTTTCTTTGTGATGCCTGTACAAGTATGCAAGGAGGTGCAGTGGAAGGTACTTTGGAGACATAACAAAAGAGATATTGGGCATCTTACACTCAAGAAAAAAAAGGTGAAACTTGAGGTTAGCTCCATTGCAGAAATACTCAATTTATTCACAGAAATCTGTTGTCTGGAAAAAGGACAGGGTGCTTTTATTGCCTGAAGCTACTGTAGGTTTTGAAGCTCTCTTCCAAACCTGCATGGGGGTTCACCTTCCCAGTTCTTAGGACCATAGCTGAGTTACCTTGCTTTTTTCAATTGTACGTGCACACACATAGGTATTAGAAACATGTAAACACGTACATACATGGCTGCAAGGGTATCCAAAGCACAGAGGGGTGAGGACTTGCCAAAGCAGGCTCAGTGCTGGAAAAACTCAGGCGGTTCAGGAAGATGGCTTGAAATTAGTGCTGGAAAATAAACATCAGAAGGGTTGGCGTGAACTCATTTGCAAGTGTTAAAAGAACCATCTGTGTCTGCCTCACTAATGTTTGCCCCTCCTCTCTGCAAACATCCAGTACAATCTGTGGCTTCCCATCAACCCGTCTTTGATGTCTTTTTTCCAGCGGATGTCCACAACATCTGAAATCCCTTCAAAACAACATTGCCGAGACTTTAACTGTGTGATCTTGATGCCATCACACTCTTATCAAGGGCCTTAAAGGCTTGGTAGCCTGTGGTCAAGTTTACTGCTTTCTTCAGCAATGAGAGAACTATATACTGCTGCCATCAAGAAGCAAAGGCGACAACAAGCTCATTAATGCTTGCTTTGCTAATGATAAATAGGAAGCCTTACCTTCAGCCTTGGAGATGAACAGTTTTCTTCATCATAAATGGGTGGGAGGAGGAGAACTACTTTGCCACCAAATCCATGATGCTGTCCCCATGTCTGTCTAGTAACTGCTGCTGCTGTAGGGACACCAGTATTCCAGGTCTCTCCTTAAAAGCCTGTGGCTTACAAAGTTCTCTGGTAGTTTGCACAAAGGGTTTTTAATCTATCCCTGTGTATCTGCAGGAGTGTTGTGCCTTGCTTGCAGTGTGGTAAGGAGTCACACAATATCTGTGCCACGCTCTTACAAATAGAATGTTGATCCTGTGTTTGAGTGATCAGCCAAGGACTGAACTAGATGATGACAATCCTCATGATCTGTTCCAGCTCTCTATTTGCTGAGCGTCTTTCAAGAAGAGGTAGGTGAATCATGGACTTGATACTTCCCAGGTCTTCTATGCCTTTTCATAAAGGGAAGGAGGACACGTCTGAGGACACATCAGAGAATGTCTGACATATGGTCTGGAAATTAAGCAAAAGCAACTCCAGTATCCTGCAGTGTTGGCAGAGATGTTTTTCTTTTTCATTTTCTGAGAGGTGCTGCAGCAGAAAACCAGATCTGCTTCTGCAAAGACTGTTGCTCCCATCTGGAGAACATAATATTTGACCTGTGGGCTTAATTTGCTGTCAGTCTTCAACAACTCCCAGGAAGGAGTCTCTATCTCTCTTAACTTGAGGCTATTGCCTTTTTCCCAAACAACAGGTTTCCCCAGGCTTGTTCTTGAGCCAAATGAGAAACATGAAACAAATAAATGCAAAATAAAATCCTCTTTTTTAACTAATACCAGTAAAAATGCTTTGAAGAGAGAATACTTTGCAAGTGCTAAATAGGATTGTCATTGCAACTCCACATTGCCGCTGCAGAGGAGTTGGGCTGCCCAGTGGAGTGTGTCACTGAAGACACATGTCTTTCTCTGGCTGGGATTTTTTTTAATTGAGCATCTTGTTCTCAGCTGCTACTAGAAAATCAGCAGGAAATCTCTCAAAGCTAGGAAGAGCTGGTACACTTTGTGCCTTGAATTGTTTATGCCTTTCCATCTACTCCCTTAAAGCTGGAGCTATTGCTTCTGCACAGAAGTCCCTTTAGCAGCTTTTGGAGGGAGCTGGCTGCCGTTCCTGACTGAAGACTGGAATGATTGCAAGATCATGAGTGAGTGACTGAAGTGGTGGAGAGGGTTGTGGGGGATACCTCAACCTACAGCCTAGACTTCATCCTGAGGCACACCAGCCTCACGGAAGTCCTTTACTGCCTTGTTGCATCCTTTTCTGTGGATCCAGTGGAAGAAATTGCAGGACTTTGGAGCCTCACTGCAGTGTCTCTTCCAAGTGTAGTTTAAACACATCCCCACTAGTATGGGCATGAAGAGCTTTGATTTCTTTTTTCCAGCAAGCCAAAAATACCAACTTCTAAAACATATCTGGAAATAAACAGTTATGTGATCTACTGAAATTTGTAACAAAGGACAAATTGAATCCTTCATGCTGTGTAACAGCCATAAACAAAGGCTTTATGGCTGAGAAGCTGTAGGCAATGTTCCAGCAAAATCAGATTTATTCCCTCACCACCCCCTGCAATCTAAGTCTCTGGAAATGGGAGTTCCAAAGGCTGTTCTGACACAACGTTAACTGCAGCTTCTTAAAATGAGACTGCCTGCCAGTTATGTGTTCTGTGCATGGTATGTGTCTGTATAACTGCACCAGCTTTTACAGTTGATTTCTCAGTAGTCATGTGCAACCAAAACAACTGATGAGCTGAACTTGGAATCACTTAAAAAAAAAAAAAAAGTCAGTCCACCTTCCAGTTAAGAAAAAGATTTCATGATTAAAGCTGCTCCAAGTCAATGGTGGCCCAACCTCTGTCATGTTCCTTCTCCCCAAAACCACTGGCTGGGTTTCTAGGGGAACTCTGCAAGATGGATATCAACACCTGGTTGTACTATTGCAAAGTGAGTAGCTGCATTTTTCTTCTCACAAATGCCTGGCCCTACCTCTACTTGATGTCCACTCCAAAATGTAGCCCTGAGGTTTCATGAAATTTATCCTTGGAGTAACTAAGCAAGTTCTGAAACTGCAGTCTGGCCAAATCATTCCCTGTTAAGAGCAATTCTACTCAGTGGATTCAAGAGCCAGTTTCTAGCTTCAGGAGTCAAATACAGGTCAGTAGATCACTGACAAATAATTAAAGAAATCTGAAGCAAAACTCTTCACATGCCAATTTGGGATCAACTGAGTATCTTGGTTTGTGCTTGTTTCTTGTATGCTTAGTATATAGTTGAAGATAGAAGCTGAAATGAGGAATTTGTTCTCATTAAGCAGTTGTCCAAATATCTCTCTTTTTAAAGAGGCTGACTAGTACTTGTGCCCAAGGCAGACAGATGTAGAGCCATCGACCTCTCTGCTCTTGTCTACAGCTTGTTATAAACACTGAACAAAATGGCTTAAATTGTTGGGACCTGAGAAATGATATCTTTGAGCTCTGACCCAGCATAACCAAATCCAGACACTGAATGTCTCTGTTTCCATGTATTTTATACAAAGCACCTGACACAGCAGCAACCAGTAACAAAGGAGTAAGTCCAGGTGCCTGCAACAGTTTACCTTCATTAGCCAAGCTAAAGGTCACCTTGCTGGTATCGCCATTAGTTTCTGGCACTAGCAGGGCCATTGTCCACTCTAGGCCCTAGCAGAGAGATCATGTTATAGAGGGTAAGATAGGAGCCAGGTTGAAAGGTTCCCAATATCTCTGTATGGCTTGCTCTGGAAATTTGGTATAAATCCAAAGTCGTGGGCTTGAGCAACAGGTGACAGCTGACGCACTAAAGCACTACACCTCTTCTGAGGACCTGGTAGCACCCCCACTTTTTCTTAAGAGTTGTTTAAAAATAAGACCATTAGCCCAAAGTTATCAGCAGCACAGAGCTGCTAACTCAAGAGTCACTTCAGCTTCCCATTCAGTAAGTGCATGTTTTTAATCACAGGCAAGCCTGTGAACATTGCAGGGAATGCAACCACTTGCCCCCTCCCACTGCAGACACAAATACTCCATTCCCCAGATAACTGCTGACTGGCCTGGGATTGAGTCTCATTGCAGAGAAGTAAGCCAGTTCTTTGAGGGTGAGGTTAATTCAAGCAGCTCCATGTAGATAGAGCCTTATCCTGCAAATGGTTAAATGCTTAACCAAGCCTGCAAGAATTAGTCAAGTACAAAGATACCTTTCTTTATGGGACTGAGACTGTAGACCCCTTTTCTCTCCTTGTCAGTATTTTTCCATGATGGCAAAAAAAGTGAAGTTGAACTCCTCTATGTCTATAAAACCAAACTCAAGCTGCCTAAAGACTGCTGTCTTCATTTGTAGAATTAATTCAAACATCAGGATTCTATTGATTGGAGAAAACAGCAGATTCGTCCCAAAGTGACAGACCTCACAATAGCAAAATAATTCTTACAATATTTAAACTATAAAGTTTGCTCCTACTGCCTGGTCAGCAAGTAGACACTAGGAAAACCAGCATGCAAGCTAGGAAATCAATCAGAACACTAAATGTGTTATCCACAACTGCTCTTTCTTAGCTGCTGGTTTAACAATACAAATTCTACTGTTAAGCACAAAAAGGGAATAAATATTTTTATTTAAAACAGGGTAACTCAAAGTGGCCATAATAACCCATTTATGTGGCTTTTGTACTTGGGTAATGAATGACTGTAGTATAAAGTGCTCTTAGTTTTTTGCCTCGAGGTCTTGTCAATCATTACCTGATAAATAAAAACTTCAAACAGGCCCCTTTTTAGCTTAATTGGGCAGGATTTCTCTCCAAAGGAACAGCCAAATACAGAGAATAACGTGTTTGTGGCAGCAATGGAAGTCAGCAGGCAGGGAGTTCAGATGAGAACATACAGAGGATGCAAATTCTGAACTCAAAAGATGAGTCTTTTGGGGTTTACTTATCCAGAAAGTGTCTGTTCCCTTTGCAGGCAGAGCTGAAAGGGTTGAACAGGGCAGGAGAAGAAATCCAGTGGCCTTTTGCAGTGCTGCTGAGCTGTGCTTGTGTGAGCTCTGCTCTCCCTCTCTGGTTTTAGGCTTTACAGCTGACACTTCCATAAAATCCAAAATCTTAAAATTACACTAAAGCTTTCTTTTATTATTATGAACATTGGCAGCAACAGAGACAGTTTCCTGCATAGGGACAAAAGGATCCTATTGTCAGTACTGGAACAGATCTAAAACAGCTCAATTAAGCAAACATAACATCCTCAAAGTTTGGCCTGAAAGGAAGTTAAAATAACTGATCTATAAAGTGTTTTAAATGTGCTTTAAAATGTCATTACTCAGATAAATCTAGCCATTTTGGAGCTGGCTCACTAGAGTTTTATGGCCCTGCCAGTTTATGGCAGCGTATGCGTTCACGGCAAGACTTCCTCTTCCAGAACAGTAGATGAGGAGACAAAGCCTCAGTAGCTGCAGGCTGAGGGGAGGCTGCAACCAGCTCTGAACAGAGCTTTGGCTCCTGGGCTGGGAAAGCTGCTCTGAAGCACATCAGGTTGTGTGTGTTTGTGGCAGAGCTGGAGACCAACTGATATTTCATGACATAAGGCTGGATGTGTTAAGCTGGTGGTAAAGCTGCTGTTGGCTGCAAGACTGGCACTGTCAAGCAGGAGAGGTTTTCTTTATTTTTCCTCCCCTTGCTGGAACCACCTCTGACTTACACTATGTCTAAATGCAGAGAGTTGGAGCCTGAGAAATCCAGAGAATCCTCCTTCTGACATTAGTTGACGCATACATAAGCTGAGTAAGCAACAGTTTAGGTCAGTAAAGGTCTTTGCACTGATGCTTCGCTGGGTTTCAGATCAGTGCATGAAGCAAACTTACCTACGAACCTGTAATGGCTTGTGAAAGATGGTAGTTTAACTCCAGAATTATGAAGATAAAGGCATCTGGATCAGCAGATACATCTACAGAAACTGGCGTAACTCCACTCATGGTTCAGAGTAAACAAGAACCCCGAAGTTGCTGTTATGCCCTAAAGATACAATATTTAGTTAACACAGGGATTAGGCCATTATTTTTTTCAGCTGCCTCCATAGCAATGCAGTGTGGTATCCAGAGTAGGAAACCTCATGCCAGCAGCATCTCTGAAATATGCTAAAACAATCTAAATTAGAAAATGTCAGCTTCTTGGCTGATGTTCCTTTGGAGTTTCTTTCTTCCTTTCTTGTGCCTCTATAATTTTATTGGGATGACTAAATCTCTGAACTATGTTAGCAGTAAACAGAACTAATTTACCCCCCGCTTCTTTGAAACAGCTGCTGACAGCTGCACTATAATTCAATCATGGATCTTTGCAGTGCAGACTGCACAAACATATTCAATTTTTTTTTGTATTCTGCCTTCTCTGCTGTATTTGGACTGAACTCATCGCACCAAATAGTGACATGTGCTACTTTTGCCTATACCTAGAGTCTGAGTTACATAACAACAGAGCATCAAGAGATAGTGCCAAGCCAGAAAGGTTTTTTTGACTATAGAGAGAATAACCACACAGATACACAGCATTGTTGGGATATCTTTTGTAAAGTTGCAGTGATTTATTTTACTAGTTTGTACAAAAAGCTTCTGACAACTGGTCTATGAAAAGAACCAGAACAGTGGATGCATTTTTGCCAACCAATAATAAATATCTTCTTAAATAAGGAAACAAATGTGTTTAGGAACTGAGAATCGTTTTTCCTGGATGTGATTGAAAAGGAATTCAGAGATGGAAATAAATAATTATTCTTCCGCTTGTGACAAGTATTTACATAAAAATGTACAAACAGTGAAGGTGATGTTGAGCCTAGCAACAGAAATCCTATTATTATGTTTTAAAAAAACCCCAAACACACAAAAACCAAAACAAACAATCCCCACATAATATTTAATATATGAATCCTATACAGCAAGATACCGTGGTCCAAGTTAAAAATGCAATACACCAACGCAGTGACCACCAACACTGAAACACCCCCAAGAAAAACTAATCCTTTACTACTAAATAGTGGAAGTTTAGGCATGGTTTAGCTTTTAACTCTCTAGGTAGCACCTTAACTTCCTTTAAGAGGTTTACAGAAGCACTGGTGTGTGTATGTGTACAATGTCAAAAGACAAGTCCAATCTCCATGACTTCAATACCTCTCTCTAAGTAAGAGATGCACTGAGGGCAGTTTTGGCTGTTTATTGTAAAGGACCTTGTCTGCAGGCTCCAGGGAAGGGTGGTCTTACAGCTTCAGCTCTTGTCCTGCCATTTGTCTGGCTGTGACTATTTGGCCCAAGTATCTCCTCAGGGCAGTCAGGAGGGTTGCCGGAGTTGTGCATGCCACAGCCACGTTGGTCCTGCAAATGTTTTAGGTGCCTGTGTTCAAAGCTGGGCACCACTGGCAATGTGGCAACTGCTCACCGAGGTCCCAGTCCAGAAACTACTGATGTCATGGAGACACTTCCACTTTACCATAAGTCTAATCCTGCTACTGAGAAAACTGCTGGGAAAATACCAATTGACTTAATTGAGATTAGAATTAGACCATCAGAAACAAGCTTCCAATTTATTTCATAGACAGCAATTTTTTTTTCCCTCTCTTTGCTTATTCTTTTTAAAGTGAGGCATCTGGTCTGGATTTGATCTGTGACTTAAAGGAAGAAGAGCAGTGAGTGATTTCCAGAATTGGGCGGTTGCATTCATTTATCTTCTTTCTCTAACTCTCCTCTAAGGCAAGAGACAGCGCCAAGTCCCCACTGCGGCTGAATCGCCCTGTCCACTCCCTGAGAACTGACACAGAACCATCTCCAGGGATTTACTGAGTTCTGGATCCATCTGTTGGAGGTTTAGGTTTTTGAAATTTGGAGATTTAAGAGCTGAGTGTGCTGTGGACCTGGGGTTTCATTGGACGGAAGTTTCTTTTTTATCTCCCTGGTGAAATGTGTGCCAATTCTACTTTTGTCATTGCAACATATGCCAAAGTGTTGAATTGGTTTGTGATTGGTTACTGCTACTTTGTATTCTTACACACAACAGCTTTAATTGAGGTTTAATTACTTAAGTGTGGTGTTTGTGTAACCTGTGACTTTAAAAGGAGGGAAAAGAGAAGCCTTGAGGGGATGTTTTCTTGCTCCTGGTTCCAGCTTGTTGGTGTGGCTCTTGAAAGGGATTTTAAATGTCTTTATTAAAGGTGAAGGCAATAATAGAGCAGGGGGGTTACTGTAAACACTGACCTTGGGAAGTAAGGCTTCCTGGCTTGTTTATAGCTGAGGCTGCATGGTGCTGGGATGTGTTACAGCATCTCCTGCGCCTCAGCCTCCATGTTTTTGAAAAAATCTTGGAACTTGTTCTGTCAGTGAAGTCAATGGACATTTTCCAAACAGCAGCAGGATCTTTAGCTGGCTTTCACAACCCCAACTGCTCAGGATACCCCAGCTAAAACGTTGGGTTTAATGCCTCTTTCTTAATGTTTTGCTGTTTTCCTATTTCAAGTTCGTAGCAAATTCAAATTCTTTCTGGTTGCTAGAGGAAAATTCCTTGTTAACAGGGAAAAAAAAAAAAGGTATACCCCAAAAGTTTTGTTCTTTGGAATGATTTCCCTCAGTTCTTTTGCTTGCCAATTTCCTTAGACTGATGTGGATTTTGTGTCGCTCAGAATCTCAAGAGCTGGAAGGGACCTCGAAATAGATCTTGCTGCTGTAGTTTAAAACTGGAAGTTGAATGTAATTAATCTTTGGTTTTGCTTATGAAATTGAATCAGAGGGATGGAAATAATAATTCTCTAACAAAATACCTGTTCACTCCAGGTATATTTTGTTCACTTTTTTATTGCAAACTGTGTTACAGGAACTACACATGCTTATTAGTCACAGCACATTCTCACCTTGGATAGAGGATTATTTTTTTAACTGACAGTCAACACTGGTGTGTTTGCAATCTTCAAAAAGACTTATTTGCAAAAGTATGTCTTGTAGGAGCCAATTTTGTAGGAAGATTTGGTTTAAAATGGCTTCTCTGGCTTGTTTCAGTTTACAAGCTCATTGTCTGTAATAAACTAAGACAAAATGTGTTCAAATGCCACTTAGATCCAGAAACTGTTCCATTGTCTGAACTTTCAGAAGCCTGGTCCTAAAAACTGACTGGGATTTTTTTTAAACCCATTGCTGGAGTGCTAACCTTTTCCCCTCCCCCACACAGTTGTACAAAACCACTCTTTACAAATAACTTCATTTTTTTTTTCCTTTTCTTTTCTACAAGTCTAATGACAGCCACATGCTCGTACCACCATGTTCCTGTATTTTTTTAAGATAACGTTGGAGCTGTCATCAAAATAGAGCACTGAGATGGCATTGAGTTGTGTAGGAGCACAGCAGGGTTTCGGCACAGTCTCTGGGTTTATAAAGTGAACCTGGAGAATGAAAGTAGAGGCATGTTAAGATTTACTTTTCCCCTCTCTTCCTCGATATTCTTCTTTCCCAGGCAACCTTCTGTCTGTCCCATGGATTCACTCAGACATGTTTTGAACACCTGGCTCTATGTACAAACATCTTGAGACGTGTCCTGTACGTATGGAGGCTGATGCAGGCACTCAAGCTGGATGTAGTTGGGAATCTTTCAGTGAGGCAGGTTTTCATTAGAAAACTGGTATGTCAGAGCAGTCAGTATTCTGCAGAAGTGTGCCTGTTATGTTAAAACTCTGCAGGATGTGCAGGTGAGCTTTTGTGAAATCCCACCAGCCCCGGGCAGTTGCTCCTGTCCCTATGCTGGAAGCACCAAGACCCTGTGCTCCCTGACGTGGGACCTCTGAGGAGAGGACAAATAAATAACAAGCAATGGACCAGGAGCAAAACCCACAGATATGTCTTCCTTGGAAATGCAGATATTTTTAGTTTCCCTATTATTTTTTGCAGTGTCATCCTTAGATGTACACAGGGCATGGGATGTAGATGAGGAGGTGCAGTGAAGCCTCTCATGCTCTGCAGATGTGTGCAGGGGTCTGAGATGTTAAGCTGGACCCAAGCTGGGCAGGGGGTCCAGGCAGGTCAGCTGTGGGTGCTGCACAGCCAGGGCTCTCAGGATCAGCTTTTGGCAGCAGCATACAGCAACAGCAGATCCTCAAACAGTTTTTCCAAGAGATGCCAGTAATGGGTCTCACATCCTGCTCTTTCTTTCACCTGCAGTGGGACTATACCACCAGTAAGATGTCTGTTGTAGGGCCCTCTTAAACTAGAGAGAGCACATTGATGCTTCCAGCAAAGATTCCTAGCCAACTGTTAATTCAGGCCACTCAAGCTAGACATGTTGAGCCAGATGCTGCAGGCATCTTAATAAGCCAACGTAGACTGATCTTCTCTTGTTAGTTTAGAGACTTTTTTGTGTATAAACTCATTTTAAGTAACACCTATCAGATATAACCGTACTAAGAGCTGCAATGCACCTACCAGTGTCTGTACAATGGCATGATTTGTAGCATTCATGTATGAATTCAACGGGAAAGCACATTCTCCTTCACAGTAATATGCAGCGTAGCCCTCTGGAGCAATGATCCAGTCCTTGATTAAATTGAAGACATTAGATTGTGGAGAAAGAGAGAAATATTGTGCAGTGAAACAAAAAGTAAACCACCACATGAATCTATCAACTCACCCACACACAATTACAGTGGCCTGCAGAATAAAAAATCTGCTACACTGGCCTTTCTAATGCTGTCTTAAACACCTCTAAAGTGTCTGCTTTGTCTGGAGGGACATAGCCCACTTTGCTAATGTGCCCACAGAGTAGCTGAACTTCAGGGTTTGGCTTTTTATCCATCCAGCACTGTCCTCCTGGCTGTCCACAAGGATCACTTCACCCAGCACTGAAATGCAGGTGCAAGCTCTCGGGAAAAAAAACCAAAACTCTGTCTTTGACCACATCTAAAAGAATCAATAGATGAAAAGGGATAGCTGCACGTGTCCAGCACTGCCAGAGGAAATCTAGACCACAGTTTCTCAAAAGGACTTAAGTGTCTAGAAAGACAGTCTCCCATTAAATTGCTGTGCTAACCTTGCAGCAGCACTGGTGAAGCATGCTAAAGGCAACATACAGTTAGCTTGATCTCACTATTGCAGCTTGATCAATGATGTGCAAAGTCACCCCAACTCCCACTGTGGCCACCCACAGCCCTTACCTGCCACCCCAGGTCCCTGAAGCTGACGTAGAGCTCGTGCTTCTTGCAGGCTTGCCGCTGGTCGCTGCTGCTGTTCTCTGCATGGGGAGAGGGGTGCGTGAGACTGAGCTGCTGCCACACTTGCTGTGTGCCCAGTGCCCGCACTGCCCTGATGGGGCTGGGCCATTGCTGCTCACCCTCTCCAGGGTTGCTTTTTCTAAGACTTTCAGTTGTACCTATAAACTAATGGCTGGATTTGGTACATATGAAATGCCTCTCTGGCTTTTTGTGCAAAGCCAAAAAATGACTGTGAAAATAGGTCTCTTTTTTTTCCTTCTTCTGGGCTTCCTCTGACCTCACACTAGCAAAAAGCAAAACTCTGGTTATTGCCTACTATATAAAAGAAGAACCTGTGAAAGGAGTGACAGGGAAGGGCATTCTTTACATTTTTTTCTAAATTTGTGTCTTTGAATCACCTGCATTACTGCTGAAACTCCCACCTTCAGGCCTACACAAGCAACGTATGACGTTAAGAGAATGCAGAATCTATACAGAAGTATAGTCTTCTTGCAATGAGGGACAATACTGAAGCCAAAGAATAAAGCATGGGTCTGAATCTTGGATCTGAACCATCTCTATCAGTGCATCTTTGAAAGTTGTGTTCATCTTGGACACAAATCAAAGTGTCAGAAACTATTTTTTCAACTCTTGTTGGAAGCAAACTCAACACAGGGTCCCCAAGCTGGGAGGACACTGGTTACAGGGATTTTTCCAACCTACTTGTAAGAAATTGTTTTGTCTGCTACTCATCCTTTAAAAATTGAATTGATATAAGAAATAGATGATAAAATGCACATTTCAACTACAGGCCATTTGTGCTTTGGGGGACTGCAAGATGCAGAGCTTGGAAACAAAAGCCATTGTAAACTATTTTAAGGGACTCTTGGATTTTAGATAAGAGATATAGAAATACATACATTTGGGCAGGTGAAAAGAAACCATATCTATTGCTAGGGCTGCAGAACAACATCATTAGTTCTAGAATGGGAATGACCTGATAAAATATAGGGAAGTTGCAACAAGACTGATGGGAGACAGTTCTCCCACAGCATTGCAGGTAACCTCAAGCAACCCAAGGCAAAAGTGAGTCACATAAGATGATACTGTGCCCTGTGTTGTCCTTCCACTTCTTGCAAGCCCTTCCATTCAGTGAAGCACTCGCAGAAACAGAGCTGGAATTTGCCCTTTGCTGTGGTTCCTGTTGGGAGGTCACCAAGGGCCCATTATTCTGAGGTATCACGTAATGAAGCCACATTTCTATTTCAAATGCCTGATGGAGTTTTCTTCCATATTAGGAAGTACAGCTCCTCCCAAAATAGCTGAAGTTATCCCAAGCAACAAATGGGTTTTCCTCTTCTGTACAAAACTTCTGAACTTTCTAGGGGCTAAACTTAAGATCCCAAACTGAAAATCTACAGTATTTTGATTTGGATGCACTGAAATATATTATTGTTTCAATCACTTAGTGCTTCAATGTAATTATCTTACATATCAAAATAAGAACTTATTTCATGTGGGAGAAATGGAGATTTTTCTGGCTAGGTGCCTTTTTCTTTTAAAAAACGGGATTAAGAAATCCCTCAGTTTAACATTGTTTCAAAGAAACATTATTTTTCTTACTGTTTTTGGAATAATCCCTAATGCCAAGTAGTTTCAAATCAGTAATTGAACACCAGTGGTAGACCAAAGAGACAACAGACAGACTGAATGTGGGAGAAACCATTCCCACGTTTACACACCCCCAGAACCCCTGACCCATCCACCCACACCGTACCTGCGATGTTGGACACCCGGAAAGCCTCCTGGTTCTTGGGTGGTTTCGATCGATTCTGGCTCCTTTGCTTCCCTCCCGTGGAGCGGATACTGCGGAGATGGACCTCGGTGGCTTTGAAGAAGGCGACTGTGAATGGCTGCTTGTTCTGTGGGCCATGCCTTCCAATGAGACCCGCCAGCTTGGGGTTGATGCTTTGCCCTTGATAACAGAATGGACTGATAAGAGGGCCTGCAGTAACTTTTGGTTTTCAGGAGATACGGTAAGGATAAGGGAGAGCTGCCTGGTTGGAAACGGTGATTCCTAGGTATGATTGTATGTGTCATTCCACCAAGGGTCTGCACTTAATGGGCAAAGCTCAGCACAGCTAACTCCATTTTATATCTGTGTGTAAAAGTTACAGAAAATAGCCCTACATATAATTATTTTACCCTAAATCCGCTTAGCATTAGCTTTTCCTGCATTCTTTAGAGGGGTTTCTTTAAGTTCACCAACCTATAATTTGAAGTGATCCTATAAAAGGAACCATAAAACTCAGCCCATAGGAACACTAAATTCCCACTGGAAGGTTATTAATTTAAAATAAAAATGCCTTGTATGAAATGCTGACTGAGTTCCAGAGAGGCTGTAACTGACAGAAACAAATAATTCTGTTATTTACAGACATTTTGCTTATTGCTCTATCTCAGCACCACTGTACCAAATAACTTTATTAGAAAACTGTTCATTACCATTCTTGCTTCCTTGATTTTTAGTAAAAGATGATCACATGGTTTCTCTGTAGAATTAAATCAGGAATTTACAAACAACAGAAGGAGGGAGTGGCAATGGGAATTGAACATTTCTCCCTGTTGCCTCCAAAGGATGTCTGGGTGCTGTTGTGAAATGCGGTGGTGATATCCAGAATTTCTCTGTTCCAAGCTACTGAGTACTCCTGCTAAGCTAACGTTCTGTTGATGGCTCTTGTGATCCTGTGGCTGAGGATAGTGCTAAGCCTTGTCAGTCACAAATCAAATATGCCAAAGGACAGATGACACTTTCCTAGAGAAGCCCTGGAAGGCAGCCTGGATGGGGAGAGCAAGCGAGGGGCTCTGCAGCCCACTGACAAAAATATCCTTATCTTACTAGTTTCTGACTATTGTGTGAAAAGAAGCTGTTAACTTGGAATATCTCTAGGTAATATTTTGTAACTACTGTTTTTAAGATGAGTAAGTAAATGCCAAGGCTTATAAATTATTGTCTTTATGGAATTATTTCCATCTTTGCCAAAAGAATGGTAAATGTAACAGACTCAGAATATGGGGACTATGGTCAAAGCCAAGAAAGAGACCAGCCTCAGACAGAGTCTATTTTCTATTTTTCTAAAAGTATGCAGCCCACCAAATAAGACCTGAGCTGCAATATATGGGATTTGTGGAGAAGGTTGGCTCAAGAGGTGTTTTAATGGGAACTTGGCAGCAGGACAACTGCCCAGCATGGCCAGGCCTTGCAAACTAGATAAAGCAAAACTAATCTTGGGACAGGGCACCAGGAAAGCTCAGGCAAAAATAGCAACAGCAAAACCTCATGTACATACATTTGTAAGGAGACACATATCAACAACTTCTTCACCACCTGCTTAAGCTACTTTCCAGAAACTTGCCCAAACAGTTTTCATTTTAAACATTTGAGTCTGAGCCCACAAAGTGCTTAAGCAAGTAGCTCATGCTAAATATATAAGTAGTTCCACTTGTGCTCAGGCTTTGCTTGATGGAAGCATTATTTCCTGAAAGCAAGCTCAGCTGTAGGAGTTTAGAGCTCACTCAATACTGCTCCTGTAGCTTTTCCTGCCCCTCCAAAGAAATCTTTCTGCTTCCCAAAGCTGTTTAAACTAGGAAGTATATCTATGGCTGTGTTTCCTCCAGTGTAAACTATTTTACCTTTACCAGTTCTCTAGAGATGAAGTCAGGAGCATGCAGTGAAAGGATGCAACTTCACACTAGTATGTTAATGGATTTGCATCTGGGCAGCGCTATTTAGCATCTGAGCAATGGATTCTTCACCTAATACCAATATATCATGTTGAAGACCAGTCTGGTGGCAGTGTTTCCTTAGTGCAAAAAAGGGTACATAATGCTTTGTATGCAAAGTAGCATATTTCTTTTTTAATAGAGATGGGGAAAATCCACTGATTTTTTTCCCTATACATCTGGAAAGCAAGGTTAAACACAGGACACGTGTAGTCACCCTTAGGCAATGATAAACGTCTCCCCAAAGAACTAATCTGTGCTCTTGAACTGTGGGACATGGCTTTTTCTGGTTTTATTAAGTTGCTTTTTTGACGTTGTCAAAAATGGGGTCTCAAGTGACAAACTAAGTAAACCAAAGTGGGCAGCTGCTGAGCCAGGCATTACCTATCAAGTGCTGAGCTGAGGGCTCACTGAAGGCTACTGAGTCACTCAAACATTTGTTCTGTTTGCTGTTCAAGATGATCCCCTTTTTTGAAGCGTAAACAAATACTCTTTGATTCCACCCAAGTTATACATGTCCATAGACTTACTTGGCAAGATTATAAAGAAATACAAACATCACTTTAGTTTCTTTTGTACTTCATCTGGACAGCGCTCATGATGTGAGAATGGTATTTAAATAGTCTGTATTGGCTTCATGATTGGCTTCAGATCTCTATATGTAATGATAGATACAGAGTAAAGTTGGAGGTTTTTTTCCCTAATTTACTTAAGATTTTGGGCTGTCCAAGAACGTAGCATTGCATCAAAATTCTGCTGTGTTTGCAGCACACAGTTTTCCTAAGAAGTTCAGATGTAAAAGCAGCTTTCTTGTTAGCACACACAGTAGGTCAAAACCCAAAAATGAAACTTGGGGAGCAAGGAAGGACACATCTTTGCCATCATTCAAAACAGAAAGACAAATTCACGTATATGGTGTAGAAATGTGAGTGCAAAGGTGTGCTGCCAGGGAACTTTGCTACAGAAGACAAGCAGACAATCGGGTCCTGCATCTCTGTGTTTAGTTTTTAAACACTACAGTTGGCTTTTCTAACTTCAGTAACAAGTTGATTGAAGTTTTTTGTTTATTTGTTTCGAGAAAGCAGTAGGTTATGTTGCCAAGGGTTGAAATCATATACAAACTCAGCTAGATTTCTCAGGAGTGCGAAAAGAAATCAAATTCCTCATTTTCATTGAGTTGAATAAAAGATGAGAATGCATTTATCACTGAACCTGGGAATTTCTGTCTTTGAAAGCTCTCTCTGTGACAGATCTGGCTATATGCTTTTAAGGATCCTCTTCTAATTGCTCCAGCAGAGCAGAGTTACTGTAAGTGTGTGCAAAGTTGCAGCATTTCCTTTGATGTAAGATCCTGAAAACCTCCATTGAAATTTGTAAGAGGCTCATAAACTATTTGTCTTCCTCCTTAATGCTGAAAATAGGGATTGATTTTTGCTGTAAAGTTCCTAGGGAAAGATGGGGAAGGACCAGAGCACTAAGACTTATCAGTGGAAGAGTGTGAGTGTGATCCTGTAGCACCTATAGCATTTAGAGATACAAAGCCCACTTCCAGCTATCACTTTTCTGTGGACTCTGGGCTAGGTCTATGATGATTTTCCTTTATGTGAACCACAACTGAACAAACGTGCCATGATTGTGGTTACCACTTCTGTACTTCCAAGTAGTTCATTTAGGAGGCAAGCTGGAAACTAGAAACAAGGACAAGTGTTTGAGAACAGGTTAAGCTTGTCTTGGCTGATAATTTGCCTTAGTGTTTTAAGAGTCTTAACATCTTTACATAAAGATGGCAAAAAGCATCTGTCACTGGGGTGGGGACTAGTAACATCCCTCTGTGCAGCTCCCACATGAGTAAAATCACCCATTTGTGTAAATGAATCTGCAAAATTACTTTGCACAGCCTTTATGCAAAATACTATTTCCTGGAAACATCCAAAGAGTTGCATAAAAACCAATAGCAAGTGATCTCATAGATGTATATCTGGAGAATGAAAGTATGTCATTAGATTACTATATTCAGAGTATTTATAATAGATTTGAGCTGGGTTTTGTTTAATCTCTCCTGTGAGGCAGCCAGGCAGTTGCAGACGGTCCTGGGAACCCCCTAGAAGATTCAGGGTACTCTGGACTCAAGATATTTGGAATTTTAACTTTAAAACAAAGCAGCATGACTTTTTAATTAAGACCTGGTCAGGAAAAAAAAATCCTGTCCTGACTCTTAACACATCCTTGCTGGAGATGTTTCTGAGCCACATCTTCCCACCCATTCCCAAATCTCACAGGTTTGTGCCATAGCATACTGCAGGCTTTGGACTCCAGACCAGGTGTGACTTTATTAGCCCTTTCTACTGCCACAAAGGAAATGAAAATAGTTTCTAGCTACTTTCTGGATTTGAAAGGACTTTTGTTCATATTAATGCTAGCCTTCTGCATCACTCAGTTGTGTCAGTTTGACATGTGACAGTTTCTTCCTCTCTTCTCAACTGGATTGCACTACCTGTAAATGAGCCAGAAGCATCCATGTGCCTTGACAGTGGTGCGTGCAAGACCTAATACTGAAATGACTGCAGACAGGTTACCAGTCTGTTAGAGCATCTGAGTACAACCTTAATCTGAACTCTGTCTAGGGATTATTTTATTATTATCATTAGTACCATTTTAGGCATATTCAGGAAAAAACATGCTTAAGAAGCCCTATTCAAAGGAAAGAGTACTGAATGCTTAAGGCTTCCCCTGACTGAGAACCGTGTACCTGAAACAAAGACTCAGTGGCTGACACTCACCATCGATGCCTTCCACAGAGAGCTGCAGGCCAAGATTGTGTTGGGGATTCACCACCCAGTGATTGCTGGTTGCAGTGATGTCAAACACCAGCCACCCTTCCTCTGCAGCCCAGATTGTTCGGGAGTCGAGCAGGAACAAATCTGAATCCCTGAAAGAAAGAAGTGGAATTCCCAGTCATCCAGGCAGTCTCTGCAGACATCCACACGCTTGGTCAGCCTCTCAGCAACAGCCAGGTTGTGCTGGAGCTGGTGCACTCCCCCCCTTAATCACCTTCAGATGAAGTGCTTTTCAAAAAAAAAAAAGGGAGGATGGGTTGAAGCAGAGTTGAGGTGGTTTTGGGTTACTCTGGGTTACAGTTAACCTTAGAGCTGCTGATGCAACTTCAGGAAAAAAAAGCCTCTCACCAGGCACAGATGTGCAAAATGATTGTTTGCATATTCAAACTTGGTAATTGGACAGACAATGCTGCTCATTATCCTTTCCACACATAAGTTCCTGACTTTTGTGCATAATTGTGCAAGCCAGCTGGAACAGTGGTGTGCATAGATTAGCATATGTCATTTGTTCATCTGAGGTTACAGGTAATTGATTGAGGCAGTAACACTCGGCACAGTCACAGGTCTCATAAGTTTGGGTGGCAGTTTTCTTTCAATTAGTTGCTTGATTTTTTTTTTTTAAGGACACTGATGAGTTATTTTACTTGAGGAACTAATACCAGAATATGAAAAGAGATCCAAAATAGAGAGAACTTTGTGTTTTTGGAAAGGATGAAATCATTCTAGGTTTACAAAATGCTCTCTGTCAAATTTCTGTAAAATATGGATTTGAGGGAACACAAGTTCTGTAAAGGAAGGCATCTTCTCTTAGCAGCAACTTAGAAAGAGATCACTTGGATGAAAAAAAGATGGATAGTAATGCAGTTCATTTGTTAAAAAAAACTTTACAAGAGGAACAAAGAAACACGGTGGAAGTGTCTAGACAAGTTCAGTAAAAGCCGCTTTGGTACTTACAGTGCACAAACATAAGAACTTGTTTAAGTGTAATTATATCCTTTTGAATGAAGAATTATCCTTGGAAAACCCTTTAATCATGTCCTCAAAGCTTATTAATTTTGTCACTATTGATTTATCAGTGCAAATATACATCTTTAACTCAGTTTACACAGTGCCTCTAGTTTGCACGAAATATCAAGTGATGGAAAATGAATGTGAGAATGCTGTCAGCACAGAGGCTTTTGTTTCATAGCTTTTAGTGATTCTTTTCCCTGTAAGATACCAAGAAATTAGAGGCTTTTATCCCACACAGCTGAGTCAAAACAGAAGTAGAGTTTTATTGCAATGTTTTTCTTTTACTATCTAGCTTTCCTTTCAACTTTTGTGGCCCAGAGTATGTAAGAGATGATGGGTTTCCTGCATGAGCTAATGGATGTCACTGCCTCTGGCTCTGTCCTGGCTTACATGAAATTAAGCTGCTGAAATTAGTTCCTGCAGAGCACGTGAGCACATCACCTAGTGTGCGTAAGAGGAGGATTCTGTCTTTCCTCACCAAAGCACGATACCTTCGGAACCCACCATGCTGAATATACAGCTGATGGTGCTGAGGGTGCCATTAGTGCTGCCTGTGGCAGCCTGAAGGAAAGCAGTGTCTTTCTGTGTCAGTTCAATTCAGAGAGAGGAGGCAAAGGTCTGATGCTCGCCAAAGAGGTTTTTCAGGTGCAGGGTTATAATGATTGTTAATGCCTCCCTTCTCCCAGCGTGATCCTGCTGTGGAGGAAGCCATGGGAGAGGGAGTTTTGATTTAAGCAAGGTTTTGGGTTATGGAAGAAGCCCTACATCAGAATTAAACTCACTACAATACTTTCTTGCTAACGCACAGGGGATTCTATGGGGAGTATTTTGGCGGATGTTTGGGCAGCCAGGGCGGGTGGCTCAGAACTGGGCCACCTTGGAGAGGCTCAACCCCGGTGCTGGAAACTTCTCTCTGGAGCTCAGTCAGCTTTGCTGGATGCACCTAAGACAGCTGAAGATAAACAGTACGGATAATCTCCTCCCTCCATATACGCATTAGCTACAGGAATGCAAAATGCTTGAAGCGGAGGACGAATTTCCTGGGGTTCCATCCCCACCCAGAAGCAGTGGCTGTGTTCCCACAGTGCATGACACAGCGGCACGGACACCTCCCGCCCTTCCCTGTTTACAACACACTGACCAAAACGCATCCCCGAGGAGCCAGGGATGAGGGAGTAAGACAGATTGGCCCGTTCCAATGGCTGAGTCCAAGTTTCCAGAAGTAAAGGGTTTTTGTGTTTGCGTGCTGCATCATTTAAACGTGGTCCCTGACTGGAACTCATGATTCACACAAGGTTTCATTAATAGGGACTTGGCTTGCTTGGTTTTTATCCCTTGCAGTTTGCAGGTTGGAGATAATAGCAATAATGATAACTTTATTTTAAGCTACTGCTAGACTTCAGTATTATTACTCAGAAAAACCAGCCTTTAAGCTTCCTATGCTGACATGATGCAATCAGGGTAACCAGACAACATGAGGCATCAAGTACCAGGGTGAGTCAGTTTGGGAAGTTGTATAATGTGTTTGTTTTCCTGTAGTTACAGCAATGTGCAAACAATAGGCCTGGAGGGGAAGCCCAAAGTGAGAGAGATCAAAGAGACCCACTAAAGGGAAATGTCCTTCCCACACACACTCGAACACTTAGACCCAAAAAGACCCCTTGTGTGATGCTCTCTGGAGAAGTTCAAGCACTCCTGGATTAGCACTTTCCACTCTGGCCCACCAGCAGCGCCCAGAGACAGGATACAAAACTTGACTGGTGTTGTAAGGAGAGGTTCCTGAGATCATGGCCCTTGTTCTGATGAAAAGAAACCTCTTGTTCTTTTAAAAAGAACAACCTCTCTTAAAGTGAAGTTCCCTGCTTGCCAAAGACTTATGGCAAACAGTGTTAAATCACTAATAGACAGCGAGCCCTTCAGACATCATTAATGGACAAAACATAATAAACATGGCCCAAAAAAAACGTTGTGCTTAAAAAAAAATTGCTCTGAGGGCTCCTATCTAATGAATTGTCATAAGAGTGCTAGTTAAGTCTAACTAATGTGGCTGGTTTGAGTTTTAGCTTAGAGGTAAAGATCTAAGCACAAAGGGAAAAGGCTTCTAGTACACGTGTTCTAGTACATATATGCTTTCTGGTACCTTACCTACCAACTGTACACATATTTAGAGTATTCTTGGACTGATGTGAATACTGGCTCTGCAACCAGGATGCAGAAGAGCACTTTGGTTCCTTGGCCCTGCATTCAGTTCCTTCACTTAAGAACTTCAGAGCATAAGAAACTATACTGAACCTCTTACCAGACCGAAAGGATAGGAAAAGACACATGATCCTCATTTTACAGAAAATTAAGCTGGGACACGGAAATCTTAATGTCAAGATTAGAGTTACATAAATTACGAAGTCTGGATCCAGACCACAAGTATGTTTTGTTAAGACCACATCAAAATGGCTCAGCATTTAAAGTACTGACATCAGCAGGAGTGTCAAAACTTTCAGCAATGATAAACTTGGGGCTTTCAGCACAGTTTTCTCAAGCATTGGGCTGCCAATGGAGCCTAAGACGAGGACAGGAGGCTGACACTTCTCTGCTGATCACTTTGATAGTGGATGTCAGACAAGAGAGTCGCTTCCCATTAGAAAACACTCCCAAAAATTTGTCTACAGATCATATAATTGTTCTGTGGCAAATGAAATTTCCTTAGTGAATTTATTTTCTGGACTTAGGGGTGAATAACAAATACTGCAAAGCAAGGATGGCTGGGGAGGATGCCTGTGAGATCCTGTCAGGAAAGCAGCTGGAGTTAAGGAGGTGGAAGAGCAGAAGCTCCCAAAGGGCTCTGAAGAACTGGTGGCGTGAATGGGGTAAGAGAAGGAATCACGGCTAATTAGTGGAAGAGAAATGAGGTTTGTGAGTATAAGTGGAGAAATAACATGTGGAGAAAAAATACAGAAAAGGCAAGTGAGAGTATCCCAAAAGGAAACAGAACAGTGAGGAAGAGAAGTCACCATGTCACAATGTGGTAATTCTAAGACAAGATAAAGGATTAAGAGCCATGAAGCTTCATGAAAATAGTGTGTATGGGCTCTGTGCCTTTTGCTGAGGTATTTTTTCAGTCTCTAGGATGTACTTTGGTTTGAAGCCATAAATACTAGAAACATTTACAAAAATGAGAAGTGCAAAATCTTCCCTGATCACCTGTCTTGATGATTTGGGGTACAAAGATGAACATGGGGCTTGTGAGAGACTCGGTCAAAATATGAGTTGGCGGCTTTGCAATAGCAAGAAAGAACAGGAGATGAAACTCTGCATTTATAAACTGTAATGCCATATGGTCTACACTGCTCTAGGGCAGCCCTCTTACTAAACAGCCCCTGCTTTTGTGTCTGTTTTCTTCCCTCGCTTTCCCCATCTCCCTTGTCAGCTCTGTTATTTCAAGCTGCTGGTTGACAAGTGCTACTAAACACTGATGGGCCCTTCCAAGTGGGATAAAAATAAATGGGAAGAAAGAGAGGCAGCAGCAGTGAAGGTGACTCTTGGCAACTTTCATTATATTGCAAGACAAGCTGATTTCTGTGATATGCTGGCACTCTGGGTTGGGAGCAGAGTTGGGAGCCCTGGCTCACCTGACAGTAGCCAGCCCAGGGCCACCACCAGCCAGTCCTGCAGTCCCCTGTCTGTGTTCAGGTAATCTGCCAGCCCAAAGAGCGCACCGAGGCTGCCCAGCAGCTGCACTGTTTTAATTCCTGCTAGTTTGAGGAATTACAGATCTAACGGTGTTTTTAAACAATAACCATTCTGTGACACCTTGCAATAGACTTCAAATGGCCTCACATATTGGTCAACTCTCCTGCTTCTGTTTTAAAGTGGGAAACACTTGAGGCACAGATATGTTAGATGTCTTATTGGCTCAGCATGTAAACCACAGCCCCTGAGCCAGTGGCAAAATACTGTCCTCTTGACTGGCACTCCAAGCATAGAGGGGCTGGTTGAGTCACAAGCATGGTGCAAGATAGCAAGTTTACTAACAGGCAGCCCAAGGACAGAGCTGGTATGGGGGGATGGGGGCAATTCACATCCAGGCTAGAGGAGATGGAGGGAGAAGGTGGCAGAAGAGGCATCCTAGGAGGGTGAGAGGAGATTTGGAGTTAGAAGACATATGTTTGGATTAAAAAAACTATAGTATCCAGATTCCAGTTTGCTTGGTGTCATTGCTTAAAGTCAGCTGCAGCTGTCCAAAGACAAGCTTAGGAAAATATTTTTCAGACTTTCCTACTTTGAGAGGGCCCCAGGATCTCCCTGGGCCTCTCCCTGGCACGTTAGCAACACCCTCTGTACACAGACCTGATACAGCCCTCCTCCCACACCTTCCCTTCCCCTGTTTATCCTTTCCTCTCCCTCCCCAGTGATAAAAAACCCTCTCAGTGCCCCCTGGGAGGAGCTGCCAGCCAAGAACAGCCTGGGGTCTCCTCCAGGCGAGGGGATGGCCACAGCAGGAATACACTTTGCTGGAGATGATTTCCAGAGACTAGTCTGAAAAAAATAGCTGCACTGGTAGTGAAATAGATCTGGGTACATTTTTCTCAGTCTTGTTAGAAATTAAGTTCACTTTAAAATTGCTTTGTTTCTATATAGTGATGCTTTGTTTCTACTAGTGATGCTGCCTTTCCTACGTAGTGTAGAGAAGGGTAGGATCCAGGTTTTGAAGACTGATTTTGAAGTGGCAATGGGAGTTTGTTACAGAAATGCAATGTTTCCTAAATATGAAGCCTCTTGTAAAAGTAGTGCTGAGAGAAATGAGGTTATATACATATCTCTGGCAATTTATGTACAGCTGTTTCTATTCAGCATTGAATGGCTGTTCATTAGTGTGTCACTTAACTGAGCAAGAGCCCACTGGGGTATGCAAAATGCCTCCTGCAGCTACTCAAGTGCCTGTGAAGAGCTGTGCCTGGCTAAGTGAGTTCAAGATTTGTCAGAGGTTTTGCAGGCTGCAGTGGCTTTTAGGAATGGTCTGAAAGAGGTAACTAGATGCAGGTCTGTTCATGAAGACCTACAGGGTTTCCAGGCTAAAGTTCCCTTGCTACTTGCTAAGAGATGAGTACAGTTATCAACTGACTTGCAGATAAGTCACAAAAAAAAAGCAATCAAAGCTATTGTCAGTACCTTTCTAGATGCTGTTAGTACTTGCAGATACATGGTGCTGGGGCTCAAAGTTAAAACAAACCATACCCTTCTTTGCTGCACCATCACTACAACCATCACGCTGGTATTTTTAAAAGCTCCAAAAAGAAGGCACATCTGCTTCACGGGCTGGGTGGGACTAAGCCTTTCTTAGTTACTAGAATTACATGTTTCAACCCACAACATGAAAACAGACTCCAACGAATGGGAGAAAGGGATCTGGAGAGGGGCTCAGGTTTGATCTGGGTGCAGAAGTGGTGCTGTTTGAAGCACAAACTAAAGCGTTCCAGCTGCAAGTCAAACCCAGGAATGCATCCTGCAAGATCTTATTTTTCTGTAGGGCTGGTAACATGAGTATTCAAATCATTCTCTGCCTTTGAAGCCTGTGAAATCCATAATGGTCACAAAGTGAACATGTAGCAACTACATTTCAATTACCAAAGGCTGGTCAAGTACCTGGCTTTATTCTCTCCAGTAACAAAACTGCCATTGACTTCAAAGGGGTTGGGATTTACTCCACAGTGCAAGTACTGGGTCCAATGAAATCGGAGATGTAACTCTGGGAGGAGGCATTTTAGCTTCTGAAGGTGCAGACAGATGGGCAGGATTGAGCTCTCACGTTGAGGGGAGGTATACAGTCTCCATTTTTTTCTGTAGCCTCAGGTTAATAAATTGAGGATGATGCCCTGACTGATAATCTGCCTCACAACTGAGTGAGTACTTTTTGAAAATACTTAAGCTCCTATCAGTTGCAACAGGAGGTTGGTATCAAACCTGCTTACCTGCTGTTAGAAATCCCACTACATCCCTGTGTGTCTCTTCAGCACTTCGGTCCCTTTGCAATTCTTGCTTTGGCTACTGCTTACAAGAATAGTGGAGACTCTGAGGGAAATGAATATTTCTTTTGCAAAGTAGTTTACAAACTATTTCATGGTTACACTCTAAAAGTACCAAAGTTCCTTTTTCTTAGGCTCATATCCATCAACTTTATTTTGACACACTCCCTGTTTAGGTGCCTGAGATGGGTGACCTTCAACACCTTGTAGCAAGCCTTGTGCCCTATGATGTGTGCTCCCTGGCACTACCAACTACTTCCCTTCCCCACAGGAAGGAGGTGGCAGGACCTTGAGCAGCATCTGGCTCCCTTATGTCAACCTTTAGTTCACACTAGGAAGGTTTGCAACCACAAATAGGGACTTGATGCCCTGCTGCTCAGCACCCTTCTCAAGCCAGTTGCTGGCTTTATAAAACTCTTTCCCAGGCTTTTGGGTAAGTGAACCACAAAGATCAAACAGAAGTTGGACATGAGTCACTGGACTTTGAGTTATGCACACGAAACTTTGAGACATGTTATATTAGTCAAAACATCAACTGTTTTCACAGTGTTTATGATATTAAGAACATTTTTGTTCATGAATGTACTTGTTTGCCTAAAGTGAATAGCTGATGCTTTGTGCCTAAAGAATGCTGTACATGCCTTTTTGAAAAGATGTTGCCAGTCTGAAAAGCTCACCTTGCAGTGAATTCATAGATTTGGAAAGGCCAGAAGAATATTTGGTCATTTACTCTAGTTTCCTATAAACACCTTCAGTCTGACAGAGATATAATTTCTATTAGTCGAAGTCCAGAGTGGCATCCCATCTGCTGCAGAGGACAGGGCCGGGCTCTCATTTTTACAACCAGAGTTGTTGGGCATCTGTCTGCCCACCACTGAGCAGGTGGATGGAGCAGAGCTTCCACCCTCTGTTCGAATGTCGGTACTACTGAGGGGCAAGGATGGCAGAAGGAGCCTGCTGTGGGTGCAGTTGTTTGTCTGGAAAGACCTATGCCTGTATTCTTCACCGACAATAAACTGGAGACAAATATGTTGCTGGTTAGATATCTGCCAACCTGTCTGAACTCGTACAGCAAGTCATTAATTGTTGAACTGCTCGTACTTATGGTTTATTTGAACTGAGGGCACACCATCACACCCTCCAGACTGGAGGCTCATCTGAGGTTTAAGTGAAAACCAAGCCTTCAGCGTATCTCATGGTCTCTTCACCCTCAAGGGAAAAGTCTCAGGTCAGCCTCAGATGGGGCTTTCCAGGTGCATCCTGTGCTGGTTTTGTGGCCCTAGAAGCCGTCTCGATCTCTCTCGTGTGTTGCTGTGTTATGAAGGAGAGATGATGCTGCGGCTGCCTCTGGGTAGCCTGGCACTGACCTTCTGTGCCTTGGTGCACTGAAACAGGAGGTAGACACAGGGCTGGAGAATATTTGGTGTTTCAGATCCCAAAAGGCAACTCCAGCAATCTCCTGGGAGAACCCACTGCTCTTGATTCACCCTAAGAGCCCAGAGAGAGGGAAGATCATTTGGGCTTTTTGTTGGCCATTGTACCTGCCAGTGCTCTAGGGAAAGGAATCTACTAAGCCAAACAAAAGCAAAGGTTTTCTTGCCTGTGTGTGGGGGAGGGTTTGGCTTTGTTTTGCTCTTGTTGCTAACAACCCCAGATGGGTCTGACTTTCCAGCCTGCTCAGGATGAGACAAACAGCCAGGGAAGCATCAAAGTGAATTGGTGTTTTTTGATCAACACTGGAGAGAGTTTGTTTTCTTTCTCCACTTGCCCAATGACACACTGACTTGGATGACTGGTCCCTGACAGAGCCTGTTGGAAAATGTCAGTGGAAAAATGCAGAAAAAGAGCAAATAGTTTTACAAATGTTAGTGACAATATTTTTACCTTTGGTCAATCCAACCAACAGGAATGTTTTTTCAGGACAAGCTGTTCAAAACTCACCATTGCCTGTGCCAAAATGTATGCAAAGGGTGAATATACACAAACACTCGTTGAAAATAGTGGTGAATATGATGCAATAAAATTGCATCTAACCTTGTAGCTGGAACATCTGTATAATTAGCAAGATTCTTCACCTCTTCTAGCTACTGGTTCGTGCATATGCTTGCCCTTTGCAGACTTTTTTTCCTTTAGGAATAACAATTTGTGAAGGAGACATTTTGCAGAAACCCTTGCTGTTCCACATGTAACTATCCTCAGTGGGTGCTTTGCAGCCCTCTCTGCAAATAGTTTTTACAAACCTGTAGCTCTATCATCATGAAATCAAGGTAATAAATGTCATCCTAACTCTTACCAGTAAGATTCACAGTGGGTACCCACCTCACTTATTAGGATCTGAAAGAGAAATTCCCTGGCATCTGATGAGGAAGGACATTTACACCACAAACAGATTTCTGCCAATTCCCTAATGCCCTGGCACACTGGTTAGGGCCTCTTCATCTGCCAACACATCTCTTGTTTCTGCTCTTCCAAAGAGTGAAAAGTCATCCCTGCAGGCTCACACCTAAGTACACTACTCAAGAAATACAGCAAAGGGAAGCTTCTGCCTCTAGAAGGACACAAGATGGGATAAACTTAAATGAATATGGTAAGCAGGATGTCTAATGAGTTGGTCCTATGCACATTTGTGGCTTGTTGCCTTCTCCGTTAAGAAAGCCTGTTAAAAATGTATGGTCTGAATTATCATCATTTGATAAAAGAGTATTAGCACAGAATCATAGAATTGTTTTGGTTGGTCAGACCTTGCAGATTGAGTCCAAGCCCTCCCTTCACACTGCCAAGCCCATCACTAACCCATGGCTCTGAGCACCTTAGCTCCATGGCTTTGAAAATCTCAAGGGATGGGGAATCTCCCATCTCCTTGGGCAGCCTGTGCCAGTGTTTAACAACCCTCTCAGGTAAAAAGTTCTTCCTCATCTCCAATATAAACCTGCCCTGGTGAAACTTGAGGCCATTTCCTTTTGTCCTGTCATTCACTAGTAGGAAAAAGAGAATAAACCCCCACCTCACCACAACCTCCTAACAGTTACAGAGAGTGATCGTGTCTCCTCTCAGCCTCCTCCCAGTTCCCTCAGCCACTCTCCATCAGACTTGTGTTCCAGACCCTTCTCCAGCTCTAGTGCCTGTCTCTGGACATGGTCCAGTACCTCAGTGTCCCTCTTGTAGTAAGGAGGCCAAAACTGAACACAGCACTCAAGGTACAGCCTCACCAGCGCTGAGTACAGGAGGACAATCATTGCCTTCGTCCTCTTGGTCACACTATTTCTGATACAAGCCAAAATGCCACTGGCCTTCTTGGCCACCTGGGCACACTGCTGGCTCATGTTCAGCTGCTGTCAACCAACTGCCCCCAGGACCTTTTCCTCTGGACAGCTTTTCAGCCACACATCCCCAAGCCTGTAGCATTGCCTGAGGCTGTTGTGTTCCAAATGCATAATCCCCAAATGCTGCAAATAGTTTTGTCATTAGAAATGCCAAGAGAACCATGAGTTTTAAGCCATAAAGTTAGGATTTCAGATGTGGAAGAAAACACCCCAGTGGTTAAATACTTTTACTATCCAGCAAAGCTGGTCGAAATTCTCCACCATTTAAAATCGTTGATAAGACTTCCTCTCATATTTAATTTTCTTCTGAATTTTTATTAGCTCTTATAAAAATATAAAGCCAGAGTCCTGATTACACTGTTTTTTTCTTACCCTTTTGGACTTTCCTTTTTTTTAAATCCCTAGTGTTTCTCTTTTCATAAACCTAAATTAGGGCTGGAGTATTATTACTACATATTTAGTAGTCCTAAAGAATAACTTGTGACTGTAAATTCTTTTCATGTAAATAAATGCAATCTCACTTTCGGTAGGATTTGTATGTGAAATAACTATGTGCAAATGAAACTAAGGGCCTTTGATAAATGGCCTGGGATCGCTGATTAATTGAAACTAAAAGCAGATGAGAAAATTGAACATATGTTCTTATTCAGGTTCCCTGGAGGATTTGTCAGGGAGCTTTGTCAGGCATACATTAATAATTGCTTGGAATGGATTTAATAGTTCATCTTGTAGTTTTGCACACACAAAACAATCAGTCAATGTAAAAAGCATGGTGTCATCTGTTTTTGTTAATTAGGGATCTCAAGCACCTTTAGTAATAAAGGCTAGTAATTAAGCTAGAAGTAGAAAGGAATCGTTTGGATGTGGTTTTGCTACCTCAGGATCCATAAGCAGCAGGAGGAAGAGGGCTGGTCTTCCAGAAAGCCTGAAATACTCTTGAGTTGATTATCTTGTCTTGCACTAGCACACAGCCAGGCTTGTTGGCTCTTCAGCTACTGAGTGCTGCCTGGAACAAGTGCAACAGCACTGAGGATGCTCCCTGGGCATCTCCTGGCCACACATGGCAGCTGTGTGCCTCCTGCATTAGCATTGTCTGAGATTTCAGCATACAACCCTGATGCCTAAACCCAGCTCTTCAGACACTTTTGCTGGTAGTACCAGGAACTCTCTGAAGGAACACATCATGCCCGCGCTTTCATCGGGGTTTCCCTGTGGGTCACTCACCTTCCTGGGTGCTCCTGGAGTACCTGGTAGACACTAATCTGGAATGTTTCATTATCGAAGCGTTCGCGGATGTAATCCTTATATATCCTGAACTCGGCAGCCGTCACCGCTTCCCCCTCAGGGATTCTGGAGAGATCAAACCTGAACTCTCGGTAGTGGCAGCGCTGATGGTGAAACTCTCTGTCATGCTCCACTGAAACAGAAAAACAGCCCATTAGCCACCTGCTTTGTTCCCTTTCCCCTCGCCATCAAACAAGGTTGCGAGTTGCCACAACAGAAAAGGGCAAGAATATCTGATTGCAGCATCTCATGCTGTTCAGTTCATTAAAGCACGTAGGAAATACGTGACTCTCTCTGGGCTATTATAAGCATATATGTGTTTATCAGGCTCTCTTTGAAATAGTTTTACAGCTGGCTGGTGCAGGGTGTGGGTGACGGTTGTGTTTTAATGATTTTTGGCAGCTTCATGCTTGACAAGTGACTCTGGACATTTGCCACCGATAACGACCAAGCTGCTGTGGGAAGAAAGAAACAGATGGGGCTTTTCAGGAGTGCTGTTTCTTGGCCTGACTCTGCTCCTGAAAATTACACACACGCTGCATACCCGCACACTTATATACAAATTCCAGTCCTTGAGGCTTTTTATGCCAGTGACCCATATTTGGTGCCAGAGAAATTCATCACACACTCACTGCCCCATTCTGAGGGATCAAGGCTTTCATTTTAAAGCATCTTTAGAGATAAGGGCTGTGAAGCAAACATTTATACCTAGTATCTTCTTCCACTTCCCAACCATGGCTGTCAAATAAGAAAGAGTCCTCCCAAGAGAGCTTTGGGATTGTGTGTTAACCCACCGAGTGACAGGTCTGCCTGTCTTCTCATGGACTGCTGACAGTCTCCTGTAACACTGCTTGGGGATATTGAATCTGAGGGTCAGCGTCGTGAGCAAACAAAGACTCTGAGACTGTCCTCCAGCAAGCAGGAGGCAAGGTGTCAGTGCCCCATCTGAACACAGGGAACCACCCTTCTTGGAACAAATTCCAAGTTAAATAGCTGAGTCAGATAAAGGAAAATGGGGAAACAGAGGTATAACGGGAAGAACTGACTTGCTAGGTGTCACACCTCATGACATTTTAAAAGCCAAGGTTTGAACCGGGGAATTCCCACATGTCCCAGTCCCATCATCTGTCCACTTGACTTTCCTGCAGCTCGACTGCACAATTCAAGTAGTTAGCTCTGAGATTTTCTTGGCAAGGAATGTGTGTCTTTCTTCAGGCCTGATTCTCTTCTGGCAGAAGTAAATCCATTGTGTAAATCCATTTATTTAAATGGAATTACTCCTAAAAAAGAGGAGTTCCAAGCCTGAGTCTGGAAAGTGCTATTTAAAGTTACAGCACTGCATGGTACAAACATGTATTGGCACTTGTGAGGCCTCCCCTGTGTCAGGGAGGGAGCGTGGGTAGCCCCCAGCACCAGGCTGTGTCCAAGAGCTTCCATGGAGCAGGTTCAGTGCCGCTTTGCTGGCCGAGATTCAGCAGTTGGCCACGGGCTCTTCGTCCTCTCCCACGTTACTTCTGCAAGGAGTCCAGGGCTTGCAGTTTGCCACTACATGATTGCTGTTCAGGGAGATACTTCAGAGCTCTTACTAATAGCTGGGATTCATGTTAGAGGACTTTTTTAGGTATGAAATCCCTAAACTCTCCAAGAGAAGTGTGATTAAGTTCAGCAAATGTTTCTATAGGTTGAGCAGTCATAGCGTGCACTGAATGAGCAAAGTTAACGTTGCACCTCTAGCTGCAGCGTCTCATACTCTGAAATGGAGGAACATTGTGAATATTCACCAGTCTTTGTAAAGCACTTGGCAGCCTACAACTGCCCTCCAAGTGCCAGCAACATTATTAAATGTGCCTCAATCCCCTTCCTCCCAAGTATTCTCAGCAGAATAAGATATAAAGAAAAGAGTATGATTTCAGTCTCAAAGGAATTTGTCTGCACCTAAATTATAGAGGGGAGGAAAAAATATTTTAATATGGAATAGCTCCTTGAACCACAACTATAGAAGAATGAATATAATGTGTGTGGTGTGGGTGTATTATAGAGAGGCCTAGCAGTAGGACATACCAATATAATTGCTTCCAAAGACATAGGAAAGCCAAATTTTGAAAGGAAGGTGGGTGCACCTTGTCAGTGTACACACATAATGACAACTACATCCACCAACACCAGTCTTTAGCTGCACTTCATACATGAAGTCTGACAGCAAACACATGAAGATGAAACTTTTTCAGGTGGTGCTGGAGTTCACAGTGATTCCCACTGCAGAGCCCTAGAAAGAAATCTGTCATATTAGTATGAAAAATTAATGGCCAAGGTCAAAAAATAAAGAGCCACAAAGTTTGAGCTTTCCCATGCTTTGCAGATGTTTGGATGTAGGGTTTTGGCCTGAGCCATCTTTAGTGTTAAAGCAAACATTCCTGTGGCTACAGTCATTAAGATCATGAAAATATGTGGATATGTAACTGAAGAAAGAATCCCAAGAAACCCTTCAACTCAGTGTTTATTGTTTTTCCCCTTTTCTTTGCACTCTGGACCTATCTGCTGACCCAGAAGTAACAAATCCTTTCAGAACTAATTTATGAGAAACACTGACCCTGAATCAACATCTGTTAGATGACTGCAGTAAATCTTATTACATAATTAAACACCAAAATCTATGTGAAAATAACGTTAAAGCATCTGACTTGGACTCATAAATGCAAGACTCTGCATTACGAAGGCTGAAATCCTATCCTCAGTTCATGCTGCTGTGCGTTGGTATTTGTGAACATATGGTACAGTATATGAGACTGTGCACTTTTTGTAAAGCCCAGGAATACCTCGAGCACAACAGCATGAAGTAAGGAGGAGACTGCTCAAGAAGCCTGACTTCCCTGGGTTGGATGGGTGTTAATCAGACCTTTGAAAATACTGCAACTGGGTCATTTCCAATTAATTACTTGAGGAGTTTGAACAAGGGGGTGGTATTTTAAGAGTTCACTGAAACAGTCAAGCAAATTGCTACAGCTCTTTGAATATGGTCATAGTTTCTCCATTAGATCTGTAAAAACCATGATCCCTATTGACGCAATGTACCATCATGAGAACCTTTTTGGTTATCCTTGAAGGACTTAATCTCAGCTGTTTGTCAGCCATTATGTGTTAAATGCTTCCTTAAAAATCATCAAGCAATATGAATATTTGCTGCATACCCTTAATAGTCCAGCCCAAAGAACTTCAACTCATATTTGTCCCAGGTTCATAGATCTTAAAAATCAGTACTACTCAAAGGCTTTTGGTGAATGATTTTATCCCAGTTCCTAATTTCAAACATTGGAAATCCCAATTCAGAAACTGTCACAATTCAAAGGCCTTGGCAAGAAGAGGCCTTTGGAGAGGAAGCTGAAGCTCTGGGTGTGCAATCAAAAGTTGTAAAATATGGAAGAACACCTTTGAAAAATAATTCTGCTATGAAACAGACTGTGTTGCCTTAGCTGTGGGAAAACGGTGGATTTCCTCTCCTGAAGAAACAGTCCAAAGTCACCCACAGGTGATGCATGTGTAAATGAACCTCTCCCCTCATTTCTAGAAGTGGTCTTCCATTCTGGAAGCACAACGACTGTAGAGAAATCATGACTTAATATAACACACCGCTCAAAATCTACTGGTGCAAACTAACTCTCTTGGGCATGGTGAGTGTGGCATTTAATCATAGCTACAGCATGTGGGGATCACCAGACACTCCCTTTGGCACAGTCCTTTTGGAAAGGAAAGGTCAAGACAACAGGACAGAAAAGAAAAATGTGAGAATATAAGCGAGACACTGAAAAGCATGCAGGACAATTAAGGTGATCCAAACAAAGCAAGCACATAGGTTAGTGGCTATCAGTTAATTTGCCACACCTCTGTTGCAAATATGCAAGTAAGCTCAGCATCTCTGAAAGCCTGGCCTTGACTATCTGTCTACAATCTCAATGCTGCACAGACTGCACTCCACTATCAGATACTGATAGGGATCTCATCTCTCTGAAGTCTTTTTGTCTCTCCAAAATGACTCTGTTGTGGCTGTGATGACGCAAGACGAGGCAGGAATAGTTGTGCAACAGTGGGGGTGGTTAAAAGAAAACATGATGGATACATGTGCTCAGGTGTGAAGCAGCCAGGTATCAGATCCAAAAATATGGGAAACCTGGAGATATAATGTCAACAAATCCCTGGTACTTGTTTTGACGTGTCCTAAAGTGTACTCTTTTAAGATACAAAACTTGAAACTATTAAGATGCGGGGATGAAAAAGTGTACTCTTTTAAGATACAAAACTTGAAACTATTAAGATGCGGGGATGAAAAAGTGTAGTAACAGCTGGAACTCATAGCAATACAGTTGAAACCAAAACCAGTAATGTTGGACAGAAAATCTCATAATCCTTGTTTAACACCCCAGGATACCCAAACTCCTAAAGCAAATGACACATCAGCAGGAAGCTAGGAAACTTGAACTGATCCCATGTTTGGTCATTTTCACCAAAAAATGTGTTGAAATTAGAAATAACTATTTTCAGCTACTTTGTCAATCACTACTGGTAAGTGAAAAGCCAACCTGAGCTAATTCTGTAAACACTGGTTGGAGCACTGGTTTTGTAATACGGATTGATGTCAGGCAAAGCATGACACTGACAGCAAAGATTATGTTGAGACCCAGCTTGCAGTACTAGTTATTTGTCTCTACATATACTAAAGAAAACATACTGGTTTAGCCTTCAGTACAGTAACACGATGTCAATCACTAACTCCATGTGTCAAGCAAAACCACGTGAATCACTGCAATAATTTTCACAGACTGACTGTTTTAAAATAATTATTACAGAAGCATTAAAGAGCTAATCCAAGCCCCAGGGACTTCAACAGAAATATTTCCACTAATTTCAATGGATTTCATGGGAGGCTTCACTTTTGCCAATCTACCTAAGTATTTTTATGTTATTGTTTTCTGAAGATGTAAAAATCTCTTTTTTCACAAGAAAAGTAACCACCAGTTGAATAGATTCTGTGCTCAGGCTGCCAAACTGGTAAAGCTTCCATAATTCCGTACCTCCTCCTTCCTGGCATATTTGGGTGATGCATTTGGAATATTTAAATAAGTAAAAACTTAAATTTTGCTGTTAACACTTTCACTTGATAATATGTTAGTTGTTTTTATAAGGCACTTTAAGAGTAGTTGTCTCATTTATTGGAGCGCTCACAATTCCACTGCTACTTGTTTCTCATTTACAATGAAAAAAAGCAGCAAAAGGAATGTGTAGTAGGGTGCCTGTAACTTCTTTACTCCCAAAAAAGGCCAGAAGGGATTTGTAAAGGACTTTAATCTCAAATAGATTAAAGGTCCTGAATTCCTGAGACTGAAAGATAAGTCAAAGGAAAATAGATTCCAAAAGACAACACCCCCTCGCATCAGTCTCTCAGCCAGGCAGGAGATTCAGCCATCAGCAGTTGCCTAAGAAACCCCTCAGAGATTTGGATGCCAAAACAAAATCTGCCACACTCTAGCATCACGTTCTATCAGGTTTTCAGACTCTACCTGTGCCTGCCGGGCCCAAGGGACTGAAGAAGTCATGTAGGTGAGTTTACTGGGTAGGAAAGTCTTTATCTGCTTTCCCCCTGATAGCTGCAGACCTACAGAAAATAAGCAGTATTTCTTCAGAGATGGCTGAGGAGTGGCTGGCTTATCCAGTGAGATTTTAGCCTTAGGGCAAACTCGACTTTGAGTTACACCATTTCCATCCAGCAGTGCAAAATTTTTACTTTCCCAAGAAAATTTACCTTTAATTCCCTCCCTCACCACCCCTTGAGATCAAAGCCAATACTTCAGAAACTCTCTTGTATCATTTCAGTGTAAAGCACAAGATTCCTAGAAAGGATGTCCTGGGACCACCAGCTCTGCCTGGAGTTCATGAGCATTTTCAGTCCATGTGCATTACTGCTTTCAAAGGGAAGGCCCAATCCTATCTACTGCTGCCTCCCTTGGGAAATGGATTCAACTGGAAAATAATCTTCCCTTCCTCTGATGAGTTTTCAGGTGGATCCCATCCTCACACAGCTCCCCAGATGCCCCAGGAGCGGTGGTGGCTGGGGAAGGGCTGTGGAGCTGCCGTCGTGGCGGGAGGGAGGGCAAGCAGGGCCTCCCCACAGACTCCAGCCTCGAGGCAGTTATGAAACTGCGCTGTAAATTTCATTTGAGATCTCTTGATGGGATTCTAATTAACAGGCATTAAATGTTCCCTCTATAAATTGCACTTCTTTGTCTCTAAATTGGTGGATAAAACCATGTCACTTATGAAATATAGGCCTTTTCTCCTTACATTAGCGAGGTTCAAGAAGGAGGAAACCAATTAAGGGAAGGATCCAGTGGTCTCTGCAGCTGAAAGGGCCTACTGGGCTCAGTGGGACTCCCGACTGAGCAAGAAGTGCAAAGTTAGTCCTTATATTTTGCTGAGGAAAAGAGGGAGTATAATAAAGATTGTAATAATGTCATGCCAGGCCATGGTCTGCTAAGGCACATGTTTCCCTCCTCATTGTGCTTGACAGCAAGAGTTACAAGGGCAGTGGCAGTAAATTTATAACGGCAAGAATTTGGTAATGTGAAGCTCTGTGATTGGTTTTCATTTGCTTCATCCTCTCAGCTACAAGATTTACATGCTGACATTAGGCAGCCAAAGCAGCAGTTAAAGAATTATTTGAAGAAATAGCAAAAGAATATAAATTGGGAGTTCCATAAATGGAGTAGAGCAAATGGCCTGGGTTATGTGATGGGATTTATTATTTTAAGAGTGGTAAAAACAGTACTTGAAAGGCTTTTTTATATTCAATAGTTGCAGCTTTCCAACTCATCTAAAAGCTACTGCAAGTTTTTGGAGAAACCTAATGAGACAATGAACAAAAAATTACTAGAAAAAATAGAATCATAGAATGGCAGGGTTAGAAGGGACCTCCAGAGATCATCCAGTCGAGCCCCCCTGCAGAAGCAGGTTCACCTAGATCAGGTCACATAGGAACATGTCCAGGCGGGTCTTGAAGACCTCCAGGGAAGGAGCCTCCACAACCCCTCTGGGCAGCCTGGGCCAGGGCTCCCTCACCTGAACAGTGAAATAGTTTTTTCTTATATTTAAATGGAACTTTTTGTGTTCCAGCTTCATCCCATTATCCCTTGTTCTGTTGCTAGCTACAATAGAAAAAAAGGGATGCCCCAACCTCCTGACACCCACCCTTTATATATTTGTAAATGTTAATAAGATCTCCCCTCAGCCTCCTCTTCTCCAGACTAAACAGCCCCAGTTTCCGCAGCCTTTCCTTGTATGAAAGATGTTCCAGTCCCCTGATCACATTGATGGCCCTGCGCTGGACTCTCTCCAGCAGTTCACTATCCCTCTGAGGAGCCCAGAACTGGACACAATATTCCAGATGTGGCCTCACCAGGGCAGAGTAGAGAGGGAAAAGAACCTCCCTTGACCTGCTGGCCACACTCTTCTGTGGTTTTTCTGTAACTTATTAATGCATCTCATCACCAGGGACTGCCACCATCCTACCACTTCTGGAAACTGTCTGTCCTTCAAGCCACAGGCTCAGCAGCCCCAGGCATGTGGGGAGGTCTGGGCTCATCTGCAAAAGCCCTGTCCCACTGGATTTGTCCCCGTCTGCCCTTTGCAGAAGGGGCTGCTGTGAGCCAAGGCAGTGTTCAGCAGAAGGGAACCTGCACCCAGGTGCTCAGTGCCCATGTACCCATTTTACAGCCACGTAAATGGAGGTGAAGATGCTAAGCTATTTCTTGCATGGTAAATTCCATGTGTGGCAGGGCAAAGTCCTGCCCTGACCATGGGTGGAAAGCAGGACTAATGCATTAAATTCAAGTGAGATGAAAACCAGGCTCCATAAATCCTGATCCCCAACCCCAGAGGTTAGAAACAAGGGGGTTCTAAATTCTTTAGTGCTCACTCTGTGAAGCAATCTGGGGCAAGCATTTTTTTCTTCGAAAGAAGAAAAGAAAAAAAAAAAAAGCCCTCTGGAGTTAATATTCTTCCTTTAGCCATCACTTCATTTTTTTAGCTTTCAGCGTGAAGGTGGTGTTGCCAGCAAGACCACCTAGCCACAAACCCAATAGGGAGCTTCCAAAATTCCTCTAAACACTGACTCCTTGTTATAAATTGAAAAGTGGTAATAGCAACAGTGCATATCACATCTGTGCCAGGCTTCGGGCCTGGGAAGGAGTACTCTTCCTACTGCCGAACACAACTTGGAAAGATCCTTTCAGTCCACACATGTATCAGCATTAGCCATTTCTTTGTCAACAAATCCCTTAATATGTACCCTTTCTATCATGTACAGATGTCCAAAAAATAATGGAATACTGTACTACAAGATTAAACACTTTAATGTCAGCATATGTGTTGCATGACTCTGAACAATGGTATCATTGTGCCTGTACAAACAGCAGGCTGAGGGAAGATGGGTTTAATTATCTCCGAAGCAGCAGCAAGTTCTTCCTGACTTAAGTTAAACTTCAGCTAGCAATGACTGCTCAGGGCAGAAACTGGTATTTCTCTAACAAAATGCCTAGGCCCTTTCTGATGTTCTTCCAGTGCTGGGTTAGTGTGGCGGTCACTTCAGGCAGGGCTTTGCAGAGAGATGCAGGGCCACCTGCTTCCTGGGAGCCAGAGAATGTGGGCGGGGATGAGAGGATGCTGCAAGTCACCACATCCTCTCGTTCCATGTGTCACCCAGGAGACTTTAATCAGGATGGCAAAAGGGAAACATAATTGAGAGGGAAAGGGCAGAGAGAAACGTGCATGCTGTCTCCTGCATCTGGAGACACTCTCCTGCTGGGATTTCTTTACAGACCCTTAAAGGCAATGCTGGATGGTAAAGCTATTTCTCTTTACAGAACATCCATGAAATATCTGGGCAGGTTATACACAGGTAATCTATTTTCTTTTCTGAGTGTGCCCTGATCAGTACCCATTTAGGCTGTGGTTTCTCTGCTGAAATCAGAGCCAGACTAGATGAAAGGTATTGTGAAAAATTTCCACGTGGGACTGCTCTGTGAACACGAAACTCTCTTAATAGTAAACAGATTGATTGTGGTGTGAATCCTAATGCTGAGTTTGCAGTGTCTGTATGTGCATCTGGGGAAAGCAAAGTTAAATAAGCAAGAAAGAGTTGTGTTTCTTCAGAATACCTTATTCACAGCCTTAGCATGTGAAACACAGCAACACATAGCGCTGCAATCCATCTGCAGCTGCTGCAATGCACTTAGGATTGCTGTGGGATTTGGGCTGTGTGAGGGAATGGAGAAATGGGGGAGTGACAAGGGAAAGAAATAAATGGGAGTTCGTGAAGTTTTCCCTCTATTTCTACCTTCATCTTCCAGGAATCCAATATAAGGAAATCTCCTGCAGGGCCTCCCTCATCTACCTCAAATCCTATTTCTCTTCCCCCCTTCACTGTTAAGGGGGGACCCAAGGACAGAGCTGTCCTTGGGATTTGCCCCCAGCAGCTATTCCCTTCCACTACCTTGAGGTGACATTTTTCCAAAGAAACAGAGAGGCAAGCTGGGGACTGTGCTGATGCTGCAAAAACCTGTCTCTTCCTATGTCCTTCCAACTGGCCAGCATTGTGGCCATCACAAAATGTCTCAAGCTCTCCTGCCATGAGCAGAAGCAGCATAAACCAAGGCTGGTATTTACTTTTGACACACTGGGGCTGTTGCATATCTCTGTGTATCTGAACGCCAGATGCACCCAGACAGCAGCTCCAAGCCAGGGACTCCTGCAGCTCCCTGCAGGGGCCCTGGGCTACACAAGGCAGGTTCCTGCGAACCAAGAGCAATCTTAGCTCTTCTCTACATCTTCCTCCAGAAATGTCTCTGTAGTTAAACTAAGCACTACGCAAAATGACAAGCAGAGGCTCATAATTGCTTCTGCTTGTTTTTTTCTCTCTGTACTGTAATGCATGGCATGGAGTAACACAGCCTAAAAGCTGAGACATGCTGCTGGCTAATACACCCCCTAAACCCAAAATCCTCTTCATGCAGCTGTGGAAGTATGTGAAGATGCAAGAATATATTTTTCCTTTCCCTCTCTGAACAGAGATGACTGCTACATTACACTGCACACCTTGTAATTCAGGGGACAGCAAGGTTGCTTTTGTGGTGCTGTGAAATCAGTGAGTTGTAGATGGTGAGGCCAATTTGACAGGGAAGCTGTGCCAGTGTTAGGTGTGAACTCCATGTCACACATTTTGGCAGTGCATCCAAGGGTCAAGGAGATAGTGGTAGCCTGGGGAGGAGGGTGATGAATCACAGATGAGGGTTGGGGTGGTGGAGACTGAGGTGGCAGCCATAGCACAGAAAAGGGTAGTACTGGTCTAGAGGAAAAAGCAAGGTGGTGAGTGATGGGTGTCCCAACAGGAAGGAGGTTACAGAGCAGAGAGGAAGAAAAGCTGGTGACAATATGGTTCATATCATTGGTTCTAACCAGCAGTCAGATGGGGCCCAAGGTGCTTCCTGCAACCTGCCCTCAGTCTAAAGGCCTCTCAAAGAATCACTGATGCAAAAACGATCAGGCTGCCCCGTTTGCTTGTATGCACAGCGAATTGAGTAAATGGAAATACATCGCCAGGCCCATGTAAGGAGAGACAAGTGGCTGAACACATCTGGTCAGAAATGTGTATTCAGCCTGGGGAGATAACAGGCAGCAGGAGAGACTACTGCAGAGAAACCTAAAATGGGCTATATGGGATGAAATGCAAAATTTGGAATAAAAATATACAAGCCATTCTTGCAAGATTCCAACTGTGAAACAGTTCTTCAGCTTGGACCAAATTTCAGATCAGGGACAGGGCAAGAAAGTTTCCCTGCAGTGTTTTTAGCCATCTCTAAGCTAACTTCAGGTAGACAGCTCACTGGTGACTGGTAGTCTGGAAGACTGCTCATCCTCAGAGGGTGAGGAAACTTCCCTGTTCTGCTGAGGGTGTCTGCTCATACCCCAGTCTCTGTACAAGGGAGAGAAGTTGCAGGAAGCTGAGAGCCTGCAGCACAGGTACTGTCACATGCAAGAAGGAAGGCAGCTGCAAAGGACATGCAAAAAAAAAAAAACAAATTGTGACATGTAATAACTCTTTGATGCAAATACTTGATCATGCAGAGATGGGACAGTATCAAGTAATACTTTTGCATTCCAGTAACTAAACTGGGGCAAATTAGATACTGTTGATATTGGTAAATTAAATACTGTTCATAAGAAACAGCCTGAGTCAGTGATCTTGAGAAAGTCCCTGCCCAAGCATCTCTGATGTATTTATACAAAACAGACAGAAATGGCTAAACATACCACTAATGCCCCAGAGAGTGTGTTTATCCATGTTTGTAAGGCCAGACCCCTCTGCCTTACACTGGGCCAGTGACAGGCGATATTGGCTAGCAAATTAAGTTTCAGTTTTTTCCAAACCTTACTTCTGGAGCATGAAGAACTTTATGAAAGTTGTGCTGATAAACAGATGCTTTTCAAGCTTACATGCTGCTAAGTATCTTCCATGCCTTGATTTTTTTAAAGGTGCCTTCTGTTCCTAATTACTGTTGGTGGATTATTATACAGCACAAAGTTACTTAATACAGCAAAAGATTCAACAACATTTGCAAAACTGATAGGGAGGGAAGGACTGGATTCTGGACTGGTACAGCTGGTTTAAGGTATTTTAGAAGTAAATGAAATCAAATGAGAATTTATAATCCTTCCTGAGGTCTGGATTCCATCAGACTAAACTCATTAGGCATTAAGGTGCAGGTGCAGCTAAATAAAGGATTGTTCTGCTTTCCTTAATACCATAGATTCACATCTTGAGTTCAAAATAAAAGTCTTTTAAAAGTTCATGTGTATATTGTGCATCTACTGGCAACACTTGAAAGACAAAGCTGAGCTGATGGAATCTTCAAATGCCTTATTTTTGTCACAGGAACATGCCTGTGTCTGCACTGGCCATACTAAGGGACACAAGTGGAGAAGTGACTGCAGGCTGGCTTCTTATGGCTTATTCATTTCATTTGTATTAGACTTCCTTTCATCTACTGAACAGCTGCCCAAATAAATAACTCTAATTAATCTTCCTTTAATATTGTATTGCCACAACAATACCAGCATCCCCCCAAATATTTCAGAGTGTGGGTTTACACCTGCATGGGCTCCTTAAGGAGGAACACAGTGAGAGTTACAGGGAATTGGGCCTTTTTTGTGGTTTACTGTGATGAAAGGAAAATAATTCAAGAACCAGTTTTCCAGGTTTGAAACTTGATGGATTTCTCAGCTGAAATCCCAGATTCTGTTTTTGTTGAGAAAATAGTTTGTGGAATATTACAAAATAGCCAGTTGATATCAGACATGTGGCCATCAGATCAGAATCTCAGTCTTTGACTGTAGTAAGCAAAACTTCTGCTTGGAATGTTTACACTCCAAACTGTGCCATAAGACCACAATCAGCTGGACCTTTTGAGCTTGTCTGTGCAATAACAAACACCTGTGCTCTTCTCCATCAGGCAAGCGCTGGGAGTTGAGGGAGCAACAAGTTATTCTGGAGAAAGGTCTATCTGCCTTGGAAAGGAAATCCCCACAAGAGCAGAGCTCATCTTGCATCCATACGGCTACATCTATCGCATACTTTTCAGGTATGTGGGAGGTCCAGTGATATTGAGAGAGTTTATAAACCAGGGTTATTAGATAGAATTCAGTGTTTGGAAGGATGGGAGGAAACATTTTTGAAAATAATGATTTTAGACTTCAATGACTGCTTAAAAAGATGCTCCAGAGTGCCCTTCCTCATGAAAGCATGACTTTGTGACCTATTTCACATTTTTCTTTGAGATCACCCTGTTTTCTCATGCTGCCAACATAGCAGAGATCAGGTAGGGCACTGGCACAGCCTCCTGGCCCTGAGGCACAGGAACTGAAGAGAAGGTCACTGCCCAGCACCAATCCTCACCACCCTTTAGCCTCTGACAGGACTTGTACCTTATGCGTACAGTCTCCCTGCTTTCTAGGAATGTTTGCAGTGCAACACACTTGTTTTTATTGAGAAACAGGCGGGGGACTGTTTATCTTTTAATAACTTGGTATATAAACCTGAGAACTATGAATATCTAAGATCTGAAAGTTGATGGCATCCACATATATATTTCGGGGGGAATAAAAAGCCAATGTCTTAGAGTGATGGCAAGTTTAAATTGTTGTTTCAGAAAGATCCTCAGGAAGACATAGATCAATATGCATGTATGAGTGTGTGCATGTGTCTATCCTCTTTACACATTAAATGTTAGTGGCCAACGCCCCAGGCGTAACAGCAGCTGAAGGGTAGGAGAGGATTTATTTTCAGTTTAATTCCCACCCACGATCCCCATTATAAAAGAAGCATTATTTTTTTGGTACAAGATAAGCCCATCGGTGACATCAGCAGCACCTAGCCCTGCATACCACACTGCAGATCGCAGGGCTGGATTCCTGACAGCCTCTCACTAGGGTTGGGCCATCCAGGCCTCCTGAGTCAGCCCCTAACAACAGCATTTTTCTGTTTTGTTTTGGGTTTTATGTGTCTTCAAATGCAATTTTGCAACTGCAGTTGTAGGGTGAAAGATCAGCTGTCGTAATACACCCTCATGTCCTCCCATCACTTTGGTATGAATGAAGGGAACTTGGTTTATGTCCCATTGTGTGCAGTGGTTAAAAATAGCACAGAAATGAGCATATAGCATTTGTGGAAGTGTCTCTCAAGAAGCAGGAACACAGATTATTGTTCTCTAGCTCAGGCTCTTGCATACCAGTCACTGCTTTCTTGCTGGACTACAACTGCCAACACTGGGAGGACAGACTTTCAGACACACCAACTTAGATTTTTCCCCTACTCTGTAATGTTTTCAGTGAAACAGCTCTGCTCTCACAGTTGTGCACTAATGAGCAAAATGACACTTACTGTTTTCTAAAAAAATATTTGCTTGAACACGTTTTTGCATCACTCTGGATTCCTTCATGTATTTCTAAGTTCCCTGTGTCAGGTTTTAATGCAGCATAACAGTCAGAGATTTCTGTGGACATAGACACTAATATTTTTGTAATTTGATAATAATGCATGTCACTGAGTTGCAGGAACTATTGTACTCAGGGGTCAAAGTTATGTTCACACCAATGAGAGAACTTTTACACCATATGTCTGATCTGCTTCTCCTTTTCACCTGTCTCGGGAGACAAATGATTCATCACATAGTGCTGAAATATCTTCATCTTCTGATTTGGGCCAAGATTTAAAAGAGTGGTTACTCAAAAGCTTCTTTTTGAATTAAAGAGAAAGATCTGTGCTGAATGATTCTTTTTCATCTCTTCTCTTTTCTTCTGCAGTTTATTACAAGTATATTTGTGTAATTAGGGGGCCCAGTAGTAATGCTGTTAAAATACAAGGGGGCACATTTATTGTTTCCTCCAAAAGGAAACAACCAATCTCCAGCAGTTCTGGTTTTTCCTTGCCTCAACTGAACATTTACTGTTTTATGTAGCCAGCAGATTGTGAGGCTAAATTTACTTTTATTTTTCCTACTTCTTTTTGTTAAAAAGAAAAAAAAATCCCCTCCTTTCCCTTAACAAATGCTGGATTTTTGAAGAATATGGTCAGAAAGGGGAACTTAAACTCAGCATGATGTTTACAGTGCCACACAAGCTTCAGGAAAAGTGATGTGCAGTTCTCTTTATTAACATCTAAAAAGTCCCTGTGGGATCATAATTACTGCACAGTAATAAACAAAGAAAAAAAAAAGCAAGATTAAAATGTTCAGAATATTTTTAGTGATAGAAGCTATTAAGATTTAAGCTTGAGGACCAGTGGAGGAGCAGCTTGCTAGCATCGAGCACATGGGTGGAACAGATACAATTAGGAATTGACTCTTGTTGGTGAATGATTATCATTTGTGGCATTACAGGCACTTGGCTGATGCAAAAATATTGTTGTTAAAATATTGATACAGAAATATTGGAGCACAACTAAACTATAAGCACCAGAATTCAAAATTTCTAAATGACAGTAATTTTTAATCTTCCATTTAAATGATAAACCTGAACTTGCTTTCCCTCGGAGCGCCAAAGGACTCATTAAAGTCAATGAGCGTTTCAGGTACACGAGTGGTAAAATACTACCAGCCTATTATTTTATGAGCATTTTTTAGTAGCTCTCCCAAGGTTCTTCTGGTCTCTTTTAAAAAGTTTTACTGCCACTTTGCTGTGGGAAGAACAATTGGTAAAAATCAGAGGACCGAGGCAGCCCCACTGGTGCCAGTGAAACGAGGTGGCTGAAGGCAGGATTTGGCCAGTGGCTCTAATAAGCGTCAAAGCTCGACCTGATTTACAGCCCCCCAAACTTGGTACAGACACTGTGCCAGTTCCTCAGATGGTGTGGACTGCAGTGACTTCACTGCTGGGGTGGCCTTGTGCCAGGTTGTTCCAGCTGAGGCTTTCTGCCTGGTGACCTCAGCAGCTCTGTGTGGAGGTGTAACTCAGAGCAGCATCCCGGCTTGGCAGGTTGCAGCCTAACGAGAGGAAACTTTTCACTCATTTGAAAGGCAGTTGTGTGGAACAGACAAAACTGTAAAAAAGGATGCACTGTGAGATTATCAGTCCCATCAGCACGCTAGTGTTCCCTCGTTGTAAGGAGCCTAAGAAGGCACTTGCTCATTATTTAAAGGAAGCTATGCTGTCCCACCCCCCTCTCGCTGTGTTTTTTTAAAGGAAGGTAGCTTTTAAGAGCTTGCCATGAAGATCTAAGTTAAAGGATTTTCTGTGCTACAAAGCCTGCATAGTTTCCCAGGCCAGGTGGACCTGATAGCACTGACTGCATGCTGAAAAATCTCATCCCCACCCTTCAGGCACTTTAATTGTAAGCCTTTCCAGATACACTGGATAAACACTGTCAAAATGAACCTGAAAGGGCTGTTGTTGTTGGTTTAGCCCTTAAATAATTACGAGTTTGTCTGTCTAATTACAACATAATCTTGTTTAAACTTGGATGGCTATTTGCAGTATCTTTTAAATGAGGTGGAATGAGAAGCAATGAAAAACTGAAAACTTAATTCTCCTACTTTGGGGCATGGAAAAAAAGAATTTTTACTCCTGTAAAATGTAATCCAACCTGACAACAAGAGGAACTAACTTGGAAGCTACTGCAGTAGGATAAAGATGATAAAGAATAGCGTGGGACCTCTGAGATGCAACAGAAACTTAATACTCTGCGGATAAATTTTTTCAAACAGTTTAGAAATAGTTTAAGGTAATTTACGGGAAGACTTGAGTGACAAAGCACATTACTTGAAGTGCCTTTCCTTCACTGGGCACTTTCTAAATTCTTTCTCTTTCATTTCTTTACTCTCAGGAGACTTTTAAATCCAGTGAACCAAAACACCACTTTGTTTGTTGGTATAGCGCAGGGCTGGCACAGATGGCAGATCCTGCACCTGTTCCAATAAAATGGGAAAATTGAGAGATAAACCATAGCGCTCATTAAGAGGAACCCACTGAAACATGAACGATCTGTATTTTGAATATCCTCCAGGAATAAAAAGAGAAATGCATAAACAGACCTTGTTTTCACCACCATCAGTTTCAAATTAATTTGCTTAAAGGGAACTTCATATGGGTTTCATATAGAGAGATGGTACACACCACTAAGGAGACAATGATTACGCCTGAATTTCTTTAGGAAAACAAATGGCGTTATCTAGCAATTCCTGTTATTTTAAAGAAAAATTATCTGTTGGCAGCTTTAATCAAGATCAGTTAATCCCCCATTCCTTAGTTGCTTTTTCTACTTTTACATTTTCTCATGCTGAGTAATACCACATTCTTACAAACCAGTTCATAATGATCAGAATAGCAACATAAACAAAAGTGCTGCTCATCTGTTAGTAAATAACTAGAATTGTGGGAGGTGGGGGGGAAGCACAGAACTGTTTGGGTAGTTAGCAACAAAATCCACTGCAAAATAGTTTTTTCTAGACAGAGGGAATATGCCATGTAACATCTGATAGCTTATTAAAAAAATCTTAAATGGGAAGAAACAGCTACTCAAAAGATAAATTTCTTCCAACATCTGCCTTGATCATCAGCAGCTGCACTGTTCAACATCCCATATATCTCTATTTCTCTCACACATACACACACAAGTATTAAACACAAAGTGTCATGAAAATTCCTAAGTATCATTTAATGTTGGCAGCCCTGCACTATAAAGCCATTTATATAAAACTGTGGTTGGCAGCTCTCGCTCTTCCATGGGAACAAATTAACATTGGCATTCCAAACACAGGAAAGTAAGGAAATTAGAAACACAGTTTATATTTGGCCAGCGCTTTGAAATACTGTACCATGCTACTGATGTCAATTAATGAAAAGCAGGATTTTGCGGAGAGGGTCTGGTTTTGAAACACATTAACACACGTTAAACATGTTTGCACAGGAACTGGATTGCAAGCGTCTTGGTTCCAAAACAATAAAGCAATTACACTAAAACTTGTAGTCTCAAAGTTGCCATTAATTCAATCCACTCAATCTGGATCACTAAAGGATTTTCACTGACTCCAAGATGTAGTTGACACAAATGATTCAAAGAACGTGCACGGCACAGTGTTGTGAGGCTTGCACGTATGAGCTCACACCCAAGATCCTTTTATGTTACCTATCAGGTAAATTTGGGTATAAATAATGGAATTGTACAACATATACCCAATAAAGGGAGGGTCTCATAAAACTCTGTATTTTTCATCCACAAATAATGATCTCCAAAAGAAATATCTGAATTAGGTGTCAGTTCAGACTTTGCTACCTGCAGCATTTTTCTTAGCTGTTTATTGACAAAATCTTGAACATTTTCCGTTTTTTTCACATGTACACACACACATACACAAAAATCTAGATGCAGTTTATCTCCTGGCACAACTCCACTGACTTCAGTGGAATTAGTCCAGCACGGAATTTGGCCCTGCAGCCTTTACAACACACTGTTTATTTGTACTGTGATTCAGATATTTTGATACCAGGAATCTTTCATCACTGAAGTTTCTCCATATGAAATATGTCTTGTATTAAGAAATATCAGTTTCACATTTTTGTCAAACATTATTTGTTAAGTTCTGTTTGTTGCAAAGATGGGAATTCAGCTGTAGTTCAACAACATGCATTGGGCTAATAATGTTAAGCAGTGACTAATAGGAGCTAGTTCGTGTTTTGATTACTTGCAGTAAAGTAAGGCTCCCTCAAAAACCATTTCAAGCTTAGGAGAGAAAACTGTTTGAAGCTCTAGCAGAAACTACTGCATGCTCATTATTTCAACACAGGGGCATTTCTTTGGCCCAATTCTGCTCCCAGTTGTGCTAGTGTAAATCAAGAGGGAGTTTATGGGAATTACTTTGGACATACAGTCATATAAATGAGACCACAGGGCCAGCTTCAGTAGAAATTTGACAATTTACACCAATGAAAACCTAGCCAAGAATTTTCTCTCGGGTTTCCATTTCCCAAACACATCTGTATGCAGAACTTTATCCATGTCATTAGTCCTCGTGAGCAGTCTCATTTACTTCAAACAGTTGTAGAATGAAAACCTTCATCCCAAAACTAATTCAAACAGCTCACTTGCTTCTTTAGAAATTGCTTCCCTTTAGAGAGGAAATTTATACATATTATGGCATTTTAAATACATATATATAGAGAGAGTTAATTCACGTTGAGTGTTTTGATTCAGGCTCCACAGAAGAGGATTATACTTCTGGAAAGAGCTTAAAATATCGTGGTCTATTAACACCGTGTATCAACAGGTAGTCTCTTTATCTGGCATGCTATCAAATTTGCTTACTTGTACTCTTGCTCAGATGACTTCATTCATCATTGCAACTTCTCACTGGTATTGATAGTTAAAACAACTTAAGAGGCATAAAACTAAATGTGTTATCATTTTAACCACAAATTAACAGTTTCCATATAAATATTAGCATTTCCTCACTTGGTTCAAGGATAGAAGCCGTAATGGCACTAACAGTGTATTTGATTTAAACTAATTAAAAACAGAGGCTCTTGCAATTTAATATATTGATTTTACCAGTGGGACTTAAATCTTTTATAATAAGTGTACACAGCTGCACCACTCACCCACCGCCACTTTTAAACCTAATCCCTGCATTCCTCCTGACAATAACATGACAGGATCCACACATCCCAGTATTAGCCTTAACCCCCATGACACTGCCAGAATGTATTAAACTAAAACATCGCAGTGTCCTATTTAAAAGGAGCCTGTCAACAGCTCTGACTAGGCTTTAGTAGTTATAATCTTTTCTTTAATTAATGTTTCCAACCACTTGTGTCATCTTCTCTCACACATCTCTCCCCCCACCACCACCCAAAAACGTGTTTTGAGCTTATTTACAGACAAAAATGTACTGCTTGGTTTCATGCCGCCCCAGAGACCATTAGAGCTCCTTTGCAAAGGCAGCGACAAGGGGATGCACACACGCACGAGCAAATCCGGCGGCAAGCAGAGCTCCGGTGGAAGCAGGTCCTGTACGCTTCACTTGTGCCTAACTCCTGTTACAAGCATCACAAGATCTGGCCATCAAGGCTTGTCTCCTTCAAAGCACTTTCCAAGCCGTTGTGTTTTGGCTTTTAAAGGACAGTTCCCGGCGGGGGCTTCACCTCCCGGGACAGCCTGTGTGGGAACGGAGGGCAGACCCTGCTCCTAGCAGAAATCTGCCGCAGCAGCGCGCGAGCGGACGGGGATAATTTCCATGTCCTTTTCCCTTGCGTGAGGACATCTGTCCTCAGCTGCTCCATTCTCTGCTACGTCCACACCCCTACAGTGGAGGTAAACAGTTTCTGTTCTGTCACTTTGATCTGAAAATTAGAAAATTAATTCATTTATCTGTAGAATAGGTCTGTGCATTCAAAGAACAGCAGCTAGCTCTTGCTGCACGGGCAGCAGACTTCGTACTTTTAGTTCGCTGCGAGCCTTCTGCCTTAGCTAATCTTACACCACTGAGTGTTGCATATATCCATACTGTCCAAAACAATTGCAGGATGTACCTGTTCAGGCTTGAGAGCTTCTTACAGTGCTAGGTGGAAGAGAAAGAAAAAAAAGGGCCAGCTGAGGGTTTGGCCTAATGTATGGACAAACCATGTGATCATGACCAGGCATCCAGGGCTAACATTTAATCTGCTTTGTTTCAAGTGGGAAATATGTGAAGATCAAATAAGTTCAAATCCAGGTCAAATATCCTTGAAAATCTTTGATTTATATAAGCAGGAAAATGAGGTTTAAAAGAAGTGATTATGAAAGGGTTACTAAAAACACAGCTGTACGCGTACTCTTATATCTGAGGCTCTCCAAAGAAAAACTGTGTGACATCTATATTAACCTTTGGCTGTACACCAATGAAGGCCTGTAGTGAGCTGGAATGTGAGGCAGCCCCTTCCAAATTTTAACACAAGCCAGGTTACAGCTGCAAATGCCTGCAGCCCGTGCTCACTTTATAAAGTATTCCCCGAAGGAAATTTTTTAACTGTTATAGAATCTTTTTCTAATACCCTACAGTGTTAAAGCCTGTTATTAAAGGGCAAAGAGATGGTTCTCTATGCCAAACACTTGTCAACAAAAAGGATAGCCAGATGGTATGAAATAAAAGGAAACTTGGGGGCTCTTCAGCTTCTTGATTTACATTAACAAAAGCCACTTTCATGTGCTCCTTCCAAGAATGACTAATTCCACACCCACCCCCCCCCTTACTTTCTGCCAGGATTAAACAATGTTGTTCATTTTATAATCAACCACGAGACAAATTAACAAATTGCCTATCATTTGTGCTGACTCTTTAAAAAAAAAAAAAGATATTCGAAGCAAGTCTGTCTACCAAGGCAAGATTACCCACCTAAGGACAACGCAGTTATTTTTAGGAGAGGGTATAAGTAATCTCGAGGATGTTTACCTCCTTAGTTGCTGTTTATAAACTTAAAACTAAACTTGTACAAGAAATGCTTGGCATTTCTTCCAGTTCCTAACATGGATCAGTTTGTAAACTATACTTGACAGGATCCAAAATGAAATTACAAATACGGAAATTATAGTAATAAATTGTATAAAATTAGCCAGTAATTAACTGACTAACTTCCACCACTGTGGCTAAATTCTCTTTTCATTTACGTGTAACTTCATTCTTGACACAAATCCATTGCCCATCCATCTTAGCACAGGTGTACACTGAGACAAAATGTTGCCTGCAAATTAACTGGTTATAAATCAAAATCTAATTAATTGTCAAGATTTTACAGTAACATTACATGCTTAGCACTAAGTTCTCTGCAACATAACCCTGAAATGGAGCACCTGTATTCTGGTTCCTCCCTGCCAATACCCAGTATAAATTCTCTGGAATAAATATACACAGTATCTCCATAGAAATCAACGGGGGGGGTGGGTTGTTGTTGGGGTACTTTTTACTACGTAGAGCAGTAAATCTTGCAATGTAAATATTTTTTTTTAATATCTTTTCCCTCTGAAGTTGTCTGAGTAGACAGGATTAAGAATATGAATAAAGCAAACAAGTCTTTTTGTAGACTAGCTTTTGGAAGCCTGGAGTAACATGTTTTCTTGATTGAAATGTAAAAGTATTCTTTCTTTACTCACTTTTACTTCCTGCGTTCTAAAATGAAACTTTATTATGCCATGACACTTCCTCATTGTGATGGCTCTAGTATAGTAATAAAAGCCTACCTGTGAAATGCAATGCTCACAGAGTATCTCTTACAAAACTAGGCCACGGTTTACTACAGCCTGCATTTTAGCAATTCAGCTCTACTTTAAAAGGGATCATTGTAGAACGTCTCTAAAAAAATATCAGTTCTACAATAGATCTTCTAATTTTCCCTGCAAGTCATAGAAAACTGTACATCTCAAAGCAGGTGTTGTGTTTGACTATATATGGGAGTGAGTGGCTGGTCTAATGCATTCAAACGTCCATAAACAAGCCTGTCTTTGTCCTATAAAGATGAAAGACCGATGACTATAATGGGATGAAAGGTGTGCACAGTGATGAAGAAAGCTATTATAGATCTCTGTCCTTTTTAAACTCGTCCTGGCATGCACCGTCGACAAGGGAACAAAACAGTACAGATAAACCTCCAAAATGTGCCTTGCTGGTAATAATTCCACCTGTCTTTCTTAAAACTGTTGGATTTTGCCTGTGCTCTTACCACTCACCGGCCACGCTGACAGCAATGAAATAAACTGTTAATTAAAGATTTTGCATAAAGAACACTTTTGGATTTCTAAGTCAACTACAAACCCCAGCGGGCTGCAATAAATAAGCATGTCCACTGTAGTCATCACATCACAGCAGGATGTCAATTATTGATTACATTCAGCTTATACCAGTAAAACCTGCCCTGTAAGAAATTCTCACGTAGAAACAGGCATATCCAAAATGTAAGTTTTATTTCATAGTTTACCGATCGATTCCACATCTTGTATTCGAGATAACCAGAGACCTGAATGTGATCTCCTTTCATGCAAAACTTCCACAGCTGCAAAAGCGACTCTTCCTTACATAGGAAGCACAGGATAGGAGCGCTGCAGTTTCACTGATGAAAGTGACATAGTAAAATAACTACACCTGAGGAGCAGAGTTGCTTCCCCAGAGCTAAGCTCCCTTCCATCAAGTACTTACATGTCTCATAAAGGTTCTCTCCTCTCTATGGAAATGGCAACAGAAGTGTGAATTTTGCTATCGTTATTTGTACATCCTCTGTCTTCTGCTCGGGACTCTCCCTGCACTCTGGTTGTACATGGTGTAGGACCCAAGAACCACAGAGAACAACAATGTTAGCAAAATCAGCCTTATCTCTTAAGTCAAATATTTGACAACCATTAGCACTTTTGGCTGCTCAAATATTTGATTTTAAATGTATCATTACCCATCGGCTTAAGGATCTAGCAGCGATTAGACAAACACTGTCATTCCACATGGAAAGCAGGAGCGCTCCGGAAGAGTGCAGCCCCCAGGCCAGATGTAATTCAGAGCTTCCCACTGTGAAGCTTATGGGAGTTAATACGGAGGTGCAGCTCATGCAAACTAGAGATCTCCCACAGCGTCCAGTGTCTCCCTATCGTGCAAGAATTATGCCAGGATGGCTACCGTGTCTAATAATTATTGTGTGTCACAGAGCTTTTACAGCTACTGATCTTCTTCAGTGAGCTAAAGCGCTGGGATTAGAGAGGTGGTGATTTAATCTTTGCTGCCTCTGAAGTTCCAGACAGTGGAAGTGTCCAGAACAGCGACATCCACAAAGGTGTTAATGGATTTATTGGCGATGGGGGTGTCTGTAATCCCTAGCGGGGTAACGTGCCAGAGGTGGGTTCCTTTTGCTCTTTGCATGTCCCTTTGTTTGGGACAAAGTTTGAGTTCATCTTGTTTTGGAAATACCATGCAGATTCTGTATTGAACTTGCAGGCACCCAATCTGTACCCAATGGTTTCATGATGAGGTCTAAAAATGGATAGAGTGAACCAGGTCTGTAATTATATATTTAAAATAGAATGCTCGTCCCGACAGTGTTTTACTCAAATCCAGCCAAGTCAGTGCACGCGGGTGTGCAATCTACAGGAAGCAAATAGAAATCAGATTGGGCCGTGGCATCCAATTAGCGAGGCCTAGCGAGCCGCATGCAAAGCACGCCAGCTTTCATACCATTTGCATAAACCCATCCACATGTGCTGGTGAAAAGAGGCCAGTTAGCAGTGTACACTGGGGTCAACACAAAAAAAACCTGCAAGAGTAAGTAAGTATTTACTGTGGAATCCTCGTCAAGCCATTGGGAGAACCCTGGCCGAGGAAGCGCAACACTGCAGGGAACTATCCGCCATCCAGGCAGCCCCGGTGGCTCTGCGACCTGCATGAGCACCCGGTTTCGTGTCTTCCTTGGCGGTGTGGGATGTGGATCGGACCTGCTAATCGTCTTGTTCAACTCCTACCTGCAATTCCAATTTCTGAGGTGTGGCAAATAACCATCAAAGGGAGAAGGCGACAAAGAGCTCAGGGAGTTGGCGTGCGGGGTGGAGCGCGGCGAGAGCTTGTGGCTGTCCAAATGCTGTGATGGAAAGTCACGGAGCCCTCTCCGTGTCACTGCCATTTAATTACCACCTCGCAAAGCGGCTGCCTTCCCGAGGGCCGCTACCTGCTCTTCCTCACACAAGGTGGGCTGCCACCCACCTGACCCGCTGCAGAAACTGCTCCCTGCCGGGGACACCAGCCCCTGCCCTCCCGTCAGTGGCCAGGGCTCTACCCCAGCCTCCCTCCGCTTACACCCCCGTCCCTGCACGGCTCCCTCCCGGTCATCCCGGATCCAGTCCCCCTGGCCCCGCACCGAGGGCCGGCACTCACCCAAATTGACGAAGCTCATGACCATGTCAGCCTCTGTGAGGAAGTTGCTGTCCTGCAGGCTGGCCAGGGGCGGCCCCTGGGTGCTGAAGATGGGCTTGTAAGGGTAGGAGAAGCCCTCGCCCTCCTCAGCGGCGGCCCCCGCCGCCCCTTCCTCGACGGACATGGCATTGTAGAGGTCCAGCATGAACATCGGGGCCGAGTTGTGCTTGCCATGGAGGTGCGGTCGCGGGCGGTGCGGCAGGCCGAGGATGGAGAGGATCTCCCGCTGCATCTCGCGGCGCTCGGGGCCGCGCAGCCGGCGGTGGATGAAGCTGGAGTGCACCTCGTTGTCCACCGTGAAGTCGGCCAGGACGCAGCGCAGCCAGAGCGCGGGGGCGGCGGCGCCGAGCACCAGGAGCCAGGAGGCGGGCTGAGCGCGCCCCGCCGCCGGCATCGCGGCGCGGCTGCGGGAGCGGCGGCTGCGGGAGCGGAGCGGCG